>OU744340.1:16901755-17501755 GCA_916610165.2 Gymnosoma rotundatum | reverse complement strand
CACACAGTCGATTGTTGTTTCGTTTCGGGCTCATACGAATAGATCCATGATTCGTCACCTGTGACGATCTTATAAACGTCTTTTGAAGCACCGCAATCGTATTTTTGCAACATTTCTTTGCACCAATCGACATGATCCTTTTTTTGAGCAACTTTCAAATTGTGCGGGATCCAACGAGAACAAACCTTTTTTACGGCCAGGTCTTCATGCAGTCTCGAATGTATGCTGGTGGAAGAAATGTCCAAGGATGTCTCTATCTCTCGGTATGTCGCATGTCGATCTTGCATTATGAGTTCACGCACGGCATCAATGTTCTCTGGCACAACAGCCGTTTTTGGACGACCTTCACGAAATTCGTCTTTGAGCCAACTTCGGCCACGATTAAATTCATTATACCAATTTTGCACAGTCCTATAGGATGGTGCTTCATCGCCATACAAAGATTTAAGTTCATCAATGCACCCTTGTCGTGATAATCCACGTCGAAAGTTGTGAAAAATAATGGCATAAAAATGTTCACGAGTTAATTCCATTTTTTTTCTATATTAATTTTTTCAAGTCACCGTAAACAACACAAATAATGGTCGTACGTCAAAACGTTTTGAGTACGATTATGCTTAAAAATGACAAACTTTCCAATGGAAATGTCAGATTGCACTTGGCACCACTCAGTGTTGCCAGGCCTGAAATATATATAGCAGCCCTCGTATATATATGTTATATTTGTATTAATCAATTGACGAAACAAGTTATAGTTTTTAATTTTAGCACGTCCACAAAAAATGACACTGCATTTCTGCCACGGATCACAATTTCTGCATTAAAAAAACACTGCAGATTTAAAGACTTTTTCACTTCTTTTATCTTGTAAGACCACAGCATATCACATTTTTTTATAAATTAAAAATACTTAATAAATGATTTCTTTATTTACGAGAATAAACAATATTTTTTTTGTGGCAAAAACTTTTTGCGCTGTATGTTTTCTTGAAAAATATGTAGTTTTTGTTTTGTTTATTATGCCTTGTTCATAACAGTATAGCACCATATTTGTCTCTTTTTTTTGAGAACCTGCAAAAAACCTGATTATATTGTTTTTCATGTGCCAAGTGTTTCACCTCTGTATGCTTTGTGCCAACACTCTATGCATTCCAGATACGCAGTAATAGTTTTTCCTTTTTTTGGGGTACCACGGCCACTAGCGTCATAATACATTATGTATATTTACAATAGAGGTTTTTAAAAAAACATTCAAGGTGCTACCTTTAACAGTTAGTAACATTTACTTTGTATGGAAAAGGTCATGCCCCAGTAAAATATATAAAAAAATGTGCCCTATTTTAGAAAGCAGTATAACTTTCAGACATACAAACACTTAATAATTTTACATTTACCTGATCTTCTTCCTCAATCGTGGTGGCCAAAGAAGTCATTCATTCTGAATGGGTTTTAAGAATATAGTGACTTACTATAAATAAGAATAACATTTGCCTTTTTAAATCACGAATAAAGAGGTCCTTTTAATTTTGATCGTCTGTAAATGACTTTTTTACTTTTTTAACATAATTGTTGTCGTTCTTGCACATACATATTTTTATCTTACAAAACACTTTAGTGTGTCTATATACTGTAATTTTTGCTTACATTTTTACAAGAATATACACATGTTTTAAAAGAAATGTTGATGTAAGAGTAAGACATTATTTAGAGATAATCTTGTCAAAAACACCCATCGTTTACAACTTGTTTCTTAATACAGTGACTATACAAAATAGTACTGAAAGAATATAAATTCAAAAACACAAACAATCTAATGTTTATCGTTACAACTGTAAATATATATGCCCTATTCACAAGCCCCCTAGTACGTGCTAAGTGCTAACAAAATACAACGGTGCTAGCTGTGTTGTTGGTAATTTTTATGCAAACATGCGATACAACACTTAGTACTTTTTTTCATATGTTTTTCAAACGTTGTATTTGTTTAAATGTTTTATGTTTAAATGAATTATTGTTTTTGTGTTCTTGTGTGAATTATATTAAATTAAATTGAATTAAAAGATATTTTTATTAGTTTTATTTATTTAATCTATTGATTTGACTGATTTATTGGAAAGTTGAAGTTGAAAGTTGAAAGTTGCCAATGTAAAAACTGTTCTTTAAGATTTAATATTGCTTTAATGACTCGATTTCTAATATTTTGTATGGTACCGCTATCACCTATACCAAAAAGAGATGCTACCTTACGAACACAAGCACCATTTCCTGAAGATCCCAAGCAGTAAAGTACAATTTTAAGCTGCAAGTCAATGCGTAGTTGGAGCCTTTCGCCAATTGTGTGAAAAACATCGTCATTTTTTAAAGGGTTGAATATATAGGCAAATTCCTCTGGCCGTATTCGTATCATATGAAGAAATCTGTTTTCATCAAAATATCTTTAAACCCGATTATACCATAATGATGATTTTGTTAGCCCTAAATGTATAATTCTGCGACTGCAGAGCAAGTACATTAGGTTCATCCTAAAAATGTCTTCAATTTCATCCTCACACAAAAAATTTATTAATTTAGTTTTTTCTGTTTTCTCCCCCAGTTGGCTTATATATAACAAATGATGAATAGCACTTTTCTTCTTCTTATTTACTTTTTGACGTATGAAGTACAATGTACAATGCACACTGATACAATGACTGTTCACAAAGAAGTAAACAAAAGGTAGTATGCAATACTACCTACACCTTAGCAGAGCTTCTGAATACGGCAATAGTAAAATAGAATAGAATAGTAAAATTTATAAAATGCAAAATAATAAAAATATATAAGTTAAAGGTTCACCACTGGAACTGTTAAAAAAAATAAAATAATACTAATAATAAGGCGCGACTAAAAGCGACTTGTAAAAATAAACTCTCTTTTTTAACCGACTTCAAGAAAAGAAGTAGGTGATACAATTCGGCTAAATGTCGCTTTTTTATATTTGTGCCTCTAGAACTCAGTCATTTCTGATTCGATTTTGAAATTTTTTCGTAATAAGATAGATTATGTTTCCAGATTGGTTCATAATTTTAAAAACTAAATGGTGTCCCCAAACAACATACATAATTTTTACGGGTATTATGAACTGTAAAAGGCAATTCTGTAAAATAACAAAAAGTAATGCAAAAATAAATCTGAGAATTAAAGGGTGCCCCATAACTGATGTAAATTTACTTATATGTGCCAATCTTTTGAACTGTTATAAACAAACGCTTCCAAATTGAACAGAATGTCGACTTCTATGGCCGTTATAGAAACAAATATTAATATTACAAAATTATAAATTAAAGGGTGCGCCAATAGTTCATTAAACTTGATGTGTACGTCCACACTTTTAAACAGTTGTAGGCAGACGCTTGAAATTTACAACAAACCTGTATTGCTAAGTCCCCTATAACAACAATTGTAAAATTTGCATTTGAAAGTAAAAGGGTGTTCCAATAGTTAATGTAATTTTGTGTATGTGACCAAACTTTTAAACAGTTATAGATAGAACGCTGAAACTTAAAGGGGACCTGTATTGCTAAATCTGCTATATCAACGAGCTTATAATTTGAATTTAGAAATTAAAGGGTGTACCATAATTGATGAAGATTTACTTATACAGGCTTATCTTTTGAACCGTTATAGACAAACGCTTGTAAATTTGAAGCAATGTCAAATGCTATGGCCGTTATAATAACAGCTGATAATATTTAAAATTATAAATTAAAGGGTGCTCCAATAGTTAATTTAATTTGGTATATGGTCATACTTTAAAACAGTTGTAGACAGACGATTGAAATTTACAAAGAACCTGTATTATTAACTCTTTTACAACAAGTATAAAATTTGGATTTGGAAATAAACGGGTGTCCCAATAGTTGATATAATATGGTGTATGTGGCGGGACTTTTGAACCGTTATAGACAGACAGTTGAAATTTACAAGGGACATGTTTTGCGAAGTCCGCTGTAACAAGAAGCTTATAATTTAAATTTAGAAATAAAAGGGTAACCCAAAAATTAATAGAATTTTTTCTACATAGCCGTATTTTTTGAACCGTTGTATACAAACCCCTTAATTTTAGACAGAATGTCCACTAGTTTATTTGGTATAATAAGAAGTATAAAAATATTATATTATAAATTAAATAGTTGATATAATCTGATTTATATGGGCAAACTGTTGAACCGTTACAGACAGACGGTTACAAATTACACGGAACCTGATTGCTAAATCTACTGCAACAGCAAGTATATAATTTGAATTAAGAAATTAAAGAGTAACCCTGTAGTTGCTGCAATTTGATGTATATTGCCAAACTATTAAACAGTTGAAAAAGAATAATGTTTTAAGATATAAGGGTGTCCCAATAGTTAATGTAACCTAATTTATGTAGACATACACTTGAGCTGTTATAGGCAGACAGATGAAATCTGTTTTGAAGTCGGTTTTTTTTGCAAGAATTATTGAATATAGTAATATATAGTATAGTAAATTTCGTTAATTGTGCTTGATTTCTTTAAATATAAATTTTTCTTGACATTCTCATGAAATGTTTATTACTTAAAACCACAAAATTAAATGTATTACTGCGGAGACAGCAATTTCAGGTGGCTATCGACACTGCTTATATAGCTCATCAGTGGACTCTACCCGAATTTTGTAAAAAAAACCTTAAGTCTCATATAAAAAGCCAAATATTATGGTAAATAATTAAATGTTTATTTAATTCCAATTTACACAATTTAAAATCTACTTAAAAATAATTAATACAGGAGCGATGCAGCTCGCAACTTAGACTAACTGCTTTTCCATCATTCTAGATGGGTTGTTGGTAGTTTAATCACGTTGCAACAACTTGTACTAGTATACAGACGCTGATCCAGCAAAATCCCAGGAAATAAGCGCAAGTCGATATTTGGAATCAGGCCAGATGAGCGTGTAGAATTTATTAAAGGGTCTGCCAAATATCTTTTTTCTTTTTAAAATGCTATAAAAAAAAACTACTAAAAATTTTCTCAAAATTTTTTTTTTTTTTTATTAATAATAATGAAAAATAATTTCATTCAAATTGCTGTCTAGGCTGGCCATGCAGTAGCCTACACGATTGGTCCAATTATTAAGCACATTATCGATAGTGTGCAGCTGTATTTCAATTGTCAGTTTTCTCTGGCTTGTCGGAGTAACGCTTATCTTTGACGGCAGCTAACAAATAATTGTCCAAAGGTGTCAAATCGCAGCTCCGAGGTGGCCAAATGACATCAGCTCTGCGAAAACATCGAGTGTAGATTCGGTTGTGTGGCACATGTTACCAAATGTTACCAATATCGTCGTCTTCCACACGCAAAGAAAAAACATGGTTGAGGTAACCATAATCTAAGAGCAACATATTATGGTTGTATTATATGGTTGTTAACAAAACATAGTTTTGTTACATTAAAGCTAGTGTTGCAACCATATTATTGTCTAGCATAACAATAACATGGTAAAATCTAAAAATAGTTATGTTATAATATAAACAATAAATGGTTAAATTAAAACATCATCATATGATTGAAAATGTAATGTTATATAATTGAATTATTATTGATTTGTTACAAAAGTTATTCAATAACATAAATGCACAAAAAACAATTCATTGCTTATTATATATAATTAAAAGGCGTAAACACATAGGCTACAAGAATCATTTATAAAAATATATATATGTATATATATATAATTTATAAGCACAAATAAAGGCATCTTATCTGCATACATTTCCATGTGAATATCCATTTATGGAGTAAACGTGATATTCTCGTATTGAAGATATACGGTACGTAATGGTACTTCGGTACTGACTACACATTTATCCAAGACTTCTAATACGTTAATCTGGCATCTGGCAACTATTGCTGATGTATAATATGATAGCTTTAAATACGTAAATGGTTATACAATTGTGTTTATAACACCAAAATAAAGATTTATATGCTAACATATGTATATTTCAACTATTTTTGAAATGCTTTGCTTACCTTTTTATTTGTTGTCATATTTTCTGTATTATTTTTAATTGTTTATTTTGTACATACATTTTTATTTTTTTAATTTTCTCTAACAATAAAAACAATTTCAAGTTTAAGCTGACAAAAAATTACTAAATTGATAGAAAAACATTCTGTCAAGACCAAGAACAAAATATTTTTAAGCGAAAACATTATTTTGTTTGCTTTTAATCATACTCTGATTAATTTTAAATTATTATGATGAAATATACTACATTATTTTTAATAAGTTATAAAACTTTGGTCGTAGTTCAAATTTTTTTAACCATGTTGTATTTTTGTGCACAGTAACCATATAATAGTTAAATATCAACAAAAACGTATTTGTTGTGACTAAAGTATTGCTGAAAACAAATATAGTTTGTTCTCTGCAACTTTACAATGTTACAAAGAACATATTATGGTTATCGTGACCATATCACAACCATGTTTTTTCTTTGCGTGCATTTTTGTGAACAAAAATTCGTTCAACATAGCCCGATAACGATCGCCATTGAGTGTAACGGCCACTTCTTGGTCATTTTCGAAGAAAAATGGCCCAACTATGCCTCTGGACCAAAATTCGCACCTCACAATGACTCGTTTTATGTGCACCGGCTTTTAAACAACCATATTCGTTCAGCGCACGGATAAAATTAATTATGTATCTATAAAATCTGACTTGAGATTAGTTATTATTTACGTTAGATGGCATACCCTGTATTATAAATTAATTTAGTCAGCATTATTGATGGTGTTGTTAACTTCTCCCTCTTTAAATATCTGCGTCCCACAAATCATATTTTTGCACTGAAGGTCGGATCATCTCTCTGAGGAAATTTGGTTGTTGGTAGGTTGATTCTTTTAGTTATCTTCTGCCACAAGAGTACAACGCAAATGCCCGTCGTAATTGCTATGCCTATATGTGTTCCAAGTAAAAACTTTAGTTCCAACCCAAGATGTTCAAGATTTTTTACGTATTTCAAGCTTATATTGTAAACTTAATCGAAACCCACCAGTAGTTTTACATCAGCCACGTTGGTTAGGATAGGGGGAAGTGGTGGTACCCTTGAAACAAATGTGCTAGAAAACGTTTCGTTGTTGATAAGAATGGTTTCGTTATATACCTGTATAAAGTAACTACCATTAAGAATTGTTGGTATGTGTCTTGGTTTTAAGGACACCCTAAAAGTTTGTTAATAAAATAATATCTGTTGTTAGCATTTGAACTACGTGTGTCCTGGTTATCTTATAGCGGCAGTTTGAAATCCCATTTTTGAGAAAGCGTGGTATGCAAGTTTCCTCACACCGTTTTATAAGAGATGTTTGTTGGTAGACTGTCTCTTTGTTGATGTTAAGACTGGGGTTTTTTAATACCGAACGTTTCATTTTAACTTATGAGTATTTCACTAAACGGTAGCTCAATTTGTCTACCCATACTTATTGTTGTCCGCCGTGTTTTTTTTTTTTTTTGTTACATAAATAGAAGATGAAAAAAATAGAAGATTTAAACATTTAGAATACTTGCTTCAAATTTTTTATATGAGCCTTGTGTATCCTTTTACCACTTTCCGGACGTATTGTAACTCTGTTATCCTTTTCTACAAACTCTTTCCTAAAAACCGGTATGAGTTTGGCCTTTACATTCTTAATCCTAACAAAGATTGTCTCAAGGTGGCTAATGTTGTATTAATTTGGTTCGGATTATTTTGATTATATATATATTTAAAACTACAAAAGAAGGCAATCTCTTCAAAGGGTCATCCAGGAATACTATGGGGCTTACCCTAGATACGAGGGCTTTTAAAGCGTATTTTTGATCCAGGAATATACAAAATCCATAAATAAATACCATGGTGGGCAACGAAACCAGGGGTAACGCCCGGTTGGATATTTGAGGGCCTAACCGTTGTAATTCACTATGTTTTGTTGCCAAAAAAAATTCGTCAAATTTACAAAAAACTCACATTTTTGGATAAAAACAAGAATTTCTCAAGAAACTGTGGGTGATAGACAGAATCTGACTTCAAAATCGTGTTCAGCACATTTGAAAACAGTAAGAAAGCATGTTTGGTTTGGTCGTGTAGTACAGTGTTATTAGTTGTTGATAATTTATTTAAAAACAAGTTTTTTGGATTCGCCACTGGATAAATCAAGTAAGCTACAATTCTATGTCTGTGGGATCTTCCGAAGAGACCTTCATTATACTTATAAAGTAAACGGAAGTGCATTTTTTGAACCTGAGAAAAACTTAAACATTTACGACCCGCCAAAATACAAAATTTTTGATAAGCTGATATTTTTTTCTACACTTCTACCCATCATTCACGCTTTTGTTTTTTTTTTTAATATTTACTAACCACTTTTAAATCATGTATATGTAAATTAGTAAAAATATTAGTATAGTATTTTGCGCAACACCAAACTTTTTCAATGAAATAACGTTAATTGTGAATAAATTTGATTTAATGTGCCATAACAGATGTGTTGGCTGTTTTGGTCTAGTATAAAAATGTCACAACTTGTTTGCTGAACATGCCACGACCAAATAATTACATTAAAAAACAAGTGAAAAAACAATGAAGGACTCTTGCTGTAATTAATGTCATGAACACAGTAATGTGTTACTACTACATTTACGTACTTTCATAAAAATACACAATTGCAAATAATTCTAAAGAAAAAAGAACTGCATAAATTTAAGGCAAAAAAGAAAATATGTATAATAAAAACAATATATTATAAATTATTTCTTCATAAATATAAATTAATGAAAGAGAATGGCGCGGTCATAAAAAATTCTAAATTGCTGTAGACAGCAAAAACTAGAGCAATAAAAACACGTTTTTGCACAGGAGTTTTACAAACACTTGCTTATACAAGAAATAATGAAATTAACTAAAAAAAATGTTGTATAGCAAAAAATAAAATAAAATAACATTGTATGATATTCAACAGCTCTTTTGCTTAATTTAAGTATTTAATGGCGAGATGAACATTAGTATTGTATTTATCACTACAAGTAAGGGGGAAACACATGTCAATAGTCATTTTGTTTGTCATTTATTTTTTTTTTAATTTACATATTAATTTCATGAAGGGTGCTACAACACAATTGAAAAATATGCTATGCAATTTGTTATGAATTAAATAACAATTTGCATAGCAAAGAAAAAAAAATCATTGATAAATAATGATTCAAATACCGTTTAATAATATTTAAATTTTAAGACCGGTTATTATAACTTGTCCACAAAGCTCTTGTTAGTAAAACCTACACGCAGAGAAGACACAAGGTGGTGATATGGGCACAATAACCATATTATGTCCTCTGTAAAAATGTGCTGTTGCAGCGAAAAACTATAGTTGCTTCCAACAATATTTCAGTTACGAACATTTAATCATTATGAAGTTACTATGTAAAAAAATGCATACTAAAACAGGCAAGAGTGCTATATTCCGCTATACCAAATTTTATATGCCCTTCAACATACTTGTAATACCGTTTGTACCTTACTGCAGATTTCCCATTGTATAGTTTAAATAAAAATGGACATAAAAAAATTTATTCTAGCATAAAGTTTGTCTGTATCAAAACCGTGTTTTTTTTTATTTTGTTGGAAATTTTTAGTTTTGCTTAACTTTGATGTTCTATCAACTTTCATTTGTATTCTTAATAATTGCTAAGCACTTAGTATTTAGTAAAGACGGTTGTCCTGCAGGATTACAAACAAAAGTTGAAAACAATATATTAAACAAGTAAGTGTGCTATATTTGGCTAACTGTTATTCGAATCTTCACAATATATGTAATTCTAGTTTAGTGAAGTAATTATAATAAAAATTGCAAATTTTGGGGTGACAGCGAATTAAGTACTGCATATGTGTATATAATTTTACATAAAAATACCATCGGCTCTTAATGGGTTAATCATTTTTTAAAAATTGTAGTATTTCCTTCAAAAGCTTACAAATGATCCAAATATTGATATTTTAGGAAATTTGAAAATTTCAGAGCCTCGTAACTCGGAAAATATGGGCGAGATCCAATTTTCTCAATTGATTTTTTTTTAATAATTTTTTAATTCCCTGTCGCCCCATATATTTATTTATTTTTTTTTTTTTGTGATTAGAGTTACTTCATTATTCCAAATGATATCAAAAAATTCGACAAACATGGACCGAGCATGCTGATTTCCAATAGAACCTCTTTCAACACTAATTTTTTTCGATATACATATGTCCTTCTATATCAATGGCTTAACATTACCATGTTGGAATCGGAAGCTTTGATTTGAAAGAAATCTTTTTTAACAAAATAGTGTGCGACACAATTAACATGCCACATTAAGGACAAAACTCTTTATGAATTATAAGCGCTATTCAATAATGGTAATGAGGGAATATATTATTGGACTTGACGGAACCTTTATTTGTAGGTAAAACAAAAAAAAAATGTTTTCGCTTAGTTGATTCTAATCAATCAAAACGAGAATTGCGTAAAGAATTTTAAAGGATAATTATTCTTTATTAAGAGAACTTGAATAGTGAAACTTTGTAAATTTCTCTTTGTAGATTTCTCTTTGTAGATTTCTCTTTGTAGATTTCTCTGGCAATAAAGAGCATAAAACAAAAGCCAACATATATTTGAAGAAAATTAAACTAAGCACTCAAATTATGAAATGGATACTTTGCAAGTGCGGGATCATGAAGAATTGTTGCTCCTCAAGAGAAAGTTATTATCTTATGCCTTGAAAACTACAATATAAAAATAGTCGGGGAAAAAACCTGTAGTGCCGAATTCGGGTAGTGGTACTCTACCAAATTGTTATTAACTACGGCTTTAAAAGAGAAATATTCTAAGATTTAATAATGACCTAGATAAAATTAATTCAATTAGCAATTTAATCAATATATTCATACGTTACGAACTAAATGACAAACTAAATACTATTTCCAGCGCTAAGATTTTTTTAAATGCTTAGCATTAGAATTTGCTGTGAATACCGGTGTTGAATTGCTAGTTTTTTATTTATTTTTTTTTTAATAAAAAATGGTGTTTATTCACTCAATTTTTAAGTCAGCTAGTTATTCATCACTATCATACATAAAAGTTTTTATTGTGTAGTCTCTAGTGGTGTTTGACATTGCTTCAGATTCTTCACCCAACAGTTGCATGTTTTTCTCACATTTAATTTGCAAAAAGTAAAATTCAAAGAAAACGACAAAAGTTCTTGCCAAGGTCGGTTAAAAAAAAAACATTTTTATAACATGTTATTTCAAGTACTTCCACTCACAAAACCATTTTCCTGCACTAAAAACAAATCTATAGCACTTTAAGTGTTTGTACTTTTTTGCAGTGCGAATATTATTTTTGATGGTTTTTGTTAACTTTTATAAAACTTGTGTTATTTCTATATATTACAATTCTATGGAATTTAGTTGCCTCTGTTATATCTCATTTAGTGCTTTTCTATTTTTAATAATAAACTTTAAAATTAAGATGCGTCACTTTTCCAAATAATATTAATATTATGCTACTTTTTTGCAATTTCTGACTTGAGTCTTTATAAAGAATTTGCCAAAAGTTTTAGCAATATTTTGAATAAATTGCTCCTTGCAATGCTATGAACCTAATATATGGTTAATAGACGTAGAACATTTTCTAATCTCGTATTCATGGACATACGAGGGCGTTTCAATAAGTCAATAACTTTTCGATCTTCCCTCGTAGTTATATGAAATGCAATACTGTTCCCATCCAGTACTACCTATTGTCAAATTCTGAGCTAGTGCCGTCTTTTACTTTGAGTAAAACTGCTGTTTAAAATACAACTTTGTATTTTTTTATAAATGTTGTAAAGTGAATTTCGAGTGCCTATTAAAAACTATCAATCAAAAAATTGATGCCAGAGGCATTTCTGCAAGTTAGCTGCCGCGTTTGCTTCTAATTTACATAAACATCAACTTCAAAGAATTGTTTGAAATTTTTCAACCGCAATGCGAATGATTTTTTGCGGCGTTTTTTTTTCTGTGGATGAAACATGGATCCATCACTGTACTCCAGAGACCAAGTGCCAGTTGAAGCATTGAGTTTCTTCTGGTGAATCTTCTCCCAAGAAGACCGATGTTAATTTGAGGGCGAATAAGCTGATCACAACAGTTTTTTGGGATAGACGAGAGAAAATCTAAATCCAAAGGAAAAAACTATAAACGGGAAACATTATGCCATTTTATTAGACCGATTTCGTTAAGATAATACACGAGTGACACGTGTGCAGTCACAATGGCAAAACTCATGAATTGGGCAACAAATTGGTACGTCATCAGCCATATTCTCCGGACTTAGACACAAGTGACTAGTTCCTATTTCCAAACCTAAAGAAAAATATGTTGCTCCAACGATGAAGTTATTGACCAAACAAATACCTATTTTTAAGAACCTTGAAAAATACAGTTTTTTTGGAAGGGATATACAAACTGGAGAAATAAATATTTGTAGAAGATGAGACTCCAATTAGTTTATAAATATATTAAAATACAGGTTCGGAATCAGACGGGTTCGTCATAATCTAGCAGTGCCCACGACTTCGTCTGAGTGTCACTTCTTCTTTTCTTAATATTGAATTTTACAAAAATATGTTTTTAAATAAAGTATAAACTTTGGAGATGGAATATAAGTGTGGCTTAATAGTTACTGTTATTTGATATATGTGGCCAAGCTGTTGAACCGTTATAGACAGACGCACCTTATTGCTAAGTCTACTACAAGAGCAAGTATATAATTTATATTTGGAAATTAAAGGAATGCCCTATAGTTGCTCTTATTTGATGTATATTGCCAAACTGTTGAACAGTTTAACAAGTTTAAAGTTGGGGAATGGAATATAAGGGTGTCCTAATAGTTAATGTAATTTGATGTATGTGGCCATACTCTTGAATCGTTATAGACCGACAAGATGAAATCTGTTTAGAAGTCGTTTTTTTGCAGGAATTATTACTCTCACATTAGTTTAACATTCAAGTAAAATAATTGAAGACATTTTTCTTTTCTTTTCAATATATGTATATAAACGTTAGAAAAAATTGTGCGAAATTTTCGTTTTGAATTTAAATTTTAATTGGTTGGAAAACTCTTAAACTGGCGAAAAGCCATAAATCGATTTTTTAATATACAGTCTGTCAAGGATGAGTTTTCACACCAAAGCAAAATAAACGTTTTTATATTATTTTATAAAAAAAGTACTATTTATTTCAGAAAAAAAATTTTTTAATTTATTGTAATTATTTACATAATTTACAAAGATTTAAAACAAAAAAATTCACTTCAATTAAAAACTAAGGAACAAATTTTAATACAAACATAACTACTCCATTTTTTTGGTGTCAATAAACTCTTTTCACAAATAATGAGATCTGTGTATTTGGCATTCATTTCATTGCTCAAAAAAACTTTTGCGGCTTTAATATTTGGTATGACCACCCCTTGCATCTACCACGCATTGTAACCTCTTTCTCATCGAGTGAATTAACTTCTTTAAGTCATAGTTGGTCGGTATATTATGCCACTCCTCCGTAATTGCAGCTTTTAAAGCAGTCATGTTGGTGGGATGGCGTTTAGCGACCCGTTTTTTCAAATAAACCCACAAATTTTCAATCGGGTTTAAATCTGGACTTTGGGCAGATGTATCTATGACCTTACCGCAGTTATAAAGTAGCCACATTCTTACCATATGGGATTTGTGCTTGGGGTCGTTATCTTGGTAAAATTTAAATCGTGGCTTATTTTCTTGCATGAATCCGAATTTCCTTGCACTTGCGATCAAATTGGTCTGTAAAATATTTAGATATTGTTGCGCATCCATCGTTGTGTCTATAAAGGCAATATCTCCTACACCTTTACACGAGATACAACCCCAAATCATTGTTGACAATTTTCCAAATTTGACTGTTAGTATAATATTGCGGTTTTCTAGAGATGTTAATGGTTTGCGCCACACTCTAGCTGGCCCATCGTTGTAGTACAACATTATTTTGGTCTCATCGCAGAATATCACGTCGTCCCAATACTCCACAGGTTGCGAAATGTTCATCATGGCGAAGGAAAAACGCTTTTCTATATTAATTGTAGAAAGTAATGGTTTTTTACGTGCTGCTCTTGAAGAGTATTTGTTTTTTAATAACGCTTGCCGAACAGTTTCATGTGAAACAAAAACACCACATTCTTCTTCAAGCTCCTTTGAAAGTGTCCTTAGGGAAATCTTTGGATTTTGGGCCACTTTTCTAACACTTGCCCGCTCTGTGCGATCATCTATTTTGGGCTTTGGTCCACCTCCACGTTTTAATTCTAATCTATTTTCTTTCTCAGCACGATAAAGCACATTGTAAATAGTTCTCCTTGATACCAAAAACCTCTCTGATAGCTCCCGAGCACTTGCTCCTAGTTGGTGGTTGTAATAAATTAGTTGGATTACGTCGTACGATAACCGCTTTCCAGGCATTTTTTTAAACACATAAAATTGCTAATTGATGCGCGTGCCACAAATATTTCATGTCAAATGATTTGCAAAATGACATACAAAATATCACGCATCGTAAATAATGGCATATTACCGCTAATCATCAAGAACTTTCAAAGAAGAGAAAAAAATCTTGTGTTGTGAAAAGAGTTGTTTGACATTAAAAAAAATGGATAAAATTTGTTTTTTTAGTTTTTTTTTCTTTCTTTTGCATCGACTTTAAACTTGTTGCCCTAACCATTATATACAGAGTGTTGAAAGGTACATGAGTTAAAAAATTATTTTTTCATAACATAAAAGTATCCCTTTTCTTAAAAAAAATTAAAATATTTATTGTGTGAAAAGTCATCCTTGACAGACTGTATATGCGACACTTTATTCTTTATAACAAAGAAAGAAAAGAAAGAAATTTAAATAAAAGGACTTTTCACCTGTTTCTTTGTATTATGACGCAGAATTGTGCAAATGAAAACAACATGAAGTAAAAAAAATTTAATGAAATTAAAAGTGAAAAAAAACGTTTTTACAGTAACAACAATATGCAATGCCAAAGAATAAGAGTATATGTAATTAAAAAAAAATAGAGTCATAATATAGGTATGATCAGAAAACAAGATTATATCTCTAATTTGTAAACCGATAATTTCTAAATTTATGTTTATTGTGTAACGTTTTATGCAAATCACACATAAAAATATGATCAAAAAAAGTGAACCAGTTTTCTTTTGGAAATAAACATCACAAGATTATCTCATACATACACTAATACATTGAAGCAAGAATTATTCAAGAATAATCTTTATTGTTTTAAATATTTCTTGTAAAAAAACTGACTTTTAGCTGTCTATCTATAACGGTTCAACGGTTTTAAACTAAATTAACTTTTGGCACACCTTTTAATTTCCAAATCCAAATTATATACTTGTTATTACATCGGACTGAGCAATGCAAGTTCTTTTTAAATTTAAACCGTCTATAGTCTACTTTTTAAACGTATGCCTATATACAATAAATTGAATGAACTATTGGGGCACCGTTTCATTTATAGTGTTGAAAATTTATACTTGTGATTATAAAAGTCAGAGTAATTGGAATTTTGTCAAATTTTTCAAACGATAGGCTCATATAGGTAAATTTGCTTAAGCTATGGGGACACCCTTAAATTTTAAAATTAATTTTTCTATCTCTTTTCGCTATTGGGAGCTATAGCAATACTTATTTTTTTTTTTTCATTTTAGAGTAGTGCTAATACACTTAAATAACATGTATGTTGTATGGAAACATCCTTTAATTTTTGAAATTATGAACTAGTTTTAAATCCAATCTGTATGCATAACCTTTTAAATAAGGAAAAAAATTAAATCGGTAAAGAACTGACTGACTTATGCAGGCACAAACATTAGAAAGTAACACTCATTCCAATTTTTAAACTTCTTCCATTCTTTAAGCATGAAATATATTTATTCAATATTTTCTAATAAAATGAATGTGAATTTACTCTATAGTGTAAAACATAATATTTTCAAATTTAAATAATAAGAATTCAAGTCATAAATATTGCCCTTGGGGTACATTTGTGTTAAAAATTGTTATGAACATGAGTAGAAAACGAGAATTAGAAGAAAAATACCTCTGAAATAAAAATGCTAAATAAACAAGTTTATTTAAACAAATATATGAACGGATATATGCACATAAAATATGTAAATAGTCATACAATATATGAAAACGAACATACAAATAAGTTAAACTTAGTATTTAAAACCTTATGTACACTGATAGAAAAAATCATCGTTGGTTTGATGACGCTATAACATCAAAATTTAAACATCAATGTTATGAAAGATGTCATCAATAAGGTATAAAATGGCATCAATGCAATGACAGACATCATCATAGAATTTTGTCATATTTTAGATGTCATCTAAGTTATGTCTACAATGTCATCAACTTGATGCAATATTTCGTATACGATTGTTTCGTAAAATATATATTTAAGAAAAAAGTAAATAGAGTTTTTATAATTCCAGTTAGCATTTTAATTGCAACTTGATTATTTTTTTATTTAAAAAATAAAATCACATTGATGTAAGTTCATCATCATTATTATGACCAAACAAATATATAACTAAATGTGCACGGCCTTTTGAAAACAATGCTTAAAAAGCTAAAGCATATATACAACGAAGTTGATGACACCCCGTCGTTATATTGATGACACATAATTATGATTATAATCATCAAATTTGGCGCCAACGTAAAAAGTAATGAGAGCAAAGTGCTAAACACAGAGAATTTTCTCATATTCATAGTGAGTGATGTTAATATGTCATCAGATTGATGAACTTTTAGCATCATATTGTTGACACAATTTTTTATGTATATTTTATAACTTTTTATTTTAATTATAATATAACATAAAAATTACAGAAAATTATACCAACAGTATAAAAATTGAAGTTCTTAAGTTTTCTGTTTTGTGAAATATATTGTAAATAAAAATTATATGTATCTTTATTGTTAGAAAAACACATGGATTTGAAACTTTTATTGCTTCCGTATTACATCAATGATTGGTGCTTCGATGATATTCTGCCATTAAGTTTATATTATATTATATATATATATATATATATATATATATATATATATATATATATATATATATATATATATATATATATATATATATATTGTATTGATGATATTTTTCATTAAATCAAGAAGTTTCGTCATTACGTTGATGACATGCTTTAATTGAATACAAAAGTTTCGTCGTTGCATTAATGACATTTTTTCGAAATATTTCGTCATTGCGCTAATGACATTTTTTATTCATTCGAAATATTTAGTCTTGGCATTGATGACATTCTTTCATTAAACCAAAAAGTTTCGTCATCATTTTGATGTAATTTTGTCATTTAATTGATATCGATTTTTCATTCCGTTTACGTCAGCGTGTCATTGAATTGGTGACAAAATTGTGATCCTTGGCATTGATGACAAAATAAGCAAATAATGACAAGGTTGACATCACAACAATGACAAGTGTCACGGGGTCAAAAACGAAGACATTTGGCATTGAATTGATGTTAAATTACTTTAGCGTTATGATGATTTATCTATCAGTGTAAGGTTTAAAATTGAAGAGGTTTTTTTATGTCTTTCCATCCTTATTTTTTGTAAATTATATAGCAAATATCGCTAATGCTATTTAAAGATTTTCTGATACTTAAGTAACTAAATATCCTAAATATAGTTTGAAATTTCTTTTACCAAAATATAATTTTAAAATTGTTTGCTTTACTTTTCATTTTTTTTTAAATTTAACAAAAAATCCTTTTTTTATTTCGAAGGAAATATTTATTATAAAAATAAATTTTTCTTAAAATTAACGTAAGTAGCTGCAAATATAGCCTTTCACAGGAAAATAAATCAATACAAAATTTTTATTCGTTTAGCCACAAAAATATATTGCAATCCTCTCTAAATCGTATAAAGTCAATAGAAACAGAAAAAGGTGAATTTTTTCAAAAATCTAAAAAGAATATGGCGCAAAAAAAAAACTTTTTACTACAGTATAAAAGTAGAGATCGCAAATTTTACAGTGATATAAAACATTTTTAGGATAGCGATGGAAATTACTCTTAAAAACCTCTACACTTTTTTTTTACAAAAAATTTTACAAAAAAAATTCTTTTTTTAATTTCGCAGGAAATTTTTTAATAATAAAAATTTAAAACAAAATTTTTCTGAAAATTAATATAAATAGCTGCAAATATAGCATTTCTCAGGAAAAAGTAACAATACAAAATCTTTATTTGTTTAGCCGCAAAAAATATATATTGCAAACCTCTAAAATTGTATAAAGTCAATAAAAACGTATGTGATTTATCCAACATTTCTGAAAGTAACAATGTCCTAAAATGATAAATCTCAAGCAAAAGCCTTGAAAATTCTGTATACGATGTAGAATTTTGTATCCAGCTGCGTACTTAAATTTTAACCTTTCTCAAAATTAATTTTTGGCCTAATGTCCGGTCATAGTGGCAAAATACCCCTATGAGAGTCGGTTTAAAAGGTGAATTGTTTTTAAGGCCCATAAAAATTAAAAAAAAAAAATTATCAACAAACGAACGACCTTTTAGCACACTCCTTTTCGTATTATAATAATATTTATAATATTTTTGCATTCCAAAATAATAATAACTGCATATTTTGTTTTACGATAATTTTAACCCAGATTTTCGGAAAGCTTAAAATTTTTAATGCTACGAAAAATGTGTTTCTAAAAGAATTTTTGAATATTAATTTTGTAACAAAGTTAGAATACAACTATTTTCTATAGTTATTTAAAAAAGAAGTTAAAAAGTTAATAAAAGAATTTGTTTTCTTTTTTATTTTACTAAACAAAAACAAGAATACAACAACAAAATAGAACAAATTTCATGCTGCTGGCACATATTGTTTTTTGCAAACTATATTTACATTTGTTTATACATGTGCATTTTTTAATAGAGGAAAATTGAGTACAACAAAACACTTTGATTCTTTAACTTTTATTAGAAATATACAATACAAAATGTGTTTAATATCTTTATTTCTTTATTAGTATTTCGGATATAGAGAAAAAGGAAATGATACTGGCACCAAAATATAGAATTGTTTATTCTCGCCAAGTGTCATAAAAGCATTATTTTTCTGTGTTATTCTGAGAAGTTTTGTGTGTCGATTGTCTACATTTAAGAATATTTAATATTATTGTTGTATTTTTAAGCAAAAGTTTTAAGCGAATTTTATATATATTTTTTATTAAGTTAATGAGGCAAACAAAGTCAATATCAGATATTCTTCGTTCCATTCACGTTTTTATTTAAAAAGTTAATCAAATAATGGAATTATACTAAGTAAATGTATTTCATACTCAATATATATGTATTTGGAATTTATATCAGTGCTGAACTAAATTATTACACAGTAGTCAATATCAATTTCATCATTGGTTTAAAGCGTTTATTTACAGGATATTTAATAAAATAAATTTTTAATATTTTTATTAGGCTATTTATAAAAGTTAAAAAAAAACAAAAAGACTTCTCAATTTCATAGAACAAAATTAATGGCACACTTCACTAAAGACTATTTGCGATATAATAAAATTAATATTAAGTAGTTAGTTTTGCTTAATAGAAGTCTCCAGTCTTTTTGGCATAGCATTTACAAATTTTTTCGTAACTTCAGCTCCAATATTATGCTGTTTTTCGACTAGTGCCTGCTTTAGTTCATTCTTATTTGTTATTGCACGCTTTTCTATCGCTCTTCTATCCAGCTTTTCCCATAAGTGTTCAATCGGGTTGAGGTCTAAGGATTTGGGTGTATGTGGTAGAATATGTGCAACATTGTATGGAAGCCACATACGCGCGATATGTTTTGGATCATTATCGTGCTGAAAAGTAAGCGAGGCTGGTAAGTTCAACATTTCGGCACTTTTTTCACATTTTCTTTGAGGATATTCAAATATTTTACTTTGTCCATAATGTCATCAATGAATACCCTTTTACCCACTCTTTCAGCGGACAAGCTTCTCCACACAATCGCTCCCCCAACCAGCATGTTTCACACTTGCAGGAAGATTTTTTTTCTAATTCTGTATCGGGTTTTCTCTATACTGTTTGGCGGCCATCAGAACAAAAAAAAATGGAATTTGCACTTCATCCGAGAATAGCTCTTGTTCTTAAAATTAGTTTGGATTGAGCATATATTCCTTGGCATACGCCAAACGCTTCTTTTTTGTTCACTAAGGAAATATGACGTTTTCGTCTAGCTACACGACATTCATGTAGGCCTCTCTGGACGGTGATGGCATGAACATCTTTTCTAAACTCCTTTTTAATCTCAGCAGCTATTTGTGTTAAAGTTATTTTGGGGTTTATTTGGGCGTTTTTAATTAGTTGCTTGTGATCACGATCACTTAAAGATCATGGTCGGCCTGAATGCTTAGCAATTTTAAATGTTAAGGCTCCCTTAAAACGTTGAACGATGCTTCGGACTTCTATCCATAATTTCCTCAATCTCAGCATACGATTTGCCTTGATTGTGCAAATACAGAATAATTTTACGCTATGATTCTGTGGTTTCCTTTTGTCTTTTATCCATTTTGAACAAAAAAAAAGAACAGCAAAAAATGCAACTATTTTTTAAAATTTTAAGGAACAATGACTTTTATACACAGGTATAAAATTAGAAGTGTTTAATTGTCGCTAAAAAGCTACCAGATCGATTAAATTTTATGAAATTCAACTAAATTGGGCACCTGTTTCCTATTTTTGTAAATTATGGACATAATAATTAACATTTTTAATAAAACCAAATGCATTTTGAAGTAAGATTATCAATACATCTGGTAATAGTGTTTAGTTCTTAAATATGGCTTTAAAAATAATATTAAACTAATAATAAACTTGTAATTACTCTGCTGTGCCAATAATTCAGTTCGACACTGGCTTATAAGCTCAAATTATATAAAGTTAAAATATTATAGACTTTATGAGCATGTAACGTCAAACGTCCTCTTAAATCTTAAGGTAATCCTACCTGTGCTAGATAAAAAATATAAGTTTGGTTGCTTTCATTATCTTTCTGCTATTCGTTCTAGAAAGCTTAGACGAGTGTAGCTTTTATATCAAGGTTTTTTTCTTTTTATTTTGTTACAGACATGATGCTAAGCGCAAAGTCTATGTAACGTGTGTATTTCTATTTAATTTTTTCGTTAATTTGTTAATTAATTTTATTTTACCAAAAATGTATAAAATAATTCCTTACATGCAAGTGCATTTGCAAGGACTTTATCCATTAGTTATCTAAAAATTTTGCACCTTTTTGTATAAGCAATTTACAATAAAAATAAAAGTTAAAAAATAATTCCCCAAAAAAAGAAAAAAGGGAGGCAATTAAATTATTTAAAAACATAAACTTAAAACTAATTACACACTAAGAAACGAAACACAATGGAACAAAAGTAACCAAAAGAAATAAAAAAAAATAAATAAAAACCTATTGAGCAGTGTTATAAACCGTATTAACAATATTTAAGGTATTAACTCTCGTGAAGAAGCCCAGCTCCCCCAAGGGTCAGCAGATCCGCTGGAAAAAGGTACTTCGGTATCTAAACGGCCTCCAGACTCAAGGCTCGAGAAAAACATCCTCCGGTTAAACAGATTTCCATGGAATGCGCACCTTCCACCTTTCCTTCCTTCAAAGCTTTACCATAAACGAGTCTATTCGACTAAAATCGACCGCACCATACATAGAACTACAAGAGGGCCTACGGAACTCTCCGTTACGTCCTATACACGGTCTCAAACCAAGGCACGCAACTAAGATCCGCCTCTCCCATCTCCTAAGTCCCTGAAGAAGCAATAAGGATGTCATCAGCAGCAACAATAGATCTCCCTGTGAGGGAGGAGGTATATCTGATATGAAGACATTAATCAAAACTGGACCCAGCAACGATCCCTGTGGCACTCCTGCAAAAATCGAACCTTCATGAGAGAGGACATCTCCATTACGAACTCTAAAAGAGCGGTCCTTTAGAAAGCTATCAATCATACGACAGATGCCCGTACCAAAGCCCATGGTCAATAATTTATAGATAAGACCATCATGCCAAACAGTGTCAAAGGCTTTGGCGAAATCTAAGCTCACTGCCATTGTAGGGCACCTCCTATTCAGACCCCTGGCAACATAGTCCGTAAGTACAACTAGTGCGTGTGTCGTCGAAAGTCCGCTCCTAAACCCAAATTGGAAATCTTTTAAAGTGTCATTGTCAGTAATAACGTCATTAATCTTTGCCAGGAGAAAATATTCAAATAGCTTTCCAAAGGCCTATAGAGATATACATAGGTCTATAGCTTCCACTCTCACGAGGGTCCGTTTTTGGTTTAAGTATGGGAACCACAAGTGCAGTCTATCATGCGCTCGGAAAATACCCAATGTTTAGAGTTGTTTGAGAATATTGAGTATACAATTTTTCTCTTATACCAAACAGCACAGAAAGAAAGTCTTAAAGTATTTCTACACAAATAATTAATAAGACTTTTTTATCTTTATTTCTCATACTTAAGAAGGATACCTTGCAATCAGTGTTGATAGAAAAGTTCTGGCTCTTGTCCCCGATTTGATGAATGATTTCCCCGAAAATCCCCTTGCTAAAAGAAAATTCCCAATTTTGTCCCCAAAAAGAAACAATTTAAAATAGGCATCTTTATTAAAAAAAATCGTCGCGAATACTTGTTTATTTTTTATTGTTCGCAATGTAGAGTGCGGGAAGTGGTCATACAGTTCCTTTATTAGAAACTCGACGAAGATTGAGATTGATTTTACTGCTTTCGAGCTGCATAAGTTTCATGAATGACAAACCCATTTAACTTATTGAATATAATTATTTTCCTATTTAAGCAAAACATAAACAAATTTTTTTTGCATCACACATATTGCTTGGACTGTCTGTTCCAATGGTAGTTAAATTATTAAGACTTAAGCCCAACAACATATAAAAATATTTAAACCACTATCTGGTGTTTTCACATAAAAATTTATATCATGCTTTTAATATGTTAATTTGAATAGGCAGTAGTACATGTAGAAAAAACATTTAAAATATTAAATTCAATGCCAATAAATCCAAGTGCTAATAATAAAAAGCTAAGAATGTAAAGTTCCCAAATCCTTCCCTTCGAATTTTTTTCCCCAAACTTGCGTTAAAATCACCTATTTGGGGAAAAATTCCCTTATCTGGCTACACTGCTTACAATACCAAGCTCATCTGGGAAACATTTATGTGTTTTTATTATATTTACAAAGAAAACGCACATTCAATTATTGATATTATAAACACTTTATGTTCTTGCTGTATTACTTGCAGATGCGGCAAATTTAAAAACGGTTTTAAATCATTCATTCTTTTCTGATAATTTATGAAATTACTATTTGGGGAAAAATTGCCATATAATGGCTTATAGCTTCCATTATAAGTTGAAATTTAAAATATGAACATACATGCGTACATCATATACATACGAGTACATAAAAATTGTATAAAAGTTTAAATTGTTTTTTTAATATATATATTTTTTGTTTGTTTTTACTATTATTATCGGCGATTATATAGTAGCTTCACATTCCTTGACTGCTTTCTTGGGAATTTATTATTCATTGTATGTGCGAACAGGTGCATTTTTTATTAATACTATTCTATTGACGTATGTGTATTTCACTTTCAAAAAATGTTAAAAAAAAGAAAAATTATTTACAAATGTATGCGGACATTTTCCAAAGAAAGCAGAAACAAATAGACACCAGCACTGTAAAAATATAAAGAGAATGATAAATTACGAAATTAAAGGGTTTTTTCCGAAGGCCTTGAATTTAATGAATATGTCCTTATCTTTTACACCGTTGTAGAGAGAAGCTGGATAATTATACAGAGAAAGTAAACGGTATCCTATAAAAACGCGATTTTCACATGTATGGCCTTATTTTTTTCGTAGCATAATAGGCTAAGAATACACATTTACGCGCTATTTGTATTAAAACTAAAATGTGTCCCAATAGTAACTTCATTTTTACAAGGTCTCATCTTAAGTTTAATAAAATTAATAAATGGTATGTAATCCTTGGCGGATTTAGTTAACTTTTATAAATTTACTGGCGTTATGAAAAGTGAGGACTTTATCTCTTAACTTATGCCAGTAAATCAGAGTGCTATATAAATACCTAACGCCGACCAAGTTCTGTTTTACTCCGTGAGTAAACTTTCTAACTCTTATCAGCCTAATCATCTATTAAGTCTTTTTCAACAAACGCCCTTATTAGTCGTTGTTTGCAGTTAGTTTATTTATTTTTATTTAAACAACCACGTAAATATTAAAACAAGCTTTTGCCGTTACAAAAAAAAAACTGAACGCCTAAATTTTTAGCAAAAGTTAAAAAAAAACCAAAATTCAAAGTGTAAAAACGAAATTCTGAGTTGATGTAAGAAAAACTGCATATTTGTTAACTTTTGTTGTGAGATTACAACTTTTCGTGAGAGTTATTATATTTTTTAATCATTCAAAATCTTAAAAACTGTAACGAGATTTTACTTTTTTATCACATCAGTAATTAAATATTTTTTTCCAAATGTTTGAGGAACATTTTTTACAGTGTTTATTAAACATCTGTTGTATCCCTGCAGAAATTAGTAGAGTACATGATCCGTTTTAAGCAAAAAGGAGTAGTTACAACATGGTCCGATGTAATGCAAACATGGACTATGATGAATAAAAAAATATTTGGCAATACTCCCAACACATAAAAAATACAACTATGGTAATACTGTTACGTCATATTATGTTTTTTGAAAAGCCGAATGATTAAAAGTGAAAAATTTTCTTCTGTTGTAAGTAAAAATTAAATAATTAATAAAACGTTCAATAATATAAAAATAATATGGAGTGCAGTGCGCGTCATCGAAGAAGAATTCTTTAAAAAGAAAAAGATTATTATTTAAATAAAATAAATAACGCAAATGCGTTCAATGAGTTTAAAAAGAAGAATTAGATTCTATTGCAACAGAATCTACAGGTGGAGACGATTCTTTGGAGTTACAGGATTCACCTGTAGATTTAAATAACTTAAACTACCAAAGTAATTTAATTAATGATTTAGGGCAATGGCAGATGAATAGCAGAACTTCCTGTAAGCACATGGAGATCTGTTGTGTATATTTAAAAACAATGGAATTGATGTGCCGATTTCTCCAGCTGCGCTACTCAAACGAATGAACTCGGAAATAGATATAGTGACAGTGCATCCTGGGCAATATGTGCATTTTGGTATTAAAATTAATCAAATGAAAGTAGCACATTTATTTGAAATATATGACGAAATAATTTGTGATATTAACGTAGATGGTTTACCAGTTTTTAAAAGTTCAAATGCACAACTATGGCCAAAACTAATTTAAGTAATTAATATTAAAAATATAAAAGTTTTTGCAGCTGGCATATATTTTGGAAGAAATTGCGGAGGTAATGAATACAATTGTTATGTTTGCAATTAGGTATTAATTTTTTTATTTATAACAAAAGATTCATTTGCGTTTAATGAGTTTGATATTACTTATTTTTGTTTATCATAGTTTTTTAATAAATAAAAAAATAGGTTTAAAAAAATTTTTGTGATTACATTTCTTTTGATTTTTTTGCAAAAACATTTTTTTGGGTTCTCTAAGAAATTTTACCAAAGGCCAGTTTTGAAACTAGTCTCTTGTGGTGTTCCATTGAGTATTCACATCGGAATAATTTAAAAACTAGTCCTTCGTTTATATTCCGCGGGGTAATAGTATAAAATGGTTTCCAAACTAGTTTTCTGTGGTAATCCATGGAGTAGTGACAAGAAATAATTTCAAGACTAACACTGTGTTAATAATTTGCAGAGTAGTTACTTGGGCTAGTTTTTGGATTACTCTGACGTAATGTTCTTTTGGATTACGTGGTCCTCTCCTAGGACCTGGTCCGTTTTGGAGTACTCTTTGCACGCGTGTAAGGAGTAGTCTCGATTCCTGCAGGGATGTTCTAGTTTATATTCTAATAAAAACAAAATTAAAAATATCAGCTTGACGTTTAACAAGTAAGAATGATATATTCGGTTATGCCGAATCTTATATACTCTTTGCAATATATGAAAATCTAGATAAGGAATTAATATTGATATGACAGAAAATAAAAAATAAAAGAGAATAAATACTGTTTATTATTTTATATAAAAACATCATCGGATATTAACGGGTTAAGGAAAATGTTTTGATATTTCCTTAAAGATCGCTTTAAAAGCTTTAAAATTATCCTCGTAATGATATTTAAAAGAATATGGTGCACAACCGCACTTTTTTATGAAAAGTTCAAAGAAAAATATAGGCGAGCGCCAATTTTTTTTGCGCTGCCTCGTAGGATATGGACCGATTTTGCTAATTTTCAATACACAAATTTTCAAAACTATGCTTAATTGGCTTATTTAATTTTTTTCTAACTCATCTAGTGCCTTGCCAAACATGATTTCAACCCGAAAACGGGCGGACAGACGAACATTGCTCTATCGACTGCGCTATGCATAAGAACTAAGAATATATTCACTATATTAGTTCGGAAATGCATATTGTGGAAATTTCAAATGGAATGACAAACTTTGATATACGCTTTTTTCCATCGGTGAAGGGTATAAAAATATTTGATTTATAATATAGTGTTTATGTCATACAAGCAGTTTCCAGTTTTTGACGTCCTTGACTTTTTCCTTCTATTGTTTTTTCATTTAAGTCGCGAAAGGAAGCAAGTAAATGATGTTAATATTACAGGACTCTTAGTTTTTCTATTGAATATTTCATTTTTATTGCTTCCGGAAATTAAGCTGCTATTGCCGAGTATTTTCAGAATGTTACTTAACACATTGAGTGCAATGTACAATTAAAGAGGGGTACCTCATCAAAGGATGAAGGATGGATTGTCTTGTGGAAATAAAGCAGGTTGTCTTAAATTGGAAGCATATTTCCCTAGTATTTTTAGCAGACCTTAGGGATTCTTCAGATTGCTTTGTCTAAAGTTTCATTTTTTAAAAGTTAAAATTGTTCTGCATAAGGATGATAAGATCTTTGCAAACTTAGTTGAATAAATAAGAATTGAATTAGACCAAAAAAATAAGTGATAAATTAAATTCAAAAAGAAAAGAAAAGTTAGTATTCACTTAATTGTTCTTATAGTTCAATGTTATTAAAATATGATCTAATACAATATTGTGGTAAATTTAGGTAACTTTATTATTTTCTTGTCACACTGAAACAAACACTGCGAAATAGGACAACCTTCAAAATCAAGCCCAAACTAAAATGAAAAAGAAAACAGTATCAATCTCTATTTTTTAAGCAACATTATTTCTTTTTAGCCCAGTAAACAATGCTGTCTTCAAGTTGACGTCATGCCACATAAGCCTTTTCGATTTTGTGTAATATTGAGTATTAATGTAAGGCAAAACAGTGTGGAATTAAAGTGTTGATATGAATAATGAAAATTGGTACAAAGCCAAAGGAACATTCAACAGTAAAGAGCCATTGCACAGTGATAAAAATCTTTTTTGTGGCGAACAGATTTAGATAATTTATAAAATTCGAATGAAAACAACCACCTAATTATCTTACTACAAAAATACAAAAATGCGTGCCTTAATCCAATTACAATAGCCATATTTGCAGTCTTTCTTGCGTAGTACATTTTTACTCTATGCCAACAAAATATACAATAACGCACTAGCAACTTTGAAACACTGAATTGCAAACCAACGCAAACAGTCAGTGAGCCAACACGGTCGCAATCTATCCTAATACATCGCTGTAACAACATAAAATCGAAAAATATTTGATTTAGGTACTGTGATAGAAAATTCAAAACGGCACTTTAATGCAACAAAAAAATTTAAGTCAGTTCATCTAAAAATGCTTCCACTGTTTCATCATTACTTTCTATATATACAATCTCTTTACCTTTACTGTTTATTAAAGAATCATCTAACTGTTCTTTAAAGCTTTTCTTAGACATTGTTTTTTTTATTATTCAGAAAATTCAGTGGAAAATAATTTCTCCATTTATCAATCAGCTGTGAATGTTGTGTTTTGCAAAAAGCATACCAAGTTAACCCAAAGGCATCAATTAGAATTAATAAACATATAATAGCCCAATTCCCAATCTATTGCATATCGGATTGCAAATTCATGCAATTGCAAAACGTCCTATCAATTCTGTACGATCTCTTTGGTTTAGTTTGCAACGCTTCTTGCAAAACACGAAATTCACAGCTGATTCAAAAATGTCTAAGAAAAAACTTTAAAGAACAATTAGTTGATTCTTTACTAGACTTGTTTCGCTGAGTGTTAGCTCTCGATTTGCATAATTACAATAAATATAAATTTTTGGCTTCAAGTGTTGTATTTTAACACAAGAGTTGCAAATTCATTATTGTATGTTTTGTTACTATAGATTAAAAATAAAGTACACAGTTTTGCAAAGGCTATGATGCAAGACCACTTGCACAAGATTGTGAATTGGGCTATTATATTACATAAATTTGCAATCTGATATGCACAAGACCCTGAATTGGCTTAAATGTTAATACAAAATTGATGAAAAAACGTTGTTTATGTAATTTTGTATAGAAAAAATAATTTAGAATGAATGGCATCAAGCAAAAAAAAAAGTAACTTTTAAACCCTGATGACAAGTCAGAGGGTTTCAATATCTTTTAAATTTTATGATTGAAGTAGACAAGCCAGCATATGTATGTTCTATTGCAAACTGTATATGAAAACCCTAAATAAGATAGACCGCCAGTGGCGTAGATAAGCCGTACTGGGGAAGGTTAAGCCAACACTGGAAGAAGTTAAGCTCCTTCCGCCAAAATTTTAATCTATCCGAGTTTGGTTCTTATAGAAGTCATCGATTTTGACAGAATAATTTACTTTTCTTGTGGGAGGCATTTTCAACTCTACAGTTTTGTAAAGATCTTAGATTTTGGGACAACGATGGCCTATTTATTCGAAAATTTTTGGAAACGCTAGTCTACAGCGCGCACTAAAAAGTATTGTTTACGGAGGTTGTATGATTTGAAATGAAAGATATAAACTTGGATATAAAGTTGGTATCAGTAGGATGGTGCAACATAGCACATAGTTCTTAAAGCAAATGATTTTTTTACATTAAAAACGCTAATAGTGTTATCAGGCATCTTGACGATGTTAATTTATTTATACTTTCATTGTGGGATGTCTTTAAATAGCAATTCTATTTAATTATTCATGTCATTCGTTATATACCATAAATAAAGTCTTGTAATGGTTGCAATATGGTAACCCTCATACCGACCCTGTATTAAATTTAAGATCATTTTACAACACCAGAATTGTAACAAATGTAAGATCTTTTACAAAAACAAATTTAAATGAATTTTTTTTACAGAAACAAATTTAGTATAAGTAGATTTTAAGATATAAAAGGACGAAAAACTGAAAATAAAAGGCATTATTCAGCCGAACATAATTGGCTCAACACCAAAAAAAAAGTTTTGTTTTTTTTCTTTGCCAGGCTTTTTTTAACTTAGCCGGCAATATTTTACTCAGGCCAGTGGCTTTTTTAAGAGCCGGCCATCAAAATAAAAGTTATAATATCAAAAATATAAACAAACATCATCACAGTCTTGAAAAATTGGCCCGAAAAATAAGATACTGTCGATATTATCTAAAATTTTGAAAACATATATTAGACCTGCAAAAATAAAATAATTTCTTCTGTTATATGACGTAAAAGGAATAAAAGTAAAAGTAATAAACAAACACGTATACAACGCATTTTCTATAAACTCTATTACGAAAGTGAGTAGAACAAAACACAGCAACAGCTTATCGCACACATACATAGTTTAAATGTGACTGAACTTAAAATCTAATTAAATTGTTCATTATATAGTGTATAAATATTAAACAAATAAAAAGAACTTTTTATATCATAATCGGTATGGATTTTTTACCAAATAGTTTTTTTTCGATATTTCTGAAAAGTTGAAATTTGGGTTGTGTCACTTTTGAACTAGGCGTGCGTTATAATCGTAGACAAGGCATATAAGTATTTTTAACAGAACAGGTGAGCGAACAAAACAGTAGCTTTAAAGCAAAAAATCTCTCTTAACAATTAATATGTTTGTGTTAAAGACGTTTACAAATCATTATGTATGGAAATAAGGACAAAAACATCCCTTCTATCATTCAATCTGTGTATAACGATGTTAAGGACAGCAAAAAAAAAAAAGGATAAATAAACTGTGTTAGTTAAAAAAAAACACTTTTAAATATTCAGTAAAAATTTTAAAACATGAGAAAAATGAAAGAAACCAAAAAATATTTGCTAAATTCACATTTATACAAGTCAAGGTAAAATAGGCGCCAAGATATTTGTCTAAATGTCTATGCAATCTGTTACGGTTTTATAAGTTTATATCTGTGAATGTAAAGAAGAATATTCTTACAGGCTAAAGTAATACTTGTGGATTTGAGTGCACAAACCAAAAACTAATGTTGTGGTTTAAGTGTTTTTCTTTTGTTTTAGTTTGTTCCACTTTCTTTTAGTTTTGGCCTAATTGAAAAAATTTTATAGTGTTTGTTTTGCTCGAGGTTAAATTAAAACACGTTCCTTTTGTGTGTTACAACTCAAACTATTAGAAGCAGTATTTCTAAAATTTCTTAGACACAAGCTAGTGCTATTCATGCTCTGAAAATTATATTAAAGATTTGTCTTAGTAACCAAAAATTTAAATGCAAAAACTTAGCTCCATAAGTTTGTGGCGGTTTACGGCCATAATACACAATGTGGCAAAACTTCGCATATTTACTGTCTTTTTTGTCAAAATCTCAGCTAAAAGTTAAACCAAAAGATTTGTTATATAAATGAAGGTAATTATTAGAGAATATTTTAAGAGTTTTTTTTTAATCTTGCTTTACAGACAGTGTTAAATAATTTTCCATTTACGTTTGCTTGGCGAATTCTTGTTAGTGTGACAAGTGCTCCAGATTAGAGTCTTATTTTTAATTTTGTAATAGCGGTTTTTTGGTGGCGTGTCATACCGTCCAAGGACATATTATTTATTGATTTTATGTCGCACTCAAAAGTGACATAATGTCCATGAACATGAGAAGGAATCAAGCTCAGTTAAAGTAAACTATTTTTCATCATATTTTAACTGTATAAAAGAGCAGAAAAAAAGTCAGCCGTATACAGTGGATAAAATAAAAATAAAATCATAGTTGGTTATTGGTGTCTTCGCTTAAACTTTGATTTTTGTCTTTACTTTATTAATTGCACAAAAATCTTAAGTTTACTTAAAATGTTTGTGAGAAGTTATTTGAAAGCTAAGTGATTTAAATAATTAATTGGGATAAAAGGAAATACCACGAAAAAAAGATTTTTTTAATTAATTAATGAAACCTTTATGTTTATGGTCCTGAAAACTTGCAAGAAAACCGACTTCAAAAAAGGTCTCATCTGTCTACCTACAACGTTTCAAGAGCATGGCCACATAAATTAGATTACATTAACTATTGGGACACACTTATATCTAGCAACTATAGGGTCAACCTTTAATTTCCAAATTCAAATCATATACTTGCTGTTGAAGTAGATTTAGCAATCAGGTTCTGTGTAAATTTCAACCATCTGTTTGTAACGGTTCAACAGTTTGCACATATAAATCAGATTATATCAACTATTCTAAATCCCTTTAAGTTATAATTTAAAATTTTAAGACTTTTTTTATACCAAACAAAGTGCGGACATTCTGCCTAAAATTAAGCTGTTTGTATACAGCAGTTCAAAATATACGGCCATAGAGAACAAATTACATTAACACACCCTTTAATTTCTAAATTAAAATTATAAGCTTCTTATTATAGCGGACTAAGCAAAACATGTCCCTTGTAAATTTCAGCTGTCTGTCTATAACGGTGCAAAAGTCCGGCCACATACACCATATTATATCAACTATTGGGACACCCGTTTATTTCCAAATCCAAATTTTATACTTGTTGTTATAGAGGAGTTAGTTATACGGGCTCTTTGTATATTTCAATCGTCTGTCTACAACTGTTTAAAAATGTGGCCATATACAAAATTAAATAAAATATTGGTGCATCCTTTAATTTATAATTTTAAATATTATCAGCTGTTACTATAACGGCTATAGCAATCGACATTCTTTCATTTTCGACATTCAAATTTAGAAGCGCTTGTCTCTAAAGTTTCAGCGTTCTGTTTGTAACGGTTCAAAAGTTTGGTCACATACACAAAATTACATTAACTATTGGAACACCCTTTAACTTCCAAATCCAAATTTTATACTATTTGTTATAGCGGACTTAGAAATACCGGTTCGTTGTAAATTTCAAGCGACTGTCTACAACTGTTCAAAAGTATGGCCATATACATCAAATTTAATGAACTATTGGCGCACCCTTTAATTTGTAATATTAATACTTGTTACTATAACGGCCATAGCAATCGACATTCTGTCCAACTTGCAAGCGTTTGTCTACAACGGTTCAAAAGATTGGCACATATAAGTAAATTTACATCAATTATGGGGGCACCCTTTAATTTTTAGATTTATTTTTGTATAATTTTTTATTTTTGGGAGCCATAGTAATACGCAGACATTTCAAAGTTTACATAATACCCGTAAAAAATATGTTGTATGGGGACATCCTTTAATTTTAAAGATTATGAACTGTTTTTAAAACGGGACCAATCTGTATGCATAATCTATCATATTACCAAAAAATTTCAAAATCGGATCAGAAGTGACTGAGTTCTGGAGGCACAAATATTAAAAAAGCAACATTCAGCCGAATTGATAACTTCCTTTTTTTTAAAGTCGGTTAAAAACAAAAAATAAGGAAAGCTATCATGAAGATAGTAATAAAACAATAACAAATGCACTACTAAACATCCCATACCTAAATTAAAAGCAAAGCACATCAACTGTTTCGAAAAACCACAATAACACATGGAAATATGAAGCAGGAAAACAATTGGAAAAACCAAAAAAACCAAATGAAAATAACTATTTTATGATACCAGTAAACATCAAAAATTCCTTCTCTAGGTATAATTGCAATAATGTTAAAGATAAGCAAATTATTGCCCTTAATCCTTACTCTTTATAACACCACTTGTTGCACATTTTTATTAATGAGCGATTCATATGACCCTCGCTTCAATTTACAAGGAACTCCACTACCAATAATCAAAAACAAAGTACAATGGTAGAACACAAAAATACATAACACTATTCTTTCATACTTATATATACATACATTTATATATGCGTACAAACATATCTATACGCATATACATACATAAATAGACAATCCCAGTTAGCATTTGGAAGATTGTTTTTACAAAAATCACCAAAGTGAGTCTTTTAAGACTACCCAAGATGACTTAAAACTGATTCATCAGATATGCGTTTAAAAAGAGACTCGAATATAACTCCGACAAATGCATAGAAAGCGACTTTCTAAAAAAACAAAAAGTACAAAAAGCAAATGCTTGAAATTCGACTGTTTTTAGAATTATTTTGGTGACATATTTAATGCAGCCTAACGATGAAAAAATGAGTCAAATACATATTTTATTTTTATTTTTTAATTTTCGTAAAAATACATACATATGTCACTTTGTAAAAAAATAGAGACACAAATGTAAAATAAATTTTTTCAAATTTTTTTAAATTCATTTTTTTAAATTTGAATTGTAAGAAAATTAGAAATTACATGCTAACGAATGTAACACTACGCCTTGACGAGCAATTGAATTGTTCGCACATGAACAAAACGTCAGCAGAATAGGTTACAAACATTTGTTCATGTTTGCCTGCGTGGAGAAAACTGCTTCGTTTTCTCGCTGTTTGAAGCCGACATGACATCGGCAACGATGGTCTACAATAGCTATTTTAATGTGCGGACATGAAATTGTTTAATGTTTGAACAAATCAATGGCTCGCCAATACGGCGTGTTATAAAAAATAAGCAAACCGATGTTGCAATTTTTCATTTTGAGAAAATATATTAGAAATGTTCGTATAATATGGTTCGAAAAAGACTCGCATACGGCTAGTAATATGATTAAAAGTTGACTCGAAAAAGTATCGTATTTGATTACAAGTACGATTGAAAATAGTATCGAAAATGAGTCGAAAACGAGAGTCATAAGGGACTCGTTCAGAAGAGTCGCGGCTAGGATACCATTTTCTACCGACAAAACAATCATTTTCGATTCTAAAACGAGCGCATAATCGATTATTTTAATCGTGTCGAGGAGTCAAAAAAGACTCGAATATGATCAATAATGCTAACTGGGATAATATAAATAAAATAAATGTACGTATGTAAATATATGTATATAAATACACACATACATAAAAAACGATAAAAAAATCTTCTAAACTGTCTCAAACACTTTCCCAAACACATAAATCAAATAATTTATTTATTGAATTGATTTTTACATTATAATCTTGACGTTAAAAAAAATATGTTTTGTACAGTGTGCCAGAACTTTTATATGTAAAATCTGCGAAATATAACAATATTTCGAGGAAAGCTCTGCGAAATCTGCACCTTTTTTTTTTAAAATCTTCTATAAATTTTCAAATGCATTTTTCCTTTACTAAATAGTCTTTCGGTATTTGCCGATGAATGTGAAAGTCGTTATAGGAGGGCTGCTCTATATATTTCTGGCCTAATAGTGAAAATGCGAATATTTATAATCAAAAATGGTTTTATTGTTTTTCAAAGTATTCTCCAGCATGATTTATACACTTTTGCATACGCTCAAACCAGTTGTCGAAGCACTTTTTCCACTTCGATTGAGACACCTCTAAAACATGGTTTTTGAACACTTCAACGGCTTCTTCTGGCAACGAAAATCGTTGACACGCATTTTTTTCTTGATGTGCGGAAGCAAGAAGAAGTCATTAGGTGCCAAGTCAGGGCTGTGCGGCGTTTGACCCATTAATTCGACGTTTTGGCCGGTCAAAAACGCTCTGGTTTGAGCCGATGTGTGAGAGCTCGCATTGTCATGGTGAACAATGATTCGTCTTCTCTTGTTGGTTTTTCGAATTTCTCCGATGACTTCAGGCAAACAAATTGTAGTGTACCACTCAGAAGTGACCGTCCTACGTTGCTCAAGCGGAACAGTCGTCACATGACCAGTTTTGCCGAAGAAACAGGCGACCATTTGCTTTGAAGTGCTTCTTCCACGAACAACTTTCGTTGGATTTTGCTCGCCTTTGAAGACCCACACGGTCGATTGTTGTTTTGTTTCGGGCTCATACGCATAGATCCATGATTCGTCACCTGTGACGATCTTATAAACGTCTTTTGAAGCACCGCTATCGTATTTTTGCAACATTTCTTTGCTCCAATCGACACGAGCCTTTTTTTGAGCGACTTTCAAATTGTGCGGGATCCAACGAGAACAAACCTTTTTTACGGCCAGGTGTTCGTGCAGTATCGAATGTATGCTGGTGGAAGAAATGTCCATCGATGTCTCTATCTCTCGGTATGTCGCATGTCGATCTTGCATGATGAGTTCACGCACGGCATCAATGTTCTCTGGCACAACAGCCGTTTTTGGACGACCTTCACGGAATTCGTCTTTGCGCGAGCTTCGGCTACGATTAATAGGATGGTACTTCATCGCCATACAAAGATTTAAGTTCATCAATGCACTCTTGTCGTGATAATCCACGTCGAAAGTTGTGAAAAATAATGGCACGAAAATGTTCACGAGTTAATTAAATTTTTTTCTATATTAATTTTTTCAAGTCACTGTTAGCAACGCAAATAATGGTCGTACGTCAAAACGTTTTGAGTACGATTATGCTTAAAAATTACAAACTTTCCAATGGAAATGTCAGATTGCACGTGGCAGCACTCAGTGTTGCCAGGCTAGAAATATATATAGCAGCCCTCGTAGATAAAATTAAAATAATATTGAAATAAGTTCTCCTATTATACCCAAATTGACCCGTTCTGTCACAAAGTGCATGATATACATACAAGTATTCATAAAAACTGCAAAGTTCCGTATCTTGGAAAATATGGGTTCTCCATGGTTTTTTATTTCATATTTTCCTCCTAAAATTAACATTTTTATTCCAGGTTTTTATGACTATTAATCGTTTATGAATATAATTTTTCTTAACCTGTTTTAAGTTTTTATGAATACGCCGCCAGTGTTTTAAATGTTCAGCTCTATAGAAAAAATTGGCTCCAAATATATATATATATATATATAAATTGTCATTCTTTATTGAGCATAATTCAAGTGAAATTAAGATGTTATAAAATATTTTCGTATCCAAAGGCTAACGAACGTTAAAAAGTAAATGTATATAAATTTATGCAATACACCAATTTGCTGTTTAAATATTTTTTTACGCTCTAAAATCAACAATATCAATCAACAGGTAACTGCTGTATCTATTTTTAAATGAGATTATGTGCGATTTTACAACAAAAATTAAAAGGTACACACAGCGACTAAGGTAAACATTTTCATTCACATGTAAAATATAAACTCCAACAAAATATCAGCAAAAAGTTTATATGTAAACAATAACTTTACTCAGTAGCACGATGATAGCTTTCGGCAAAATTAAAACCAAGAAAAAAATAGTAATCAATTTACAGTTGAACTTGATAACAGACTGGGCGATACTTCTAAGCTCTCAACAATTTCAACTTTTAGAGCATTAAGTTTGCTCTTCGTATATATTTTAAGGAAAATTTAATATGTAACTTTATTAAAAAGTAAAATTTCTGTATTCTATCGAACTTCTTTTATTTATTTCTAATCACTCGAAGAAAATCATCTTCTATTAATTCACTTTTCAATGTGCTAATAACCCAAATATTTTAAATAAAATCAAATATTGATTATTAGTGGTAAAACTAGTTCCTATGGCTATTTCGTTGATTTATTAAAGAAAATCATCTTCACTCAGTCTGCTTCTAAAATTTTTTCTTTTAATCTTTTCTGTCCTTTTTATTATTTCTTTTATTTTAAATGTCTTTTTTGTGATTGTGATGTCTTTTGAAATTTTGTATTATAACGATCTTATCCATTTTTTATAGCCTTCACCAAAAGTGGAAAAGGGTGTAACTAAATTTGTCATTTCGTGTGTAATTTCTACAATATCCATTTCCGACCCCATAAAGTACAAATACTCTGACTTCTTATGCATAGCGAAGTCGGTTGAACGATGTCCGTCTGTCCGTCCGTGTTAGTGTTGAAACTTTTTCACAAAAAAAATATGCCAATCGATCACATATAGTGTCGAAAGAGGTGCTATAGGAAATCATGATGATCAGTCCATATCCTTCGAGGCAAAAAAGTAAGTTCAATCATAGAAATAGAGAATAAAAAATAAGAAAAAATTGGCGCTCACTCATATTTTCCGAGTTACGGGGCTCTACAATTTTCAAATTTTTTTAAATATCAATATGGGTATCATTTTAAACCTTTTGAAGAGATCTTTAAGAAAATACTCAAATTTTTAAAAAATGCTTAACGAATTTAGAGACGATTAAATTTTTATGTAAAATATTATATATGCGGTATTTTTTTTTTAATTCTCTGTCACCCCAATATTTGCTTTTTTGACAAAAACTTTGGTATAACAGTAAAAAGGTAAAATTTTCAACTTTAAAAGCCTCGGAAATTATGTCTGGCATCCTAGAAAATTACAGTTTTCCACAGGTTTTAAATTCTATTTAAAAGTCTAAACATTTCATAAAATCTTGTTTTTATTTTCTTCTTTTTTTTTCCATTAATGTATATTTTGTTAATCCAACCCTATTTAGTTATAATAGATTTCTAAGTTGATACGTAGGAGATAAAGGATGCTTTAGATGGAATTTCATTACTTAGAAAACGGTAAAATATTAGTTCGCTCTACCCAAGTTTTGGTATAAATATACTTGATGCATTAACAAATTTTCACGTTAAAGAATCTCACTGATTTTGTTTTTAAATGCCCTAACGTTTGTCACTGTAAAATAAAAATCTGCTAATTGATGTAATTTTTCGTATTTTTTTTTTTTTTTTTTTGTTTGTTATTTTTTGTTATTTATTATAAAAAATGTTCCACTTCTTATTTGCTTCTTTGAACAGTTATGTAGTTCTTGAAAATATTTCATTATTGTTCTCTTTTACATCATATGTTTACACTTATTCTCTTTCAACTTTCCAAGAACTTTCTACAGCAAATTTCTTTTAATGATTCTTGAGCTACTTTAAAGATGAGTAAATAGACCTTCACTGCTTGTTGACTATTGTTCTTGTCCTGACAAAATTGCTTAGAAGCCATAAGTTTGTTTTTGTTTTTCTTGTTATTATGTTGCTTTTAAGCGTCCTCATTTGTTGCATTCTATTTTTTATTTAGTATAAAATTAGTTTCTCTTTTTCATCCAAACAAAAAGAATTCTTTAATTTAAGTTTTATTTTGTAACAACAAAAAAAAAAAAAGAACAAAATCTAAAGGGACTTGCAAGTCTCTCAAAAGCAAACGAGGCAAGTTTGATATTAATAAAACTATTAACGTGAAAAGCCGCTTTATTGCTTAAGACGTTCTCAACATGGGTGATTATAATTTTGGAGGACAGTAGGAAAACCAGGGCATATTAAATACTACAATTTTAAAAAACTTTATATTCACATACTTATAAAAGTAAGTTTAAATAGTTGTTATTGTATATACAGTACAATCTCACATATTCCAAGCACCTTGTACTCCAGATGCTTTGACATGTCACCCAATTCTTATTGGTCAATTATTCATTTGTGTATATATAAATACATACTCATTTATCAAGAGTTCCTCTAAAGATAGTCAACCTAAAACTTAATAATTTTTACGAAAAAAAACCGACTTCAAAACAGATTTCATATGTCTGCCTATAACAGCTCAAGTGTATGGCCACATAAATTAGATTATATTAACTATTGTTACACCCTTATATCTTCAAACTTTATATTAGTTCAATAGTTTGGCAATATACATCAAATTACAGCAACTATAGGGTCACCCTTTTATTTCCAAATTCAAATTATATACTTGCTGTTGTAGTAGATTTAGCAAGTAGTTCTGTGTAAATTTTAACCGTCTGTCTTTAACGGTTCCACAGTTTGTCCATATACATCATATTATATCAACTATTTAATTTATAATATAACATTTTTATACTTCTTATTATACCAAATAAAGTAGTGGACATTCTGTCTAAAATTAAGGTGTTTGTATATAACGGTTCAAAAAATACGGCCACATAGAACAAATCACATTAATTTTAAGAACACCCTTTAATTTCTAAATTCAAATTATAAGCTTCTTATTATAGCGGACTAAGCAAAACATATTCCTTTGTAAATTTCAGCTGTCTGTCTATAACGGTTCAAAAATCCGGTAACATACACCATATTATATCAACTATAAGGATAAGCGTTTATTTCCAAATCCAAATTTTATACTTGTTGTTATATAGGAGTAAGTAATACAGGTTCTTTGTAAAATTCAATCGTCTATCTACAACTGTTTAAAAGTATGGCCATATACCAAATTAAATAAACTATTGGTGCACCCTTTAGTTTCTAATTTTAAATATTATCAGCTGTTCCTATAACGGCCACAGCAATCAACATTGCGTCAAATTTACAAGCACTTGTCTATAACGGTTCAAAAGATAGGCCTATATAAGTAAATCTACAGTAATTATGGGACACCCTTTAATTTCTAAATTCAAATTATAAACTCGTAATATAGCGGACTTAGAAATACAGATCCCTTTTAAGTTTCAGCGTTCTGTCTATAACGGTTTAAAAGTACGGCCACACAATTGAAATTATATCATCTATTGGAACACCCTTTAACTTCTAAATCCATATTTTATACTTGTTATAATAGCGGACCTACCAATATAGGTTCGTTGTAAATTCCAAGCGTCTTTCTACAACTGTTCAAAAGTATGGCCATATACATCAAATTTAATGAATATTCGCGCACCCTTTAATTTATAATTTGTAATACTGATACTTCTTACTATTACGGCCATAGCAATCGACATTCTGTCCAATTTTCAAGCGTTTGTTTAAAACGATTCAAAAGATAGGCCTATATAAGTAAATCTATAGTAATTATGGGGCACCCTTTAATTTTTAGATTTATTTTTGTACAATTTTTGGTTTTGGGAGCCATAGTAATACGCAGTCATTTTAAATTTTACATAATCGCACTTTACAGTTCATAATACACGTAAAAAATATGTATTTTGTATGTGGACACCCTTTAATTTTTAAGATTATGAATTGTTTTTAAAACGGGACCAATCTGTAAGCATATTACCAAAAATTTTCAAAATCGGATCAGAAATGACTGAGTTCTGGAGGCACAAATATAAAAAAAGCAACAATCAGCCGAATTGTATAACCTCCTTCTTTTTTTGAAGTCGGTTAAAAATTTTTGTAATGACGATAAACTGTGATCTTTTTTTTTTGTAATTTGAAAACAATAATTGATTGCATCGAAAAAAAGGGAATAAAAAGGGGGGAAAAATCACTCTGGAAAAGCTACTTTAAAGTTTAAAAAGTTTATTTTTTTATTTACTTATTTATTCATTTATTTATTTATTTCTTTTTTTTTGCCAAAGAGTAGAGATAATAGTTTTGTGTTTATATATATTTCTTACATAAAGTGAAAAAAATATTTTGTGGTTTTTTTTTAGCCTTTTTTAATTATTTTAAAATTTGATTTAAACATATTATTTTCAATATTTTATTTTGTTTATTTTCTTTTATATTTAAAATAACATTTACGGTTTTGTTTATTTTTTTTCTATTTAACCCTTAACGGTCCAGAGATATTTGCAGCTTACTTTCCGCCAAGTTCAAGCTATTTTCTATAGCAAGAGGAAATGCGGGCTTAATATGTTTTAAACAATTATAGAGAAGAAAATATTTATATTTCAATTAAATTTTTTAATACATATCCAAAAATTATTTCAATTTTATATTGTTTAAGGGTATGGTACTTTGTAAGCAATCTTCAACATGTATTCCCGGTTTAAGGGTGCAAGTATCACAATAAAATCTTGTTTCTTGTCTTCCGCCTGTTGCCTTTCAGTTCAAGCAGACAATGCGGTCTTTTTAAGTCCCACTGAGAATGATATTGAGCTTTCCATCAAGTCGCTGGAGACCTTATTCAGTATTAGCGCGTCCTCGAGGTGTTTCCAACATCCTAACGTCATTTACTAACTGATCAACTAGTTGCTTTATAAATGCGTAATTGGAAACTGAATTTTCCTTCTTTTCTTTTTGAACGGATTTATATAAAATGGAGGAATTAGTAGAACATACTTCAAGTCCCTGGAAGAAGAGTTTTCACCACCGTTTAAGGATTTTCCTTAGGAAACAATAATTTTCAACATGGTGAGCATCCCTATCAACACCACCCATGTTTTTGTTATAATTCAGTACTGCTTGTGGCTTATTTATTGTTAGATTCTTGACATGTCGTAATATTCTATTTATATTCGTAACTTTTCTTGCATCCGACGTACTAAGGAGACTTACAATTCTCTTATCTTTCCATGAAAGATGTATAACAGTGTATCATAAATATAACGACAATAACAGTGATTAAAAAATAATAAAAAGATTTTTGCCGCCATATACGCGGTACTGCACCTAGTAAGTAAAAGTGCTATGCCGCTTCTATGGCGGCATTGGACCGTTAAGGGTTAATACCACGATATTAAGAAATATACCAGATGAAATAAAATTTTATTAGGAAACAATAAATTATGAATTTCTGAAATAAAATGAAAATATAACCACCCGTGTCCTATCATATGTATCCTTTACCAAAAGAACTGTGTATTTATTTTCTCAAAATAAAGTGTTTTTTCGGAATACTTATTTATATCTTTGATATAACGAAGATATCTAGCATGAACTTGAGTTGTTAATTTGTTATCTGAGGTCTCTCCTTGATTAAAAAAAAAATTAATGAAAGAAAAGGCTCATAATTAGCCAAGATTTCTTTTTTTTCCCAAGTTAAATTTTCCTGAAAATAAATATTTTGGTGCATTTTTAATTGTCTAGTTTTTTTTATAGAGTTTTCTGGTCTTAATAAAATTTCCAATTTTTCATTCCAAGAACAATGTTCTAGTAAAGTTTACCATTTTTGGTGAATTTTTGTGAAAATGTTATAATAAAACAAAGCAAAAACAACAATAACCAACAAAAACAACACATAATTTTAACTGAAAATATAGACGCTTACTTTTGTTAAACAATGTTTGATAAATGGTGTTGATAAATTTCAATAGCACCTCCTTCGAAATTTTTTCTAAAAGAATGGTGGTCAAAATTTCTTTTATGGACGTGGCTAAACTGAGTTGAATCCAATTACGGACAGAAAAAACAGAACAAAATCGCTAAATCGACTCCCCTATGTAAAAATATATACATATATACTTTATGGGGGGGTCGAAAATGAATATTGGAGAAATTACAAATGGAATGACAAACTTATATATACTCTTCCCAACTGCGGCGAAGTTATTTCTTAATGACGCACAGTAACGTGAAATACAAACAAATAGAATAAAAGTCTGGAACTTCGAAACTATTTACCAGATTTCCATAAAACAAACATCGATGAATAGAGGAGGACATTCGCTTTTCTTGCACTGCATTTGGATACATCCTGTTTTAGCACTGGGTTGTACTACAGCGCGTCAAAGTAGGCAACCTCGAATTAAAAAAATGTTTCAGACCTTATGACTTTATCAAAGTGAACCGATTAAAAAAAATATCTAGTAATCTCCGTAGACCAATAAAGGAAAAAAGGTGCTTGAAATTTGTATGGTATCTTTTATACTTTTAGAGAAATTCGACTATTAAATTAAATTAAATTTTTATTATTTTTTTTTTTTTTTAATATAAGATAAGACTATCTTAATAACAGATTTAGAACGCTAATACTATAAGAAATAACTTGCAAAAATAACTTGTAAAAAAGTTTTTTCTTTAGCTTCATTTAGTTAATGGTCAAAAAGTCAAAAAGTAATTTAAGTTTTTTAAGTAGATTTTTAACGTTTTTCACTAAATTTATAAAATTTTTAACTTCTTCTTAAATGCAAAGCCTTTGGTAACTTATATTATATATTTTTATGAAATTCTGGTGAAGCAACCTAAAGCTAGCATCGTTCGAATATGGCCAATTATTTAACAAAAATCTAAAGTTTCGAGACAGTAAAAAAATTGCACGCGGATTTTATTATTTTTTTTATCCCCAACTATTCTTAAACGATTGGTTGTCAATAATTTTGGAAGCGAAAAATGCCAAGGTAAAAATTTTAATTTTTAGATTTAAAAGACGAATTTTTCTAAAAGCATAAAAGATACCATTAAATCGGTTCACTTTTGATAAAGTTAAAAGCTCTGAAACATTTTTGAAATTTCCTACTTTGACGCGCTGTGTTACTACCCTGTACTGGAGAAGAGTGTATCCAAATGCAGTATACAAAAATCTTATGTCCTTTTCAATAAATCGCACTTTGTTAAATGAAAATCGGTTAAATAGAATAGAAATAGAACTGATTTTCCAGACTTTTATTTTCGCGTTTCTAGCTACATGAAATGTGTTATGAAATATTTCACATACTCTGCCTCCAATAGTTGCACGTAGAGATCTGTGTTCGAACTTATTGTAACATTTTATATATCAGTTAAGTTCTCTTAATAGACAAATAAATCATGAAAACAATTGTTTTATTGATGTCATTTTGTTTGCTTAGCCTTTTTAATTCTTTGTCGCCTCAATATTTTTCTTTTTGTTTGCAGTTACTTTATTAAGCTAGATTTGCATTAATGGCGAAGAGCGCTATATTGGGCATAACTTTATTTTGAAATATTATGGCTTTTGATCATAATATTTAAAAGAATACTATAAATGTCAAAAATGTTTTTGTAAATGAAATACTTTAATTTGGAATCATTTCCTAGTGGTAAATTTGTATAAATTAAATGTTTGGCAAGTAAAAATAAATTTGTTCAAAATAATCATCAGAACTGTTAATCCAGGCTAAGTAATTAAATTTTAAATACTCATAATTAAAATCTTAATCACCTAGCAGAAATTGCAGAGAAAGAAGGATTTCTAACGTTCAAGATTACCGCAACAGCCAGTGGTGAAGGTATTTATTTAGTAAGTTTTGCTCATGTATGTATGCAAATATTTGTTTAGTCAGATGTAGAAGCTTTGCAAAATTAAAGTCATTTGCTTCAGTCGTCATCAAGTGTTATCAATTCGGGTGTATTTTTTTATATTTATTATTTCAGAACACCCTTAATTGTTAACTGATTTTGAATTTTTTCGTATGAGTGGCTCCGTATAACATACGTGAATTTGACCGAATTTTTTGAGTAATAAAAGCAGGAGTTAAAAGTTTCACAAGGTTGTTAAAGAACAAAATAACGTCCTTATAGATGGCCTAGTATAGTATATATGACCTTATCTTGTGACGAAAACTTCGTCGGTACTTTTTCATAGCATAATTACCGGCGAAGTAAAATAATTACTAGTTAAATGTCTATATCTTTCTTCTTTCACCAACTGTTTTATCATTCATCTATCCCTTTTCTAAAGAATGTAGCACGATTACAAAAATAACTAAAATGGGATCGTTGCTGAAGTGCTACTTCTCTTTAAAAAAAAATAAATGATTCACAGTGTGACTAGATCCAAAAAACAAAAAAAATTGGTGCCAACTTGACATCAACAATGGGACCTTTGGGACCCAAGTGAGTCGGTATTTCTTTTGTGCCGATGGCCTGTTCAACCTGACTTGACATCAAAAAAGTGCTAAAAAGTGCTAAAATAAAATTTAAGTGATAAAACACAGTACCAAAATTTAAATGTATTAGTTTTAAGCAAATATTTTTTTGGAGAGTTCATAGTTTTATCATAAAATAAATCATCTATTAAACATAAAAAGTCTTAAAAACACATAAAAATAATAATTCAGTCTTTAAATTAAATATCACATATACCAGTGATTAAAATACTTGACTATTTGCAATGAATATGTAGCTGCTTAACTGTTGCTGTTTAAAAATGTGCAGCAAATGCAAAAAAGAAGAGAGAAACGCATTTGCTTAAGCTGACTATGTGATTCTTTCTGCAGCAAAGCAATCAGCAAAGCATTTATTTCGAAAACGTTTTTTATTGCTTAAGCAGTCAGTTGTTCTTTATTTTTACTTTAGCTATTGCTTAACTCTGTGCTTTGAAATTGTGGCTAACTACGATTGCTTTTTCTTGCTGTTACTTGCTTTAACTCGCTGCTTTTCATCCCCTTTTACATTGGAAACGTATTTATTACTTACAATATATAAGAAAATACATTTTAAAAACCAGCTTTTTATTACACCATTAAATGGTGTTTTTTTTTTCTTAAAAAGCAACAACAAAAGAAGAAACAAACATAAAATTATTGCTTAAGCAACAGCAAACGTTTTTAAAATAAATACTTTGCTGCAAAAAAACGCATAGTCAGATGCGTGTCTTTCTCTTTTTTTCATTTGCTTTGCTTTTTGCTGATGCTTCGTTTTTAATGAAATGTTTTGTAAATACTGAAACATTTAGTTTTTTTTTTATTTGCTGATAAACATGTAAGCGGAGCAAAGATTTAAGTGCTGTTGCTATTTTTAAGTAATCAATTTAAACCCTGACATACACATATGTACATACATACGCGTATATTCTAGGTGTCCGCAGTAAGACTTGAATTTACAACCTTTTTATTCAAAGATATCAAAAAGTGCGTAAAAAGGTTAAAAATGAATTATTAAATTTAATTGCCATACTTACGTTGCTATTATTGCAATTGTTACAGGCGAAAAGTAGTATTTTGTAGAAAAGTGCATGTATTAGTTTTTGGAATATTTTGTAAATTATATTAATTAAAAGTGCTAAAAATGCTAAATGAAGAGTTGAAAAGTGATAAATCAACAAAAGAAGCGCTGAACACGCTGTTGATTTCGTGTTCTTAATATATTTTCCAATTGTTGGTTTTACTTTTCCGCTGTTAATAAAATTCATAATAAAGTCTTTGTTATTTATATGAATAATGGTTTATAGACATATTTATTTATATGAATAATGGTTTATTTACAATTCTAAGAGTGATAATTTTTTCCTTGCTCCAAAAATATATAATGAATTTTAGTAATTGTTCACGCGAAATATACAAATTCTCCTTAACGTACATACATAGAAACTGTGATTAGATTTTTTTTGTTGTTAAATGCGCACACAAAAGCAATTACGGTCTTGTGCTAAAACCACAAAAGTATATGCATGGTATGTAAAACTCATTATATGGAAAATCTACGGGCTAGAAATAATGTTGTACAGTAGGTGAATTGATAGAAGAAAAGGAAAACGATTTGCACTTTGAATTGAAAAGACATAATATTTTTTTAATTATTAGTTGAACTATTTTGGAGTCATAACCAAATGAGTAATTTTAATTCGGCTTGTGTTCAAGTACATTATGATGTCTAAGCTTAGAATTAATTGGAAACTTTTATGCTAATTCTCAAAGAAAACATCTTTTGACTGCTGCATCCGTCACCGCCGCATTTGTCTTCCTTAGTTTGTGTACATTGTAAACATCATCTATTTAACCAACTAAGTTTGTAAATAATAATACGAGAAATATCAACAATCAATCAATATTATTTTGGTTAGAAAAATTCTACACACAACCTAAAGCTTTTCTCGTTGTTCTCTTTACTAATCGTCACAAATATTTGTTCTTCCTTTTTGCTAACAAATACCAATTTTATTTCTCCATAATTTTTTCAACACATGCTGTTTTAGACTCATTTTGATTTTTGTGAGAAAACATGAAAATAAAAAATACCGAAAATTTTGGCAATTGTAATAATAAAATTTTAAATATTTATTTTAGGTGGTTTCTACTACTGTTGCATTATACGTGAATACATGTCAAACTTCGGTCAAATCCGAATAATATTTAATATTTCTGTCTTTAGTAGGTAGAAAATGTGTCCGCCTGTGGGTATTCTTTTTTTTTTTTTGTGGGCTATTTCAATATTTTTAGGGGTGCAATAAATTGGCATTTGACTTAGTCATTGTTTTGTTGATGGTCAATATTGTATTAGTCTATCTTTTGTAGATTCCAGTCACCACCCTTGGATGTAATAACATTAAAGAGTTGTACATACTCATGAGTATGTGTGAATATTATTTAGATATATGCGCATCTAACGAACTCGCCCAGCCTTCTAAGCAAACAATAAGAATTTTTTTGATTTTTTTTCTTATTTTGAAATGTGTATGGATCAAACTCATAATTTTATTTATTATTCCCATTTCCATTAAATTTGTAATTTTTCTTAGTATATGTTAAAAAGGCACAGTCTAAGAAATAAAATTAACTTTGAAATATTCTCATTTGAAAAAATCTTTTGCAATCATTTAAATTGTTAAAAATATTTAAAATACACTTTTTAAAAGACCTGAAGAAATGCTAAAAAAAATACTAACAATGAAAACTTAATTTTTACATCTTTCATCAAATCTCCCACTGTTTTTAATTGCAAACATGATAACATACGTGGTTTGTTCAAAAATGTATAATTTTTTGGGATCCATAAAATTTCGCTGTCGCAGCATTTTGGTAGATGTTCGGCGTGCTTTGATCAAGGAGCAAAATAAAATTAGATGTTTCAAAGCAATGAAACTTTTGACTGGGCTTATTTGCGTATCCACTAAATAAAAGATAATAAGTGGGACAAGGTGTTTATTGAAAAAAGAAAAGTTGCAATGGTAATTCGATTAAATGTTTAAACTTTCAATTCATCGTTTTTTTTAATCACAGTGAAGTGATGAATCATAAGTAGCTTACAATTAATAAAGTGCTATGTAAAATTAAATAAGGCATTACATCTTTTATATGACATAATAAATCATGATATGTTACGATGAAAAAAAAAAATAAAATTATAATAACATCCTTTCACAGAGTTCTTATATTCCTGAGGCAACAATATTAATACTGATAAATAAATAATTTTCTAGAATAATAGTCACTTCACTTTTTTCAACAAGCCACGTACTGTATTAGAAATTCCACACACAAAATCGTAGGCATTAAATTCGTAGGCAAATGCGTATGAGTTTTAAAGTGCGTATACGCTCACTTGCATATACAAAGCAAAACGAAAAACAATTAAACACACACTTTTAAAAAAATTGTTGAGTCTTTACTTTTTTAAAAGAAAGAAAACTTCAAAGTACAAACATTTCTGTGTTATAATTATTTTTTTAATTGCATGTGCTTAACACATTATCAATGTACTATACTCGTTGTGTTAAATATTTAAGAAAAAACTTTGGCCCATATTCATAGTTATAGAATAAAGTAGACTCTTGCTAAAGTATACTCTAAAATAAAAAGCTCATATTATCTTTTTTGTTTTCATAGTCAAGAATAAAGTATACTTTAAGTTTAGCCGCCTTCCACTGGGTGTCAACTGTAATTTGATAAATGTTTTCATACAATTTCTAAACAAACATTTGAAAAAAGTAACCTTGTTTTTATTTTGTTCACTTTGGTATAAAAATCAGATAAAGAGTATTGTGTTCTTTAACCAAATAAAATAATTTTGGAAAAATGAGTTAAAAACAGCTTTGGGTAGTTTTAAATTTAGAGTTGACTTTCTCGCCAAAAGTATATTTTAAATTCTTTATGAATGAAGTAGAGTCGACTCTTAAATAAAACCGACTTTAGTTCCCTTAAAGTATACTTTATTTTAAATATGAATATGGGCCTTTATTTTTATTTTCTAACTTTTAACCTCAAAGCTATTATTTTATGTTTTAATTTTCTAATTTTTATAGTATTTTTTTTCTCCGTATAAAAGTAGTGAAAGAAATATAAGCTCAATTCATGTTTCAGTGAACGAAAGGAATAATTTAGTTAGAGGTGCAATTGTCCGCCAGCTTTAGTCAGTGGAAAATTGCTTAAACGGTGTCCCAATAGTCGATATAATTTGATGTGTGTTGCCAAACTTTTAAACTGTTACAAAAAGGCATTTGATACTTACAAGGGAAGGCAATATCAACAAGCTTATAATTTAAATTTAAAAATTAAAGGGTGTTCCCATAATTTATGTTAATTGAGCTATGTGGGCCTATCTCTTCAACCGTTACCGTTATAGTAACAGGTATTAATATTAAAAATTATAAACATATACTAGAAATTTACAATAAACCTGAATTGCTAATTCCGCTATAACAACAATTATAAAATAATTACTGTTGGTTATTGTTCTTTTTGCTTAAACTTTGATTTTTGTCTTTGCTTTATTATTTGGACAAGAAAATTTTAGATTATTTAAAATGTTCGTCAGAAGTTTGCTGAAGAGTTATGTAAGCGGTAGCGAAATGGCCATAGAACCGTGCTTTGGCACTCAATAATCAATTTCGGTGTTCTAAATAAGTAATCAGGATAATAGAAAGAAGCACAAAAAAATAGGATTTTGTTTTATTAACAATGTTTAATTTAACAACAAAAGCAGTATGCTATTATAATATGAAGTCAAGCGCGCTTTCTTCCATTTATTTATTTTTTATTTTTTCAAATATTACAAATAAATTTTCTAACAAATATTCAAAGCATCCGTTGGAAATTTTTTTCACATTAAATTTTTTTTTAATAGACATTGGAATATATCTAGGAAATTATTTTACTTGAAAATAATTTTGCCGGCGGTGTATAGTCGTATGAAAGTAAAATCAAATGTTAATTCGTTGTCTCTCTAATAAACTGAAATTTTTTTATGTTTCATTACTTTCTTACAAATCCAAATTTTCGGTTAAATTACTGTCTACTGTACAAATTGATTGCTGTTATACACAAATGTCTTAAACTGTACAAAATATATTAAGACACTTTTGAATAAAGTAAAGCTTTAAAAAAAAGTTAAAAACTTTTTTACTTAACAGGTGCTTTCGCTTGTATTATCTTTGTTCTCGCTTTTACAATAAGCGATCAACAATTCAGTAAAATTGTAAGCTTATTTGATAAAAAAATATGTATATTATTAAAAAAAAATCATGAACAAGCTTGTGTTTATGTGATTCTTTGCCATGAAAGCAAATTGCTTAGACAAATAAAAGTTTAAGAAGACATTTCGATTTTTCGTTAAAAGTTGAAGGCCAAATAGATTTAGTTTAGTTTCTTGGCAACTGCCAAAAACTTTAGAAATTGTGTCGAAGCAGATGCGAAAAATATAATATGTAATTTTAGTATATAATATTTTTTATACTAAAATTACAATGAACATAATTAGAATTTAATGAAGAAATACTGAAATGCCAATCGTGATGAGTTTACACAGATTGTGCCATTTTTTACTGGCACAAAACCAAAATTAAAATTACAAATAACTTTGTCGTTTCTTTGAATAATTCAACGCTTCATGAAAAAATATAAAATTCACTCAGTTCATAGTATTTTGCCTTTACTGTTTGTACATGCATATATGAATATGAATAAATATTGATATATGTATGTATGTCAAAAATTTGTAATCACACTTTATTTAATTATAATTTAATTATAAAAATACAGTGGAAGCTATTTAATTAATCACTGGGAGAACGTTATTTATCTGATATGATACTTGACGGTCCTGTAGAATATCGAATTGAAATATAAACATCGTATATTTAAACCAAATATTTTCGAAAACAAATTTAAGGAATTTTGGTATTTCTCATATTAATGAACTGTAAATAATTATAGTTTAGTCATAATTTGAACAAATATGGAATCATTTTTTTTTTTTATTACCTCTAATAGTTTATTGAGTGAACATAAGCTGGAGTTATTTCCATTTTTTTTTCTTTCTGAAAATTTTACTTCGTTTCACAAATTTTTGTGCCCATTTGAGTTGTTTTTCTTTATTGAAAAATTTTGGAAAATCATCACTTCATTTGTCACTTACATAGGCTTCTTTAAATACATATTCAGTCTGTTAAAAGATTATTTATGTTATTGTGTATAATTAAAATTTCCTAATAACTGGAAATATTTTTGTTTCTTTATTTTAATTTGGTCCAACAAAAAAAAATAATAATAATACCGCGTGGTAATGCGCCATAAGATTTCCGCTTGGCACAAGCAAATTATATATTCCATTATGGAGATATGATTCTAACAACTGTTTTTAAATTTATTTGTTGGACAATTTTTCAAAATCGATTCAGAAATAGCTGATTTCTGCTGGCAAAAAAAAAAAATTTAACACTAAGGCGAACTGATAACCTCCTTCTTTTTTAAGTTAATAAATGCAAAATTGTGTTTTAAGTCACAACCGCATGGCAAAAAATGTCCGAGTCATGGAGGATTCCACGTTGCTGAGGAATTCTCCAAACTCTTACGACGCTTTTATTACAGCTCTAGAGGTAAAGAATGAAAAGGATCTTACACTGATTTTAGTTGAATAGAAATTACTAGAGGAACATGAGAAACAAAAAAGAAGATAGTCTCTTGATGATATATTGTTAAAGACTGTCCACAAATTTTAATCCCAGATATCCAGAAAACAGCACTTACAACGCCGGTAGGTCTTTTTGATTTCACCCGGATGACATTTGGTTTGTACAACACCTCACAAACTTTTTAACTGTTTTTTAATGAAGCTATAAGTGGACTGGATTTTTGCTATGCATATATAAGTCTTTTAAAGCAATCAGCACATGCTTTAAAAGACTTGGAAGAACATAAAATTCATCTTTCGAAATTATTTGATAGATTGCGTTATTTTGGCTTAACTATTAACGTTAGCAATTGTGTTTTTGGAAAGTCTCAACTATGTTTTCTTGGATATTTAGTTACACCAAACGGACTAAATCCTAACCTTCAACGTGTAGAGGCAATTAAAAGTTACAAGCTTCCAAATACAATCCATGAGCTAAGTAAATTTCTTGGTATGATAAACTTTTACTGACGATTTACTCCGAAAGCTGCTGAAGCACAAGCAGTTCTTCATATTCTAAAAAATAGTCGAAAGTAAAAGGTTAATCAAAAGATTATATGGACCGATGATTGACATTGAGACATTGAGTTTCATTAGTTTTTTACTCAAAAAAGCTTACAGAAACTCAACACCGTTATAGTACTTATGATCGCGAACTACAAGCAGCGTATTCAAGCTTAAAATATGTTCAGTATTTTCTTGAAGGCCGGAACTTACACTGCCAACAAGCCTTTAACATTTGCAATCTCACAACGTCCCGAAAAAGCTTCACCTCGACAACTCCGTCAATTGGATTATGTTGATCGACATACTACGCAATTGAAATACGTTAAAGGTCAAGAAAATATAACTGCTGGTATTTTATTAAGTCTCGAAACAATACAAATGCCGTCAGTAATCAACTATGAGAACTTAGCTATATCTCAGCATGACGACGAAGAGATTTGGTAATTGCTTTCATCTTCAAAACATACTTTGATTCTAAAGAAATTTAAAATACCAGGTACAAAGCTGGAGTTATACTGTGATTGTTCAACAGCACTGGTGCGACCATTTGGTACCAAACACTTTCGAAAAGAGGTCTCTGATATGGTGCTTAACATTTCTCATCCTACATTAAAATCATCAGTAAAGCTAATAACGAAACGCTTGGTATGGCCGTCTATGAAATGCCAAAAATCAAAAATTTCTAGGCATACTAAAACTGAGATTGGAAATTTTTCTGTTCCAGAGGATCGTTTTCAGTTCGTCAACATTGAAATTTGCTAGACATTTGCCTGTTTCAAAAGATTTTTTTATGGTTTAATTGTATTAATTGATTTACTAGATGGACTGAGGCAATACCCATTGAAGACATAAGAGACTCAACCGTATTAAATGCTTTTCTGTTTGGATGGGTCTCTAGATTTGGTGTTCCGAATCAAATCACTACAGACCAATGGAAAAAATTTAAGGCATCATTGTTTCGAGAACTTGCTTAAGCAATTGGTTCAAAAGTTTTTCATGCCACCTTTTTCATCCGCAAGCTAATGTACGAATTGAAAGATGGCATCGTTTCATAAAAAAAGCTTTAAATGCCATACCGATACAAAGTGGGTAGAAGTTTTACCATAGGTTTTGCTTGGATTACGATGTTCTATTAATCCAGATATTGGTTACTCACCTACACAACTTACCTATAGTTTTACTTTAAATATTCCTGGTCAGGTTTTACGGAAAAATCATATGGTGCTAGCAAACGAACGGGTAGCAGATTTTTGTGAACATATGAAAAACATTAGTATATTCCACAATATATTAACCCTTATCGGACGCGACTTTTCACACGTTTGATTCTCACCAGGTTGTAGTTATTTTTAACAAATATGAAAAAAAACAATAGTATGTTATTATACATTTATATTCATTTCTTTTCAGTTTTGTTACAAATTATTTATTTTTTGTACAACTACTACATGTCTGAGTTTCTGATAATTATTTATCATATATTATTTATCATATATATTTATTATTTATCAACTTCTGATTCTGTATCATTTTCTTCTTCACTTGAGTATTGTATAGGAACTATAACTCTTCTTTTCTTAGAAAATAACGAAGCGTTATTGCTAAACTCATCACTAGAGCTAAAATCACTTTCAGAAATTTCTTTGATATTTATAATATTTTCTTTATTCATTTTATGGGCAAAAAATAAATTCAGACATTAAAAAAAAGAATTGAAAGTTTATTGCACAAGTTAAATGCTCTGCTGATAACGACAAACTGAAAAGATTCTTATGCTCAAACGGTAACGGTAAATACGTATTTTCAAATGGTAACGGTAAATTGAAGAAATGAATGCATTTTAAAAACAAATCTCATCAATAGACAGTATGTTTCGACATAATTCGCCTTGTCACTTCACACGTGCCATACGACCGTTGCAGAAAAGTACTGTTGTCACGTCAGAGGTGACTTACGACCGATAAGGGTTAATAAATAAGAGTACATAGCAAATGAAATTTTTTGTGTAACATTTTTGAAAGCATTTCCGTTGTTCATACAGACATACGTACATAAATTTGTTGCATGTCAATAATTAAATACTTGCTGTTGATTCTCGAAACGATTAACTACTTTCTGTTTGTTTATAAGGCCCCATTTATATTGATTGATAGGTAAACAAAGACGGTTAGAATGGGCAAAGGGGTAGAGTATGCAGTAAAGGACTATCTGTACAGGACATTTTTTGTTTCTCTTTTTTACTTTTCACAATGCTCATGTTGTTGCTTTGCATCATTTCGCTCTCGTCACAGAAATCGTGTGAAGTTGTTTATGACAGAAAAATTCATTAACAATCTGTCAAATGTTTTTACTGCCGTGGTTCCCTCATCGACATCTGTTTTATAAGTATCTTATACGAGAATCTTAATATATGTATGTGAATGTAAGTTTGTACTCAGCTTTGTGCTTCATGGAGGTTTAAATGTTAATATTATACAACAATTAATCAAATTTTAAAGTAAAATTTTTTTTTTATCCGTAGTCATTTTTTGATCTCTAAATTTTCAATTAAGATCCAGAAAATGTGGCAATTGCTAATGTTATGATTCATTTTTTATTAAAAGTGTCAATTTTTCATATTGAAATATGTATGTGGTTGGACTACACGGCGCAAAAGTAATGTCAGTATGCAAATCACAGAAAAAAATTAATATGTAATACTGATGAGGTCAAGTTGAAAAAATGACATCGATTAAATGGTCACTATTCGAGTTTGTTCCCTATAGTGCTCGTTTGTCGATGTTATGATTTGTTGATCACAAAGCATCTGGCTCCTATATAACCGAATTACATAAACTATGCTCTGAACTTTATTGCATTCGGGAGTACTAGTTGACGTATTTAAAATTAAGCAGTTCCATTTACTTATAACATGTCGGTATCCGCTCCTATTATATTCCCTCGCCATGAATTTTTAATACTAAAATAGCACAAAAGGATTTCATCCTTACTTCCTACAACTATTGGATAAAAAGTTCGAAAATTTACACGTAAGTCTATATTTAAAATATTGTTGTTGTTGTGGATACGTGCACAATTCACACACTTTAGACCAAGCTTAGCTCTGACGATGCATTTTTGCGTATGCTGTTCAACTCTAGGTAAGGTTATTATATTAAAGAGTCCACTTCTCTCCGCCTGAAGTATTTAATCAGTTTCACCAGCAGCTACAGGACTTAATAGCAGCACGTTTTTGACCTTCGCTACGAGAATGTACTTCCGGCAAAGGCCTAAAGACCTTTAATTGACAACAATAAATATAAAAATTCAATTAATGCTACGGTTTTAAAAATATTTAATAAATTCAGTTGAATTTATAATTATTGTTATCGTAATTATTATTTTTATTATAATTATTACTGTATACCCTTCATCACAAAAAGTGGAAAAGGGTTATATCTAAGTTTGTAATTCCATTTGTATTTTCTAAAATATCGATTTCCGACCGCATAAAGAATATATATTCTGACTTCTTATGCATAGCGAAGTCGATTGAGCTATGTCCGTATGTTTTAGTGCTTGAGACAAACTTGATTTCAGAAAAAAATAAATATGTCTATCGATCAGACATAGTGTCGAAAGGAGTGCTATTAGAAATCACCCTGATCGGTCCATGTTCTTCAAGGCAGCAGGCAAAACAACACGCCTACCTCCAATTTTTTCATGTCTTTTGGAACAATAAAGCAGCTCTAATCAAAATATATAATATAATCAAATATATGGAGCGATAGGGAATTAAAAAATAAGAAAGAAAAAAACATATCAGTGAAAAAATTGGTGCTCTCCTATATTTTCCGAGTTACGGGGCTCTGAAGTTTTCAAATTTTTTTAAAATATCAATATGGGTATCATTACTAAAATTTTACATCAGACATGTTCTTAATTCCACACAGAATTTTCCCCTTATATGTTTCAAAGTATTCTTGGTATAAAATTATTTTTTACCAAAACAATGCCTTGAAAAATATAAAGTGAAAATTTCGCCCTATATTCTAAGTTCTTATGCATAGCGAAGTCGATTGAGCGATGTCTGTCTGTCCGTCTCTCCGTCTGTGTTAGTGTTAAAATCAACTTTCCAAATGCATTAGATGAGCTAAAATATACTTAAACATTCCAATCGATCAGACTTATTTTCGAAAATCTTGCTATAGAAAGTCAGCAAGATCAGTGCATGGCCTTCGAGGCAGCGGTCAAAACACCACGCCTGCCTCTAATTTTCCATATCATTTGAAACAATATGGTAACTCCAATCAAGACACAAATGTATAGGGCGACAGAGAATTAACAAAAAAAAATCAAGTGAAACATATAGGCCTCTGAACTTTTTATAGAAAAGTACAGTTGTCCACTATATTATTTATTTATTTATTTATTCTATTTTATTTATTTTATTTGAATTGCTCCATACACAAGACTAAGAGCCTTATATTGCAGTATGAAACTGATGATATGCAGAACATAATCATAAATAAATATTTATTAAAAAAAAAGAAATTTAAATTAAACATTAAAAACCAATAAAAACAAAAACTAAAAATTAAAAAACAAATTAAAATTAAATTATTTAATTATAAATAGTATGGATGTATCTGTCATAAAATAAAATTTATGTTTTAAATTGTCATGCTGAAAACAGCTTAAAAATATTTTCTTTAAATTTTCGTGCGTTACTTATTAGTTGAGAGCTGTGGGGTATAGAATTCCAGATATGTAGAAGTGCCACTGTGAGATTAAACTTCTGCATCTAAGTGATCTTATTCTTTTGCCCCTGCTTATATCTGAAATTCATAGTTTACTATAAAGATGATCAGGTTTGTGGATATATATTATTTTATGTAAAAAAACTAAAACTCTTATGTTTAGCAAATTATCTAAAAACAGGCCATAAAATTGAGATGAAAACGAAGATACACTAGACCGCCTTTTAAGTCCATATACGTATCGGATTAGTTTGCTAAACGCAACGTTCAATTTCCCTTTACTAACTGTATCACTTTTAGCAAATATTTCACAACCATACAGTAAAGCGGGCACCAGATAAGTTTTGGAAAGTAGGATTCTTATTTTCATAGGTGTACAATGCTGCGTCCGCCAAAGAGTTCTAATCATAGAAAAAGTGCGACCATTAGCATAGGTAATATGGTTTGACCACGTAAGAGTGTCATTAAAAAATATTCCGCGATTTTTAGCAGACTTTACTATCTCAATTTTTTATCTCATTGTTTTTTGTTAATAGATATATTAGGTACAATATCATGTTTGGCAAGTCGCTTTTGAATAACAATGCATCTAGATTTTCCTGGATTTACTCCTAAGCCATTTGCCGTTGCCCATGTATAAATTCGATGGAGTTCCTCATTAATGCAGACAATACACTGGTCGATTAAGTCATTAATACAACTGGTATAAACTTGCACGTCATCCGCGTACATTCTTACATTACAATATGTCAAAATGCCTCGGAGGTCATTGGAGTTTATAGTCCTTACTTTTTTCTTACTTTTTTGTTCTCTGTCTCCCCAATATGCATCTTTTAGATAAATGGTGAAGGGTATATAGATTCGGCATGGCCGAATATAGAACTTTTACTTATTTTCTATTAATTCAGCCCTTTTGTCGATTATTTTTAACTTTTGACAGCTACAAAGTGTTTGTCGATGCCTTACAATTTGTTGGCTCATATTTCCATTGTTCAACAACAAAGGCCAATAACCCTGCACACGTTGATAGACTACTATATGCACATATTTCTCTTACTGGCAAAATATATGAATAATAGTGTTTGTTATTATTATAATTTATTCTACAATAACTACAAGCTTGTAGCAGTAAGAATGTATGAATGAGTGTAAATTTTAAATGCATAAATTAATCCTTCATGTCAATATTTGTTTTTCAACAATATTTTGGCACTTTAACTACAATAGGAGAAGAAAACATGTTTTACATTTTTTTTTCAAAGCCAATGCGACCGCCCATAAAAGTTGCAATTGATAATGTGTATTTTTATATTTCTTCATGGAGAGGTTCTGCATTAAGCCAAACAATTAGGCAGAAATAGTAATTGCAAATCGAATCTCGAATTGAAAATTACGAATTGAAAAGGGACGAAGACTTGTAGTCTTCAAAGTGATATTAATATAAGAGTATTTGCACTTATCTATTTAAAAGATTATCTTGTAGCAAAAGGATAAATGATGTGTCTTCAGCTTTAAACGAAATGAAAATTGATCTATAAATGACTGAGTTTCACATTTATTAGTACAGTTATTAAAAAAAAACTAACTTTAGATTTTGATGATGTTTTAAAAGTTATGTAAGCTCATTTATAATCTACTTAACGAGGCCTACAACTCCCACCAATTAGTTTATTATATTTAAAAGCATTGAACAAAAACAAGCAAGAGTGATTTATTCCGCAATGTCGAATCTTATATACCCTTCACCAGTAATGTAAATAGAGTTTAGTGATGTTACTCCAATCAAAAAGACTAATATTGAAGTTACAAAGATATTAAAAAAAGAAAAATATTAAGTACTATTTACTCTTTCTCATAAAAATTGTCATCGGAAAATATAGGCGAACGCCAATTTTTTACAATAGTTTTATTTTTTTTTTAATTTTAATTTTCTACCTCCGCTCAATTGACTTCGCTATGCATATATATCCTTTGGGGGGTCGAAAAGGGTTTTGTAGAAATTGCAAACGGTGGACAAACTAAGATATACCCTTTTTCACACTTTTTGTGGTGAAGGCTATAATAACACTACAGTACTTTAAAAATATCGGTACGCTATCGTAGTGTTTGTTCTCATAAGCTCACAATCATGGTTTTCTATAGTTTGTTTGCGTATTGAATCATAAACGGTAAATTAAAAGTACGCTAAGTTAGCATACTGCTTTTTTTTAAACACTAACTTCAATATGATGAACGAACAAAATATAATTATGTGCTATCAAACACATCCACATATACGAATATGTGTATCTCATACTCACTGCATATTTAAGTAGTTAATACAAAAAACGTGTGATATGAATGTGTTGAGGCGAAATAAAATAGATACAAGCAATGAGGTTATCAAGAAAAGTTAAGTCAGATTGGACGGTTAGTTCCCCAATAAGGGATAAACCAGTGAGAGTGATATATTTTGCTTTGTATAATCGTATATACCCTTCTCCATATTATATAAACACTTTAACCATACTGCAGATTTCCCATTGAATAATTTAAATAAAAATCGCCATTAAAAATCTCTTTCCTACCATAAAGTTTTTCAGATTTAAAAAAAAGTTTTTTTTGAAAATTTAAAATTTTTGGTTACGCTTGTTACCCCAGCTTAGTCTTTGATGTTACTGTACATCAGATTCCACCAGTGTTGCCGTTTGGTTACACTTTTTTTTAACATTTTTGGTCACTTTTGAAGGCTCCACGTAACAATTATAATTTTTACGTAACTTTTGGTACAGACACGAAATAAATTAATATCACTGAAAGGTACTTGTTTTATTATTTGATGTCAAAATCTCTCTTAACATATCAGCCTTTTTTAATATATCAATTCGAATTTTAATAACCAGGGTTACCTACAAATGCAATCAATTTCCCATTTAAAAAATTAGTTTGAAATAAACAAAAAATAACATGTCTGAAGTTTTACTCTGTTTAATTTGTGAGAAATTACGAAATGATTGTGCTTATGTTTAGAAACAGCAAAATGTTTCTGGCAACAATTCTTTCCAACTGTAAAATAACAGGAGCAGCATTTCGTGCGGAAAATTGAAAATTAAGTTCAAACTTGCGAAAATTGTTAGAACTTCAGTTATTTCGCTTGAAAAGTTTGACAACCGTACCAATACCTCGTTTTAGAAGAAAGTTTTGTTTTAATTTCCTTCAGGAAGTGCCGGAATATATTTCAGAAAAATTGTCAGTAATTTTTTGTGGAAGTTTTAAGCAAATATGGATCAAATTTGTCTTTAATAACGGTATTTTCCTAATAATTGGTGTAATAAATCCTAAAGAAGCTTAATATTTGAAGGAAACGGTAAAAAACACTTACTTTACCTAGTTTTATTTGATAGCGAGAGGATTTACTTTTCATGCCGATTGAGTCCTTGTTTAAATCCTAATGTGTTTTATCGATATGAAATTTTTTTCATACGTTTTTTATTTTCATTTTGTTTTTGTTCAGTAAATGAATTTGTTGCCTTGTTATTTTCCCTGAAATATGAAATACAACTTTTTACAATATTTTATATAAATTACATTGAATTAATATTTATTTAAGAATAATTTCAAAATGTAATAAAGAAATGGTAACTTTTTTGAAGGAAAAGCGTAACTTTTTCCTGTCTTTCCCCGGCAACACTGGATCCTACTATAATTCAGTGATGAATTCTGTAGTAAGTGGTGAAAATCTTACCAATTTTTTACCTTCCTTATTAAAAACTAGTTGGGAAGCTCTTAACGTAAATTTAATGTCTAAAAACTAGATATGGTAATGCTAGCATAATTAAACTTTTTTGTGGGGTTGTCACGAATTTGTAATGTAAAGAGTAAAAATAATATTGCATTCGTTAGTAGAGCCTCGTTTAGCCCAAATCAAAAACATATATATTTGACAATTCACTTAGAGAACAACGAAAGTAGTTTTTTTTTGTTTTCTATAGTTTTCGCCTACCCGCATTAATATTAATTAATTATGATTAAGTTCATGATATAAACAACGTATAGAAGCTAAGATATATAAGAATATATGCGAAGTATGCTGATCGTAAATTAAGTGATTCAAAGAACGCTGCATTACATTCTGGTAGTGTCTTAATTTTAGAGTTTTCTTTAAAATTTTTAAAACAAATTTTCATTTCTAAAATGAAGTTGAACCAAAGTCGAATTAAAAATTATTCAATTGGTTATAATACTTAAATAATTATAGCAATAATACAAAATATAATAATAAGCATAACTTAGCGCTATGTAAAAGTTAATATTGAAATGAATTTTAAAGAAATTTAATTTTATAAAAAATTTAACTTTCTTTCATATGACTTAAAATTTGCCATTGTAGACAAGGGGATATTTCTGTTTCATCAGAGAGGTGAATCATTAATGATAAATATTTGCCTAATTCTGCAGTATACTAGAAGGACTAACGAATAGTTTTGGCTCTTTTAAAATGAGAAGTTATTGAGTTAATTTAATGAACTAGTCCCATATATATTCCATACATGTGCTTAAAAAAAAGTGACTATAGTTAATTTTGAGAATACATAATTTCTATTTTACACTAAGACCAATATTATTTTTAAACGTGTTATTTAGAAAAATCAAAAATACTTCTTATTATCTCTCAAAAAAATCTTGCGCATTTTTTTACTCCCTCTCGAAAGAAATTTTTTTAAGAATGAGTAAAAACTCTGAAAATTAATCACAAAAACGTCATATTAACATTATTAATTCGTAGATATTGGCTATGGAAAATAAAGCCAAAATGATTTGAAAAAAATATTCGAAATGAGATGGGGTTACTTGTAGATCAACCAACACAACAAGGAGGTAATACTGCTAGACGGTTCTTTAAAGAAGCAAAAAAGAAAATCAGATACCATTGGTGTTAATAAAGAATTAATTTACTGGTTTTATATTATTTTGGAAACTTTAGGTTACCTATAAATAAAGATGCTTTTAATAGTTTCATTGTTATTACATAAAATCTATACTTGAACGAACACCCTTTACACATTATGCAAGCTATCATTCATAAAAGTCTTTTTCATGCAAAAGACATAATAATGTCTTGCATTTTTTCCGTACGAAGCTCAAGAAATAAGGGCACGAGGATATTTAGAGAATTGTTTACGAGAAAAACAACGAGAATAGATACAAATACAGATCTTTTCAATCAACTCTTAATTTCTTCAGATCCTTTCATTTTAAGTTTGCGTCAAACTCCCTGTCAAAATAGAGATTTGATAACAAAAGAAGTTTTTATATTATTATCTGTTAATGATTTGAGGAGGAAAAATCTTTTAACGGTGTATATGAAGATAAAATAAATTGAAAAATCTATGTGTATTTAGTTGTTATTATCTTCAAAAATCATGGTTATTTCAATAGCTTCCTTTATTTTCTCTAGTTTTAAACCTAGAGAAACCTAGATACAAACAAACCCCCAATAAAAAGTTTGATATTTTGTTCCATTTTTTAACAAAAAGTAAATATAAATGAGAACTATTTACATTTATTTTAATAAAATAAAAAAAATGAAATTTTTCTTTATTTTCGGCTTTTTGGTTCTTTTTAATTAATTTCTAAACATTTTTAGAAAGAAAAATTATTTACAAATGTATGCGGACGTTTTCCAAAGAAAACAAGAAAAATTAGACGCTAGCAGAATGAAATGCAGCAAACCAAAAAGCCGAAAATAAAGTAAAATTTCATTAATTTTTAAAATCGACGGTTCGAATCCTGGTAACGGAAAATTAAAAATTAAAAAAAAAATATATAAAAAAATATCGTTATCATGGAATTTTCACTGGTTTTAAGCATTCATTAAAATGCCCAGGGGTTTTGCTAATATGCATTCATGCTCGCCAATGACAAGAAAACAATTGTTAAAAATTATTATCATCGACTTTTTACGAAAAAAACTGAATTATTTTATTAATCATACATGCAAAAAGCATTTTACAGCTGAAAAACATATTTGTTATTTTATTATGAAAATTTGTTTTTAAAATTTACTGGAAAAGTTTAATGGAACAAAAAAAAATTATTATTTTTCAATTCTATTAGACTGTTTTTTATTACTAATAATTTAATATTAATAAACTAAATTTCTACTTGACCCGTCATACTTTCTTTTGTTTTGTTTTATTTCGTTGACATACATATGTCATTATATTCGTACTTATTCAACAATAACTGCATTAAAATTTTGTATGGAATATTGAGCTTAATAATAGAATTTATTGCGATAATCTCAATAAAGGCGTATATATATACATACACACACCGTGAATATGTACTAATATATCAGTTAAGATCAAATATGTTTAAATCAACAAACATAAAATACTTAATTATTTTCACCAAAATACCATATCTAAGTGTCGCATTGCTGTATTCAACAAATAAGAAGTACTTATTCGTTCCCTTCAAATGTGCTGACTGCATGTCTAGTGACCATATTCTTCATTTAGTTCACACGCTAAAAGTGCAACACGATCCCGCTTAAGACAAGCGTGATCATAAAATCTGAGGAAACGAGTTAGGGTGGAAAGTAAAAATAATTTCACTGTATAATTTGTGTTCAAAGAATAAAGAACGTTGAGCACAAAATTTTTTTAAATAAAATTAAATTTTTATTAATTTAATTTAAATGACTACAAATATTTTTTCTAACTTGTATTTTTCTTGGCAGTGAGAACTGAATATTTTTTGCCTCTTTTTATTTAAAAAAAACTTATTTCAACGAAAGGTGATTCTTACAATAGTTTATATATTTGAACTTATTTAATTTGGTCCCGTTAGATTTGCGATCTACCGCATCGTATAGCGCTTACCTTTTTTTAAAGAAGCAAGAAATTAACGACAATGAATTTTTTTCCAACGAATCACGTAAGTGACTTTATAGAAAAAAACTAACGAAGGACATTACTTTTTTCACTAAACAGAGACTAAACAAAGACTTTTCGTTAGTTACACACAAAGTAATGCAGGGTAAGTCCCTTGCACTTGCAAATATCATTTTAAATTAAAATCTGTTATTTAATATATTTTTAATATTTTTTCCCTGTTTCAATATATGCAAGTTTTTGCTTTTAGAATTAAAGCCATTTAATTATCATTGTAATTATTAATGTATAAAAATATTTTATTTTTATTCGAGCTTTTAATAAAAATCAAATTAAGAATGACATAATTTTCCGCCATACATTTTATTACAACTTACAAAACCACATATAATCCACCACAAATGCAAAAAGGGTTTAAATATTCAGAAAAAAAATTAAAGCAGTAAAGCACTGCTCGCATACTTCATGTCGGAAAAAAAAAACATAGTAACTTTAATTGAAAAGCGCGAACAATTTTCTTGTAAAAATCTATTAAATGTCAAAAATTTCATAAGTGACTTTAAATCTCAAACATCAAGTTTACTTACTTAAAATTTATAAATTATTAAAATTATTCAGGCATGTCACAAATTCCGATCGGAATGGTTTTAATTCCGTATTAACAATTCCGATAGATTTTGTTTTACCATCTTCAGATTCCGAACAATTTTGCGTATTTTTAAAAAATGCTTAATCTCCCCCTTTTAATATAAATGTGGCAATATTGCGCACACCAAAGTAAACAACAAGTCTAATCTAAATAAGGACACATATTAAAAGTTAATTTAAAAACAGCAAAGAACTTAATTTCAAAGAAACTAAATTCCACTTTAAAAATTAAAAGTGGTTTCATTCCGAAGAAATTTTACGTTTTCTGAAGAACCAACTTACGGAATTCAAACCACTTTCGATCGAAATTGAGCTCTGTGACATGCCTGATTAAATATAAATTCATCTACAAAAGTGTATTTGTTTTATGCATATTACTTCTTTAAGATTCTGCTTTCATAAATTTCCTTTTTTCAATTATAATTAAAATAAAATAACTATCTTTAAAAGGTAGTGCCCAAATATTTGGGTGCCAGAGAATTAAAAAATAAAAAAAAAAATTAAATGCTTAAGCATTTTTAAAAAATTTTATTATTTCCTTAAAGAACTGTTAAAAAAAACTTTGAAATGATACTTATATTGATATCTAAAAAAACTTATTTTGCACAATCGTACTTTTATATAAATAGTTCAGAGGCCCATAACTCGGAAAACATGGGCGAGCGCGAATTTTTTCACGTGTTATTTTTTCTTATTTTTTTAATTCTCTATCGCCCCATTTATTTGTTTGTTTGATTGGAGTAACTTTATTGTTTCAAATTAAATGGAAAAATTGGAGGCAGGCGTGGTGGTTTGCCCGCTGCATCGATAGACATAGACCGATCTTGCTGATTTTAATAGCAGCTCTTTCAAAACTATGTCTGATCGATTGGCGTATTTTAATTTTCTCTAGCTGATTTAGTGCCTTGGCAAACCTAATTTCAACGCTAAAACAGACGACAGACGGACATCGCCTAATTGACTTCGCTATGCATAAGAACTTAGAATGGAAATGGATTTTGTAGAAATTACAAACGGAAAGACAAATTTTTATGGTGAAGGGCATAAAAATTGCGAGTACTCGTATAATAGTCAATCTAAAAATAAAGCCTAAGAAACGTAAAATGGGGAGAAGTACGTGTTGCCAGAACTTTTATGTGTGAAATTCGCGAAATCCAACAATAGTTCGCTAAAAAAAATCTGCAAAATCTGCATTTTTTAACAATCTTTAAATGCATTTTTCCTTTACTAAATAGTCTTTCGGTATTTGCCGATTAATGTGAAAGTCGTTATATTTTGGACGAAGGCGGAAAGAGTTGGAAAAGCAGAATCAGAACCAGTATGTTTGTCTTAGTTCTTCACAAAGTGTTGTGAAGAAACTAACTTTCCATTCCTTTTTCATTTAGTTAATCTTTCAAATCTTATAATTTTATCGTTCTAAGTTCCAAGTCCATTTCTGTTGTTTATTTTCTTTAAAAAATCTTTGAATAATTTTATTAAGGTTATTTAATATGAATTTTTGCATTTTCGATTTGACTGAGCAAATGAAAAATCAATTTTAAACATTAATATTATTCTAATAAGCGACTACAACCGACTCTACGGAAAGCCAACGCGTTTGGAATGAGTGTAAAATCTAATAAGCCTTGTATTTTATTAAATTAGTTAAATTGCTTTGGACTGTTAGATAAATAATTGTATACATCTGTAGCCAGCGTGTCCACATCAGATAGAAGTTTTTGTTATGCATACGACGAACATAATACCAGAGTGTGACATATGCATTTTATAAGAAATAAATCTGATTTTTTACTTTTTAAAAATTGAGCAACGAAATTTTTTGGCGTGTCATGATATCAACTTCATTTGCTGCAAATCCAACCATGTTCCCTTTATAGTCAATATCATTATCGATAAAATATTTAAAAATTAATTTGTGTAAGCTAAAAGCGTCACACTGATCTACTTTTACCAAGCCAAAAAAAAAAAACAGATTTTAAAATCTATGCAGATACAAACTGTCATGCATAGGGATTTTTTTATTTATAGGGCATTTTTAGATTTAATTTTTTACGAAAATTAGGATTTGAACTGATGATATTATAAATTAATTGATAGTCATCTTAGTTTAAAACTTTTTTTAGGGAAAAAATATTTTATAAATACATGCGGACGTTTTCCAAAGAAAACAAGAAAAATTAGACGCCACAGCTTAACTCGGAATTTTCATAAAAAATTAAATTGCAAAATGAAAGGCACAGTCAATATGATACTGACTGAAACAGCAGCTATAATGTATTACTTTACTTTGAAAAACGTCGGCATACATTTGTAAAATAATTCTTCTTTCCAAAAAAGGCTTTTAGAAATTAAAAAGAAAAAAAAAACAAACTAAAATCAATTTCAATTCACTTATAATCCTATTAAGTACCTATATAAAATATCACTATTTAACAAACACGTTTAAAGTTACTTTTTTTTAAAAAAAGAATGGTTGATAATTTCGGTCTTAAAGGCATAGGCCAAGAATACACAGATTTTAGAAAATCTTCGATTTTAGGCCAAAAATCTTCAAATCTGGATTTTGGCAATTTGAGAGGCTAAAATCTGCGAAATGCAGATAAATCTGCACTTCTAACAACAGCGAAATTTAAGAGGCATTACGATAAACTTTAGGCAAGAAACTTTGTTGCCAAAAAGCATAGCGAACAAAAACTTAACAATGGTTCCGGCACTGCATACAGAGAGTAGACATTTTATTGTCTCATATGTAATTTAATAAAAGGGATCTTTAATTTTTATGTAAGTAAAGTTCTTGAATAGGTGCATACCACAATAAAGTAAATATTTTCTATTTTATCTTAGAGCACTGGATGAAATTAAAATGATTAGATAAGCATTTGATATTTAGGTCAAAGAAGAGTGACTGTTCAAATGCTGGAAACGTAACACCCCCAATGTGACTTCGTCAATAGCACAACAAATATTAGTAAATTATATATTGCTAGGAATCGTAGTATTAATCATTGTAAACCTGCCTAGAAAACTAAAGTAAAAATATCCGAAATTACTCGTAAACATCAACCATTTTGAATATATACAATATTTAAAAAAAAATTAATAACGCTAAAATACATTTTTTTACCATTCTTCAAGCTTACACACGATGTTATTAAATTTATTTTGCTCTTTTGTTTCAGCGCAAACAATACTTCAACAACTGCAGTTGGAAAAGTTATGCTTGGCATTCTTGCAGTTGCCACTGTTACATTTTCTTAAGGACAATGATACTCATATTTTGTAAGCATTTATGCAGCTTTTTTATATAAAACAACAAGAATTAAATAAATAACAAAAATTAAAACAAAGATTTTTTTATTTAAATGTTGAAAAGTGTATTCATTTTTATAACAATACATCTTGTAAATACTGCACTACTGCATAAACAAACCCGCCGTTTATCGAAGGTTGTTTTTTACTACAAAGCAAATATGAAAATGCATTTTTTTAACCAAAACATAAAAAATATAAAAATATAAACAATCCTATTTTTCTTTCACTATATGGCCTTTGTGAAAGGAAGAAAAATGTCAGGTTATTTAAAAACAAGTAAGAGTGTTATATTCGGCTATGCCGAATCTTATATACCAATCACCATTTATGTAAATCTATTTTAGTGAAGTAAATCCAATCAAAAAAGCAAATATTGAGGTGACAGAGAATTTAAAGTTAAAAAAAATGTCACACTGCATATATATAATTTTACATAAAAATGACATCAGCTCTTAATAGGTTAAGCATATGGTTAAAAATTTTAGTATTTCCTTAAAGATCTCATCAAAAGCTTTAGAATGATACCCATATTGATATTAAAAAAATTTTTAAATCTTAGAGCCCTGTAACTCAGAAAATATGGGCGAGTGCCAATTTTTTCACGTAGTGTGTTTTTTTATTTTTAATTTTCTATCGCCTCATATATTTATTTTTTTTTATTGCAGTTACTTTATTGTTCCAAATAACATGAAAAAATTAGAAGTAGGCGTGGTGTTTTGCCTGCTGGACCGCTCATGCTGATTTCCAATAGCACCTCTTTCGACACTATGTCTGATCGATTGACATATATATTTTGTGAAATCAAATTTGCCGATTTCAACACTTACGGACAAACGGGCATCGCTTAATCGACTTCGCTATGCATAAGAAGTCAGAATATATATACTTTATATGGTCGGAAATCGATATTGTAGAAATTACACACGAAATGACAAACTTATGTATACCCTTTTTCCACTTTTTGGGTGAAGGGTATAAAAATATTTTATATTATTATAAATATTTAAATACTTAGTAAATAAACGATTTAAATCTTAACAATATTTTCTAATTGAATTGGTTAACAAATGAAATCATTAGATTTATTACAACCGCCGGCAGTAAGATTCTTATAAAAATGTAGTTATATCAAGGGTGCCTAAGATTCGCCATTGCCAACTCTGATATTTTTTTTAAAGTTATGGTCGTTTTTTGCTTTTCATTAACTGATTTGTTTGCATGTGTCAAGGTTGTTTGTTTAGTATAGTCAACTTTTACATTCATAAATAATTGTATGTTCCAATTCATCTCGTACGTAGTGCACAAATTTACAAGTGTTTATAAGAGTATATTTGTATATATGAACTTATCCTCTGACGTTAACTTGTGAAAACATGCTGCTATTGTTGAATAAACCATTAATCGCTTATTTAGAAAAAACAAATAAATAAATAGAAATAAAGATAAATTTTCAATATAAACGCTTTTTTAATGGCTCAAGTTCGTCCTTAAATATTTAATATGGACATAAACGAATATACCAGATGTCATCTAACTAATCTCTCGATTGTAGTAAAAAAGTTTAATTAGCCCGCATTAGTCAGTCTTAGCATTTAGCATATAATGTGTAATCTATCAAACTTAAAACATAGCAAGCATTTTTGCCTTGTTTTACTTTTTTTCTTAACCGTTAGTGCGACTTGTATCTCAAAGTGGTGATGGTTGATGAGCTCCTGGAAGGTCTGGTATCTGCCATGAGTGCTGGCCACACGACACGAAAATTTATGTCAAAACAACATACATCGATCATACTTGGCTGAGAGGAAGTTTGTTTGTGTATGCGATCTGCAAAAATCTCTGTCAAAGTCAAATTTAAATGAAGACTTACTTAGGTACTTTTATTCGTAAAATATAGATAGAAAATCCCGCAGAGGTCACAAGAAAAGACTGATAAGTGCGTATTAAGTGAGACAGGCGATGGCACTTTGCAAAAGGTGGAAAAACTATTCGAGGTTGCACAAGTTTAGAAAGATGATGAAGGAATGACAGACCTGTAATCTCTATTGTGAATTCGCAGAAATGTTCGTCCTTATGTATGAAAATACAAGCTCATAGAAGGAAAATTCTTATTGCAAAGGAATATTATTTTTATTAATGTGAATGAAAAAATTAACGTGAACTCATTATTGTTTCTAAACACTTAGATAGCTAAAATAACAAAAGGCATAGCAGGAAGAAGTAGCAGATATCCATGAAAAGATAAGATCACTTTCTAGCTATTGTGGAACAAAACCCATGATGCTATAATCCTAGCCGCAGTATTACATAGCAAGATTACATTAATATAAAAAAGAAGTGAGGCACAACTTAATGCAGGATAAGTGATCAGATTAACGTCTGCACCTGGCAGTCAGCCCTTAGCAAACGGTGGTCAAATCACTGTTCTGTGCAATTCTAAGGCCACGGCTTTCATGACCATGAATCTACCCCATGGTAAGGGGTCGGAGCCTATCTATAAAGTCCTCTGTTAAGAGTGCAACAGCAGACTTTCGTCTATTCCACACCAGACCCGCAGACTTTTATTTAACCACAGCCACCACGGGAACCCCAAGGAACCTCACCAATAGCCGGCTACAGAGAGGAGCGGCTCTCTGTATTGGCTATGCTGCTATTGTTCATACGTTATTATCATTTAAGGACACTGGTACATCCCTCGACAGTTACCCCACTGTCTTTCCAGATTCAGTACCTGCACACCGCGGGACTGGTTCCTCCTATACCCCGGAGATATCTGTTTCAAAACCTATGGTACCTCAGCCAGACTCGAAGTACCCCCGGGGAGAGGGAGAAGTAGCATATATCTATGAAAAGATAAGATCAGTTTCTAGCTGTTGTGAAACAAAACCTATGATGCTATAATCCTAGCCGCAGTCTTACATCGCAAGATTACATTAATATGAAAAAGAAGTGATGCACAACTTAATTCAGGCATGCTCGTTTGTTTTCAAAGGACCTCCTTTCTTATGCGTAGAAGTAGTTGATACAACAACGTACATAGTATTCGAATGACCAGCACCAGCATAGGAATGAGGAGCATGGTCAGTAGTATAATAAAAGTGAATACAATAAATGATCTCATCAGAAAGCAAATATTTGTGAATACGCGGTTCACGAACCACTAGTTTAGAGTAAAGGGCGCGAGACTTGCAGATATTCGGGAGGGTCGTATAGGTATTGAATAACACCCAGAAACATTGCTGTACTAATACTAATGCCAATAACAAAATCATACTTTTGATACAAATTTTAATTTGGGGGAAAAAAATTTTATCGACTTTTGCTGGCGTCATACCAAATTTAAAAAATATTGTTTTTTGTCCCTAGATGGTTGGTTAAATATATATATATATATTTAATTAATATATATATATATATATATATATATATATATATATATATATATATATATATATATATATATATATATATATATATATATATATATATATATTTCAATATTTGTGCAGCTATTACATTGTTTAACATACTAAAATTTATAAGAATTTTATGTGATGACTACATCAACGTTGATGTTATAATTTTATAAAAAGTATTTTCATTTTGTTATTGTGTTCTCTTAATATAATAAACCAGTGATAAACAAAATCATCAAATTGATTTTGAAAATTATTTCTTAACTTCTATCATGTTCGCCTATAAACAAACTGATTTATAAAAGAACAACTTAAGGGATATTTTTATATTTGTAGTTAAAATTTAAGTTGTTATAAAACATTTTTCATTTAAGAGAAAAGTTGCTTTATTAAAAAGTTTTGCTTTATAAAATGTTGTATTGAAAGAACTTTTCCTTTTAATCAAAATATTCTAATTATTACCAAGTATTTCAAATAGGTCAATAAGAAAGAATTTTGCTTTGAACAAACTCTCAACAGCAAAGTACACAAGATTTTATATCAGAAAACTTAAAAACGACTAATGAAGTAAGTTTTAAAATTTATGCGAGATTTTAATTAAAATAAATATACTTTTTTCGCTTGGTCGTATCAGTTTTCAATAAACGATAAACTCCATATAAAGGTAAGGTTTTTGTATGAATTTGCGTATCGGGAAAATTATATTTGCTGGTACATGCGCTGTGCTCTTCTATCTAAGCTTTCTACAATCACTTTGCATAAATATGGTTGTATTTTGTTTCAGTATTGTAACAGTTCTACCGCTATAATTGTGATCTTGCCGATAATATCAATACTTTTAACTGACTCTTTGAATTTTCATCATTTTAACGAGAAAGTGCAGATTATAAAAACAATCAATTTCCAGTATGTACAGCATGCGTTATCGCCTTATTGAATCCACATCATTATCACCCAAATTGGACAGATAAAGTCTGTAACTATGCCACTATACAGCATAGCGGTAATAAAGCTCTTTTTATTACCTTCACCACAAAAAGTGGAAAAAGGGTGTCATTTTTGGTCACATAAAGTATACATATATATTCTGACTTCTTAAGCACACCGAAGTTGATTTAGCACTGTCCGTCGGTCCGTACGTGTTAGTATTGCCTCGCAAACTTGATGTCATAAAAAAAAATAATATGACAAACGATCAGATATAGTGTCCAAAGAGGTGCTATGGGAAATGAGCATGATCGGTTCATGGCTTTCTAGGCAGCAGGCAAAACACCACGCTTCCCTCTAATTTTTTCATGTTATTTGGAACAATAAAGTAACTTCAATAAAAAAATAACTATTCGGGGCAATAGAGAATTAAAAAATTCGAAAAAAAACAACTAGTGAATAAAATTGCGCCCATATCTTCTGGGTTACAGGGCACTAAAATTTAAAAATTTTTTAAGTAGTATAATGGGTATCATTCGAAAGCTTTTGAAGAGATATTTAAGGAAATCCAATAATTTTTTTAAATGCTTAACCCATTAAGAGCGAATGTCATTTTTATGTAAAACTATTTACATATATGCAGTTCCATTTTTTTTTTTTTTTTTTTTTTTTTATTTTAATTCTCTGTCACCCCAATATTTGCTTTTTTGATTGGAGTTACTTCACTAAATTAGATTTACGTGGATGCTAAAGGGTATATAAGACTTGACATAGCCGAATATAGCACTCTTACTTGTTTGAAAAAACACTTTTGTATTGACACTGCGTTGCAGATCACGCATTGGCATTATTTGTTGTTGTAAATACCACTGAAATTTTAAATTACACCTAATTTTAATTTATATATGAAATTTATTACGAACTTAAGAAATAAAAACTGTCAAGAATTTTCTTCTTACTGTTTTACTGCTTTTCGTTAAAAACTATTTCTTAAAAAATGTAAAACATTTGATGGTTTTTTATGTTCTCGAACAAAACACGTGTTAAAAACTAAATGTTAAGAAATTAAAACCTTTGAGTTATATAGACAATAACATATTCATTCATATGTATGGGGATAACATTAATTTCCTTTCCGGTACACGGTAAAAGTTAAAATGATAAGGTCGTTTAATTCCCGTTCTGTTAATGTAATTTTTAAGGAGTGTTGGTGTAATTTTCTCTTATAAAAGATAATAACGAAAGAAAGCTTTGGATTGTGTGTAGATTTATTCTTGCCGAATTATGATATTCCTCTTATTCTTATAAAAAAAAATTGATAGTTAAGAGATGATGTTTACAATGTGCACAACCTAAAGAAGAGGGATGCGAAGAAATGCGATAACAGTTATAGCAATCCAAAAATGTCTTACATACCTGTTCTCTTGAAATAAAAAACTTCAACACAAGCAGATTTTTCTTTAGCAACGCCATTAATTAAATACCTGATATAATTGAGCGCAATTGTCAACGTCTGTCTTGTAATTTAAGCGTTTTGTTGTATGTTCGTTGATAATGTGTAGCATCTCTAATGTGAATCTCTTTTTGTAATTGTGCTCTTCCTGTAATATTTTCACTCTCTCAAAATCAGGTTTGTGTCCACTCACTACACAGTGGGCAGCAAGTGCAGTTTTCTGTTCTACAGACTTTAAATCAGATTTGTGAGATGAGATCCTAGTTTTTAATTTCGTTTTTGTTGTGCCAATATTTGTCTTGTTACATATATTAGTTCTGTCCCCATTGCAATTTATTTTATATATTAAATTTGATTAATCATCTTTGTCTATTTTAGTTTTGCTGAAAAGTTTTTTCAACAAGTTGTTGTTCTTCATTGCTGAATTATAATTTTTGTCATCATAAATATTTGAACTTCGTATTCTTTCGGATAGTCCAGGAACATATGTAATTGTTTGGTATATCTTTTCAGGGTTATCCATGTTGTCCGTTTTGTCTTGTTTATTTTAACATATTTTATTAGGTCCAATATCGTTTTTCTAGGGTATTCATTTCTTTCCAGTATTTGTATAATCTTGTAAATGTTTTTCTTTTTAAACTGCTTATCGCTTATATCTATTACTCTTTTGATAAAGTTAGTTGCTGTGTCTATAATAATTCGTCTTGGGTGTTTGGTGTAAAAATTTATAAGTCTACCTGATGATGTGGGTTTTTGATACCAGTCAAGTTTTAGATCACTTCCACATCTTATTATAACTGCGTATAGGTATGGTAGTTTATTGTCCTTTTCTAGTTCTTTTGTGAATTGAATCTCTTTATTGTATGAATTTAACTTTGATAAAATGTCTTCCACGTCATTTTTTTAACCACTGCAAAAATGTCATCTACATATTTCGTCAATACTTTTGGTTTTGTTCCCATTTTCTCAAGAGTTAGGTTCTTGCATAATAATGTCTTCCACTACTGGTGAAATTGGGGACCCCATAGATAATTTTTTTTATTATACTTTTGATCTGTTAATTAATGTAGATTTTTTCTTCATTAAAAGTTTTTTACCTTAATATTTGTATTGCTCCTGCTCTTTAATTATACTCATTTTAAAAGGAGCTTTATCCTGCAACTCCGCATACTAGCATGACTTTACTATAATCTATTTAGTAATACACACAGTTTACTACCATTTATCTAAATAATTTTTAAAGACAGTATTTTACTTCAGTTTCAGGTATTGTATAAACGCAGGTCACAGTATTCAATAAAGTTTAGAACGACTATTGTGTTTGACTGTTTTATTATGTAAAACAATAATGCAATATTTTAATTGACGAGTAATCTATATAACATGAATACAATTTTTTTTTTATCTATTTAGTCATATATGTGTCGATATTATGTAAATAAATAGCTCTTGATTTAGATACCAAACCACCGTTTTGATTTTAACGATAAAAAAGTTTGCAACAAATTTTGCTTAAATCAATTTACTAAAATGGTTCTCATTATATATTTTAATAATTTCATGGCAGTATTACCAGTTCAGTGTTTTTGAGGTTAAATTCTAATGTTACACCGTACAGTGGCACTTTTGGCTAGAAGGCGGTCAAAAATCCATAACTTTTGATTGAATCGAAATATTGATATGCGTTTTTTTCTGTTTGCTAGGTGAGATTTCAAATTTTAATTTTTCATAAAAAGCATAAAAGTTACGAATGGTTTAATATTTGTTACCATTTTTAATTAAATTGGAGTATAAAAGAAAAGTGTTGAAACATTGAAAAAATGTTATTCTTTTTGTTACAAATTATAATTAATAATCGTTTTACAAACTAAATGTTGTCAGGAAACGTCAAATTTCGGCCCACATAATAATTTTAAACATTAAAGCAAAGGTTGGTTTTTTTTGTAACCTGCCTTTTGAAATAACAAATTTTAAATTTTTAAAAAGTTAAAATTTTCTTAAGAACGAAAAGTATTGATGGAAAAATTCCTATTTTAGCTAAGGTTTTATTTTATTTTTAAATATTTCTACGAGGGCTGCTATATATATTTCTGGCCTGGCAACACTGAGTGCTGCCAAGTGCAATCTGATATTTCCATTCGAAAGTTTGTCATTGTTAAGCATAATCGTACTCAAAACGTTTTGACGTACGACCATTATTTGTATTGTTTACAGTGACTTGAAAAAATTAATATAGAAAAAAAATGGAATTAACTCGTGAACATTTTTGTGCCATCATTTTTCACAACTTTCGACGTGGATTATCACGACAAGAGTGCATTGATGAACTTAAATCTTTGTATGGCGATGAAGCACCATCCTATAGCACTGTGAAAAATTGGTATAATGAATTTAATCGTGGCCGAAGCTCGCTCAAAGACGAATTCCGTGAAGGTCGTCCAAAAACGGCTGTTGTGCCAGATAACATTGATGCCGTGCGTGAACTCATAATGCAAGATCGACATGCGACATACCGAGAGATAGAGACATCCTTGGACATTTCTTCCACCAGCATACATTCGATACTGCATGAACACCTGGCCGTAAAAAAGGTTTGTTTTCGTTGGATCCCGCACATTTGAAAGTCGCTCAAAAAAAGGCTCGTGTCGATTGGTGCAAAGAAATGTTGCAAAGATACGATTGCGGTGCCTCAAAAGACATTTATAAGATCGTCACAGGTGACGAATCATGGATCTTTGCGTATGAGCCCGAAACGAAACAACAATCGACCGTGTGGGTCTTCAAAGACAAGCACAATACAACGAAAGTTGTTCGTGGAAGAAGCACTTCGAAACAAATGGTCGCCTGTTTCTTCGGCAAAACTGGTCATGTGGCGACTGTTTCGCTTGAGCAACGTAGGACGGTCACTTCTGATTGGTACACTACAATTTGTTTGCCTGAACTCATCGGAGAAATTCGAAAAACCAACAAGAGAAGACGAATCATTGTTCACCATGACAATGTGAGCTCTCACACATCGGCTCAAACCAAAGCGTTTTTGACCGGCCAAAACGTCGAATTAATGGGTCATCCGCCGTACAGCCCTGACTTGGCACCAAATGACTTCGTCTTGTTTCCGCACATCAAGAAAAAAATGCGTGGTCAACGATTTTCGTCGCCAGAAGAAGCTGTTGAAGTGTTCAAAAACCATGTTTTAGAGTTGTCTCCTTTTCTAATTCGACTGGAGTTGTTTTCCATTTTTGTCGAATGTTGGACATATATAAATCTGGAGTACACGAAAAAATGGTGATGTGTTCGCGAAAGATTCTGTAGTCTTTGTTCCTTTTTTCTTGCGCTTCTTAAGACAGATCTATTGGTAGCATATTATGTTGAATGAATTGTTTCCCATGATACAAAATTTTATGAACTGTTGAAGACAAGAATTGAAGACTCCAAGAGTATTTTTCATTGTAAAGTTCAGCTGTTTTATTAGCTTAACCTTAAATTTTTTTTGCATTTACCTTTGTGCTGCATGCTAAGACTTGTAATTTGTTTGTTCGTATATTTAAGGTGCAATCCGTATGCGTTTCTCGTTTTGCGAATACTTTAAGACTAATACGGGAACGATTTTTTTAATAATTAATAATAATATTATTTCATTATTCTAGATTCATAATTCTTTATGATCTTACTGTTTTATGATATACATGCCGTCGCCAACTCTAATGGTTAATCAAAATTTCATTAAATGGGTACAATATAGTGCATTTGCATGTTACGAGACCCCATCGCAAAAGTTATAAACGCCATCTTTTAATGAGATTTTAAATAATTTGACTTTACCTTTGTGTTAAAAAGTTTAAATAATCCAAAAATAATTTATAATTTTTGTACAAAGTACACACGGGCGCAATCTGGTGCACATATAGTAGGGTATAGGTGTGTAATCTTTTTGTCTTTTTGATTAAGTTTGACGTGAAGGATTTATGCCCTATTAAGCACGAGATGTTTAAAGAATTTTGACCTTTTTTAAAACAAAAAATCGAAAAACTTCTAAAAACGTAACGACTGATAACTAACCAACTGCAAAATTAAAAGAAAATTATTTCGATTACATATCTCTTAAAACAAAAAAGTTATTTGAAAATTAGAATTAAAAAAAAATTATTTAAAAAAATATTCGGAAAGTCTATTTTGGATCACCCTGTTCAGTTTGTTATAGTTTGAACAGAGTTCTAAATTTTTTCCTCTCGATGTTTACTGGTCTATACTTTTAAATGAATAAGAAAACACTAAGATCGGTTACCACAAAAAAATGATATTTAGCCACCTTCTCAAAATATGTGCCACTGTGCACCGTAGTATTTTAAAAAGTTTTAATAGGCAAATTTTGATTAAACTTCATTTAACAACGGTTATTATTAGTATTTAAGACAAATAAAATATTATAATGTTGCTATAAGTTTCGGTGAAAACCATCGTCTCTGGCTGTATACTTACGTTAGGCGAGCGCTTTCGAGCTCTGAACCATAAAATGATTAAAGTCTATAGTGCGAAGTTTCTGTTAGCATAATTAATGTAAAACAAATAGAAGCGTCATCTGTTTTCAGAAAGAAAAACAATTATCAAATAATTATTCTATAGCATATTTGATGTAGAAACTAAAAGCAGCTTCAAACTTAAACTCAATCAGAATAAAATGATTATTGTAAATGGGTCTGGTCCGCTAATAAAAATATAAATACCCTTTTTTATCGTAAGAATTTTATCAAATATTATTAAATCGGTACAGTCCTGAAAAGAAAGAAATTTATAATAAATGTTAGATTAATTCTAGTATTTTTTGATACGTTTATTATTACTGCTGTCTTGTGATACTATTGGACGTTTAAAGAATATTATTCTTTAAATCTTTAGCTTAATAAATAATTAAATAACTAAAATAACTGCAATGTGAATATTATAAAAAATTCATTATACAAAACTTTTAATTTTTAAGTTAGAAATAAGAGTTTAAAAACTAAGAAATTGATTATGCATTCTCGTGCAGATGACTAGAACCACTTAAATTTTTGTGTTTTTGAATTTTTTGTTAATAGCTGTAATTTTACTACCATCGTATTTTCTTAAGATTAAATTAATAAAAACAATACTCAAACTAAATGGAACTGGGATAAATTATGGCACTTGCTAACGATCGAAAATTAGTAGAATTTAAATGTAAATTTCGATTGATATTGAAGGAGCCAAAATTACTGTTTTTCATTTGCAAAGATATTTTAGACAGTTGGAAAAATTTAGCTTTAGACAAAAACTTTAAAAAGATTGGCATACTTAAAACAAAAATTTAAGTAGTTTTAATCATCTGCTCAGAAGTGTAACCACTATAAAGCTTTATCGTTTTGGTTTTCTTTTTAAACTTCCGGCATGCAATGTAATGTTTTCTTTTTTTTTTTTGTGGATTTTCCGTTATTTCATTAACATGTGTTTTTTTCTATTGTGTCGGTTGTGACCACAGTTTTTATATTGACATTTATGCAGAGAAATGATTATTTTTACAACAAAAAAACTTATTTCAACGAATTCATGGTGATAAACTTTCACACTCGTACAAGTGTTCTTGGTTAAAACTAAGTTGATAAAATTAATTTTATTGGTTAAAAAACTATGAAATCCTTGTTCTCCGAGTTTAATTTTATTACATTATTAGTCTATGGGTTTTCCTTTTGAAAGTGGTCATAAAACGTTTTCCTTTTTAAACCCCGCAGATATTTGCTTTGCAAACTAAACATGAATTAATAGAAGGTTTTCTATAAAAATGTTTTTCTAAATGGAAGAAGTAACAAAATTTTGCAACAATTTAAATTCTAATATTTTTGGTGAATTTTTCCTTCAATATTACTGATATATTTTTTAGAGTTTAACCCCACACCAAGAAAAGCTTATGTGGGGAGAGCGTAATCACCACCAAAACAAATTAAGACACCAAACCCCAAAAGGTTTATTTCTAATAAAGTTTTTTATGCATTGCATAATTTTCATCTTTTTTAAAAGGCTACGGCGTCCTTCTAAAATATTCTTTAGTTATATATATTTATATTTTAAATATTAATTAACAATAGACTAAGAACAGTGGCAAAGAGATTTTTCACTGTCATAATGAAATATTATAATGGGCAAAAAAAATTTGATTCAAAAGTGAATTTTTCAGAGACATGATTATTTAATTTTTTTGTAATTCAATTATTTGGCAAACATCTCTCAAGACAGTTTATTTACTTAAATACTACTTTTCACTCAATCACCATTGGAATATATTGTTTTGGATTTTTGTCAAGTTGGTCGGCTACGCCGATAAACCTGCGACAATTGAACACTAGAAATACAACATAAGTCGAGTTATTGGTGAAATTCCTACGCAATTAATGCAAAATAGTGTGACAATTGGACACATCGCCTAACCCATGTATGTGCCAGTAGCAGTAACATGGCAAAATTCACATTAAAACAGTGAATAAAAATGCTTGACTATTTTCAATGCATACTCGTATACATGTAGTTGCTTAACTGTTGCTGTTGAAATATGTGAAGCAACAGCAAAAAGTAAATGCTAAAAAAGAAAGAAACGCAATTGCTTTATTTGACACCGGGCTTGGACCCTAGGGAAGCTAGCAGTTATAGACCTATCTCTCTACTATCCTCTTTTGGGAAACTGATGGAATGGTTTTTGTTATCTAGGATACGAAATGAAATTACAGATAGTGGTGTACTTAATGACTGTCAGTTTGGCTTTAAGGGAGGCCATTCAACATCACACGCCCTAATGGTCTTCACAGACTTCGTGACCAGGGGCTTGAACAAAAGGTACCCAACTCTTGCGGTAAGTCTTGATTTCTCAAAGGCTTTTGACACCGCTTGGCAACAGGGGATTGTTTTCAAAATGATGGGCTTAGGCTTTGAACGCTCTACATGTAGGATGGTAGCTGATTTTCTTAAGGATCGTTCTTTTAAAGTAAAAGTAGGAACTGAATTATCAAATATCAGGACAGTGGTGGCAGGTGTTCCTCAAGGCTCCTTATTGGGGCCGATTTTGTACAATATTTTTGTTTCTGATATCCCGCAGCCACCTGCGGGGGATCTTTTGCTCATGTATGCTGATGATATACTGATTGCTGCTAATGGTCCTAGGGCGAAAAATTTGAATAACAGGGTCAACAATTACCTGAACATTCTTCATGAATACTTCATGAAATGGGGCCTGAAATTAAATATTCAAAAGACCGATGGGGTAATGATTAAGGGTAGGCGTGGTAATCTCTACCCAAATGCAAGAAGTTTTGTGCCAAGCCTAAGTATTGCTGGCGAACGTATCAGTACCTCTGATAGGATGAAGTATTTAGGGGTAGTATTCCATGAGAACTTTGAATTCTATAGACATCTAGATTTCATAATAGAACGAGCTAAAAAGGTTTATTTTTTGTACCATAGAATTTTACGCCGCAGAGGTGGTCTAAGTACCAATGTCAGGCTTCTTATTTACCGTCAGATTATAAGACCTATTATTTCTTACGCTTTTCCAGTCTGGTTTGTAATATCTTCCCACCAGATGGAAAGGCTTAGGATATGGGAGAGACGTGTTCTCTGCTCCTGCCTACGGCTACACCCCAGGGTGGGCCCTGATGGCATTTTTCGAAAACCGTCCTGTAGAAAAATCTATAGTAGTATAAATTTTGAGAGGATTGATGTTTTTCTCATGAGATCTGCACTCAGGTTTCTTGACAAATCATCTTCATTAAATAATAGTTTAGTAGGCGAATGCTTTCACCGGGCCCCTGATCTGGAGAATTTGCTTAGAAATAAGTACCATTCCCCAGTTAGCCTTTTGGCTTTGAATACTGGAGGTCTTCTCTTTGGGGATGCAGGCCTCTTATTTTATCACAGAAGGGTGAAAACCCTTGACATAACTGACTTGGTGTACAACACCGCACAGTAGTTTTTAGAAGGACTTTGTGATAGATATTATATATCGCTTATTTTATTTGTTTTAAATATTAAGTGTTATTTAGTTTGTAGGATAGTTTAAGTTATTAGTTTTAAGTAAAATTTTAAAAACAAACGAGTGTGTTCCTTTTTATCCTTTTTTTTGGAAATGTAAACAAATGTAATAATTAATAAATGACTGTATACAGCATATCTGTAATGTAATTAATTAAGTGCAAATTAGTCTTAGAAAAGTTGTAATACGTTAAGAAATTTATATAAGAAATGTAGTTTAAGAAACATATGTATAATGAATTTTTGGAATAATAAAGTAATGTGCTGTTACTCGAAAAAAAAAAATTGCTTTATTTGACACAGAGTCAGCTTAAGCATATGTGTTTCTTTCTCTTTTTTTGCATTTGCTTTTTGCTGTTGCTTCGTTTATAATGAAATGTTTTGTAAATGCTGAGACATTTAGTTTTTTTTTTATTTGCTGAAAAACATGCTAGTAAAGCAAAGATTTTAGTACTGTTACTATTTTTAAGCAAGCGGTTTGAACCCTGCATTAAGACAAGAATCACGTCAAAAATAATCTGGAAAATAAAGTCGATTTTATTGATTAAAGAATGCGTTTTATTGTTTTGTTTATAATTTTAAGTTGTTAACACCCTTTATGTCCTGTATGTCCTCGCCAAGATTTAGTTGCACCTGCAATATCTTTTGTATACTTCCTATACTTTCAAATTAAAAAAAAATAAAACAAGCAACAACAAAAATAAAATAAAAATCAAATATATTACATAAAAATAAAATTTTTTTCAAACGTTTTTTTTTTTTTAACTCAGATAATTGTGTCAGAGTGTTCCTAAGAAGCAAAAAACTCTACAAATAAACTTAAAATTTAGTCATGTATATATGGAAGTTTGATTACATCTCTACATAAAATACTATATGCACACACACTCATGACATAAACTTTCAAGAATGTCCTGCAAATATATTTTTAAAGTTTTCCCTTGCCAAATACTATGGTTTTTCCGTTTGCTTGTTTGTTACAAATTTAGAATTTGATGTCACGTAATGTTTTTGCAAATATGCACAAACAAAAAGTAAAACGGAACAAATCGAATAATAAAAAGTTTTCCTTGTTAAGTTACTAGACTGTAAAGAATTTTTTCATTTTTCTGAATAACAAAGAAAACTTAAGAAAACTATTTTTACAGTGTCCACGACAATATAAAAGAATTCTAACGTCTTCAATTGAGTCCGTTTGAAAATAAAATTATACAAAAAGCAGAATGTGTGTACATAATCAGAAATGAATCTGAGAGTTTAAAGCAATCAAATAAATATGCACTTTGTAAAAAAATAAAAAAGGGAATTATATCCTATAACTATTCTATTAACTTCGGTGTTCTTCTTCAGGAGTTCGAGTAAAGCTATCAATCTCCTATAGTGGGTGTATTATGCCTAGTAGGCCTAGTAGGTTGTTCGATATATTAAATAATATAAATGTATATTAATGAAACAAAAAAAAAAGGTTTTATTTGAATAAATGTACTGACCTAAAGCCCAAAAAAGACCAAGTGAACAAGAAAAATTGCATTCTTTAAAGTCACATAAAATATAAAAAATAAACATTTAGAACTACAAATATATTATTTTATATAAAAATGTCATCGGTTCAAATAGGCTAAGCATTTTTAAAAACTTTTAGTAATTCCTTAAAGATCTCGTTAAAAACTTTTGAGTGATACCAATATTGATATCTTGAAAAATATGGGTGATAGAAAATTAAAAAATAAGAAAAAAATAATCAAGAGAAATAATTGGAGCACACCCATATTTTCCGAGTTACGTGGCTTTGAAATTTTTTAATTTTTAAAATATCAATATGGGTATCATTTTAAAGATTTTGAAGAGATCTTTAACCCATTAAGAGTCGATATTATTTTTATGTAAAATAATATGTATGCAGAACAAATTTTTTTTATTTTTAAATTTTCTGTCACGCCAATATTCGCTTTTTGATTGGAGTTACTTCACTAAACTAGATTTAAATAGATGGCGAAGGGTACATAAGATTCCACATAGCCGCTATAGCACTCTTACTTGTTTTTCTGTTATTTTTAATTCTCATCGCCCCATATATTTATTTTTCGGTTGAAGTAACTTCATTCTTACAAATGATATGGAAAAATAGAGATAGGCGTGGAGTTTTGCCCGCTGCCTCATAGGACATGGACCGATGCTAAATTTTCTAAAAAAAAAATTTGCGGCGGAACTGGCTTTTAAAATAAAGTTCAGACATCCTACAAAATTATTTGGAATTAATGTTTGCCAATTGAAAACCATATAATTTTTTTTAACTATTTATTATAAATTTTTCAAGGCTGACATCTTGTTAAAAAAAAAGTTGGTCCTTTCTCTTCAAAAAAAAAAAATTTCGTGTATATATATACATTTGTACATGTATATATACTAAACTAAACAAGTTTTAATGGTGACATTTTAATATATTATTTCGTATTAATTCATAATGGGTTAACAATTTGTTTGTTATATGTATCCTATGATACCAAAATTGACTCCTTCCGCTACAAAGTATTTCATATATAACTTTTCTCCTTCTACTGCAGGACAACGTTTCATTTTTAAACAAAATGTATAAATAATAAAATAACTTTATTTTTAGTTTAAAGAAGGGTAGATCCAACAACAAAATTAAAAACTTTAAAAAATGTGTATTAAAGTTGTTTGCGACTTTTAACCGTTAATGAATACAGTTTTAAACACTTTGCCCAATTTAGGTTAATTAAACCGTTTTAAATTTTTGTGAATACGTCTTTCTATGTTTAACATTAAATTAAGCCATGATACTGAAAATGTTTGTTATAATTGCAAGAAAAAAAACAGATTTAAATCTAAATATTTTTTTATATCAAAATATTTTTTTTTTGTTTTAGAACAATAATTTAATGTTTGCTTACCTTTCAGTCTACATATAACACACAAGCTATTTTAAAATAAACTCACTAAAATTGATTGTTGGAGGTGAAGCCTTTTTTTCGGACATTTTGTCGATTGCTCAATTCAATGTAAATAAAAAATATGAAGAAAAGTATGTTAATAGCATAATGAGCATCAAAGCTTAAAAAATGCTTTTATGCCTTCATACGCTTGGTTGTTCTGTTTTCCATTTTCTTGATGTTGTATTAAAAAACCAAAAACCAAAATTATTCAAAAACACCATTTTATATAGAAATAGATTAAGTTAAAAGCCATAATAGAATACAGTACGGATAATACTGTTCCTTAAATTAAAATACAAACAGAGTTTTTAAATTACGTTCAACCTACTTTCTAACTTTTTAGTATTTTAAGACATACTTTATATATAGTTATTTGTACATTCATCACTTATTTCTTTTTTTTTTTTTTTTCTTTTTTAATGAGCCACTTTTAAGAGTAATTTTACACGACGGCATTTTGTATGAAACTTGTTTAATGTTGTTTTTGTTTTGTGTGCAAATTCCGATGCCATTAAAAGAAAATTGAAAGAAATGGCATGTTATAAATCCGGACTAAGCTTACAGCCAGAGACCTGCGAGTGGTTTTGGTCGTCGGCGGTGCCTTACTCAAAAATGAGAGGCGGCCGTAAGCCGGCTATTAGACAATGTTTTATTAGCTAGCCTTTTTTTCTACGGTAAGATTTTATTAGATTAGTCATAGTTATTATGAAAAAAAAGAGTTTTGTTTCCAGTTAGAAAATTTCAATTTTACATCATTGCACTGGAACGGTATACTAGTGGACAATAGACTTAATATGTAGGGAGCAACCTTTGCAATATTCATACAAATTAAGAAAATATTTTTGCTTGTGTTTTTAAACTAGGTGGTAGTGTTTAAATATAATTAAATGTAACTTAAACACTTACATATATTTAAGTTTGTCATTCCGCTTGTACTTTCTACAATATCAATTTCCGACTCCATAAAGTATATATATTCAGAGTTCTTATGCAAAGCGGAGTCGATTGAGCGATGTCCGTATGTCCTTGCGAGATAGTATTAAAATTAAGTTTGTGGAGAGACTGGATTAGACTTAGTCTCGAAAGAGTTGCTATTGAAAATCCGGAATATCGGCAAAACAACAATACCTACCTCTAATTTTACGATATCTTTTGGAACAATGAATAAACTCCAATCAAGAAAATAAAAACAAATACATGGGGCAATAGAGAATTAAAAAATAAAAAGTAACATCAAGTGAAGAAATTGGAGCTCAACCATGTTTTCCGAATCATGGACCTCTAAACTTTTCATATAAAAGAACGAATGTACATCATATTTTTAAGATATCAATATGGGTATTATTTAAACGCTTTTGACAGTATTTCTATACTCTTCACCACAAAAGTGGAAAAAGGGTACATCTATTTGAGTTTTTCCTTCCGTTTGTAATTTCTACAATATTCATTTCCTATCCCAAAAAGTGTATATATCCTCACTTCTCATGCATAGCGAATTTGATTGACCGATGTTCGTCTGTTCTTCCGTGTTAGTACATCGTACATCGATCAGATTTTTTCATGTCATTTGGAATAATAAAGTAACTCTAATCAAAAAAATAAATATACGCACGATAGAGATTTAAAAAATAAGAAAAAAACATGCAATGAACAATCTGGCGCTCGCTAATATTTTCCGAGTTGCGGGGCTCTGAAGTTTTAAAATTTTTTTGAATTTCAATACGGGTATCATTTTCAAGATTTTGAAGAGATCTTTAAGGAAATACTAAAATGTTTTAAAAATATTTAACCTTTTAAGAACCGATGTAATTTTTATGCAAAATTATATATATATACAGTACGAAAATTTTTATTTTTTAATTCTCTGTCAGCCCAATATTTGTTTTTTTTTTGCTTGGAGTTACTTTACTGAACTAGATTTACATATATAGTGAAGGTTATTTAAGATTCGGTATAGCCCAATATTATACTCTCACCGGTTATTGATGGAAATTTAATTTTTTTTTTCGTCAAGACTACGAGATAAATTTTTTATTTTCGTATGAATTCAAATTTGCTTCGTGTGGACCCTAAATCAAGTATCGAAAAGACTCGGATATGATTTGGATATTGATTTTTAACTTGTTATAATCATTTCTTGTATTCGTTCTATTATAAAAACCTAGCCTAGGATCCTAAATCGGTCACAATATAGTATATTATATAATATATAATAAATCAGATGCAATATTAATGGAAAAGAAATATTCTTGAAAATCGATTTCGAAGCAGAGAGCCATTATATATAAATTAAGTATGCAAAAGGGGTAATATGTTTATCCAGCAAACGGATTTATAGATACACCTGTAACTTAACTGAAAATAACATAATACAGCGCACATTTTAGATTTTTATTGTATGTGTTAACTTTTAATTATAGCGTGCATAAAAGTAAAGACTGCCGTTTATTATCTGGCTTATAGTTTTCCCATATAAACTATAAACCTATTTATAAAATAAATCAGTTTATGAAAAGTTATTTTAGAGATTTTTTGTGCAAAACTGTTTTATTACATTATTCTGGCAATCGTAGTAAACTAATAAACGCACTTGAGTGTTGTATGCTCCATTATGACAAAATTTCATGGAAAATAGTTATCGTTCGGTTATTTACTTTCACTACATTTAAATTTTTCAAACATAAGCCGCATACATGTCAAAATTTTAACTGTACACCGTAAGGTGTGTGAAATTTGTATAATATTAAGCTAGTGTTATAGTTGGCTTGTCATAGTTTAATTTGCTCTCCATTTTCTATCAAAATACTTTGTGTTGTATCGGGACAGATTTTAGCTTTTAAATTTTTGGTTTGTATTTGGTGGACCAGCCCTGTAAGCATAACTTGAGTGTTACATAATCAAATTTACCAATACACTCACACTTTTAAAAATTGAAATGAACTTACTTTCAATTTTAGTGTTTAAAGTTGCGTTAAAGAAAACAGTTTATCACAATTCTTCTCAATTATTTTTCGTTTTATTTCTACAAAACATTTTGGCGCCATAAGTTTCTATGTGGTATTTTTACGATTTTAACCAATAAATTGAAATATAACCCGGCATCTTTATATATATTGTTAATAAATAAATAATTGAAATATAGATAAATAATTAAAAAAATAAAATATTTTTGCCAATAAAAATAGTAAATATAAAGATCTTTTGCGGTTCATAGAGCTGTAAAGAAGCCATGAAGCCCTGTGCAATATAAATCTTTCATCCTATAGGCGCAACGATTTAAAACTGCGAGGGCTGTAATGCTATTGATTCTTACCCGAATATGTGGAATAAGTAAAGATAAAATAAAAACATAAAGAGAAAAAAATAAACAGTTCGGTTGTTTTCTAGACGATGCCATTTTGCAAATAAAATTACTTTCAAGTTGCCTCCTTCTACATTACAGCTGTAATTTTAATAAGCAATATGTGTTAAAAACTTAAATTGATATCTTAATCGTGTGGCTGTAGGGTAACAAAAAAAGTTAATTGACACTTTTCTAAATTTTTTGAGGTTGAGTAAAAAGTGCAACTAAACGTCCACGGTTAAATTTTAACCAAATTTTAGCTGATTGTCGGCGGCTATTCAAAATCTTCGGCGGCGGCGTTCGGCGCAGGTCTCTCTTTATAGCTTAATATACATATGGTTAGCAAAAATACAAACACCAACAACATGGTTTGAAAGCAAAAGTTTTTCCTTTACATACTAATGGTTTTCTTTGGCTAAAATTTCCGGCTTTTTTATAACAGAGCAGACAAATAGAAGATCTAAAAATAAGAAAAAAGAAACAAAAAATAAATAAATAAGAAACCAGGCAAAAAAGAGAAGTTTACACAGAAAGAAAACTTCCGTTCTAAATTTTAGCTTAATGCTATTTCTTTTAGACAAACCTCAAGATTTAGGTTTGCTGAGAGTTAAGTTCTACTTAAATAAAAAAGGAAATTATATTAAAAAAAAGTTTAGAGTTCTTAAAACAAAAATAGACGTTTTAAGGTAAAATCTTACTAAAATCATTTACCTTTAAATTTAAACAACTTTTGGGGTTCATAATTTATTTGATAAAAGGCTAATGAACACAAATTTTATTTATGTATTTATAAGGGCTTTCGTCTCCTCGTAAATAAAACGGAAAGCAAGCAATTTTCACATACTTTTTAGAAAAGAAATAGTCTGCGAGTTAAATCTTGTGAGAGCTTAAGAAAAGATGTAAAATAGTTGAGAAGAAAACTTACGATTTTAAAATGTTGCAAATATTGTAGACTACTAATAAGGTTTTAGCTTTTCTAAAATGGTCGAGAAATTGCTTCGCACGCTGGAAAACCTAATTATTTCAATTACTGCAGCAGCTGTTATTATTCTGGCTTTTTATACAAAGCTGTTCATAACGCTGAGTATAGGGCTATTTAAGCAATCTATCCAGAAATTATTGAGTTCACCTATGTCAGTGAAACTTGGCACAAAAATATGTCTTATGGTCATGTGCTGTTAATGGTTGAAAATAAAAAAAATCGGACCAAGGAGAAAAAATTTTTCCTCAGATAAACTGATTCTACCTCTGAAATTTCCGATAAGTTTGCTTAGTAAATGCAACTTTTAAGATCAGCGAAAGTTGAAACAACATAACAATAAAATTGAAGACTGCAACAACAAAAGCAGCAGTGAAAAAATTTTAACAAAACTTTATGAGATAATCTTATTTAAAAGTAAAATTTTATGTATTTGAATTAAAACGAAGTATATGCAACAAAACTTTAATTTTCAACAACAAACAATGATTGCTTATACAGCATCATATAATGTTAGACAAGATAAGCTCTAAATAACGTTGGAACAGTGGGGCAAAAAAGAAATTTTTGGATATATTTTAACCATTTCTTAGCGCTTGAATTAAACGATTCAAAATTTTAAACGGTCAAAACAGTAAGAAAAAAGGTTCAAAAATATACAAATCAATGGCATAGTATGAGAACAGCAACAACAATTAAGCTTGAAAGTAATTTTTCACGCGAACATAGAGATAGAAAACACTAAAATAACACGAAATTCATTGTCATCAAATATTGTACCATATTTTCAAACAAATTATTGCACTTTGTTTTATATGTTTTTATGAGCTACAAAGAAAACTTATTTTAGTTTTGTGTTTCTCAGAAAACACTCCCTAGTTAGCATATATATATATAACTAAAATAATTCTGGAAGCGGTCGAATTTCAAGCCGTTGCTTTCTTTACTTTTAATTTTGTTTTTTAAACAATTCGCTTTCTTTGTGTTTGTCGGAGTCATGTTCGAATCTCTTTTTGGGTGCACAACTGATTAATTACTTTTGGTTCATCTTAGGTGATATTGGAGGACGCACTTTGGTGATTTTAGCAAATACAATCTTTCAAATTTTAACTGGGGAATATTTTATGGGTTTTAAAAAATGTATGAAAATATAAATGTTTAAATATCTGAATTTTTTGTCTTTTGGTTTTTGAATTTTTTGAGTTTATTTGACAAAAAATTTATTTCAACTTACTTTTGTGTTTGTTTCCTCTACCCTGATGATGCCAACCAACGAAGTCGTGAAATATTGAGAAAAAATAAACAAAAAAATGCTTAAAAAATTAGAAAATAAAATTAATTATTAAGGAAAAAAAAAACAATTATATATAATTAACAAGTAAACAAAAATCAAAACTTTTATTCAAAAAAAATTTTTTTTTATATAATTAAACATAGTTGGAAGAATACATTATACCTTTTAGACCAAATATGTGAAAATATTTTAAACATTTCTAAATATAACACTGTGAAGGTTTCATTTCATTTGTGAACTAAAAAATAGTCTCAGAGCCCCGTAACACGGAAAATATGGGCGAGCGCCAATTTTTCCATTTGTTTCTTTAATTCTCTATTGCCCCATATATTTATTTGTTTTTTCTTTTTATTGGAGTTACTTTATTGCTACAAATTACAAATTAGAAGTAGGCGTGGTATTGTGCCTGCTCCCTCGAAGGAATAGACCGATCATACTGATTTCCAACTGATCGATTTACATATTTATTTCTTTTTTTTTTGTGCTTTCAACACAGACGATAAGTTGGCGAGAGCAAACATGCGCGGTATCGATTTTAACAAAAAAAAAAAAAAGAAAAACAGTATTTTAAGAATATCTTGGTTAGCGAAGCTCTGCGGGAATAGCTAGGTTATAATAAAATTGTTTCTTATTGGTAAATATGTCTAATAATCAAAATAAAAAAATCTTACTTTTTCGTGATAACGAATTAATTCAAAACTATTATATCGATTTTCGTGAAATACTTCTTTATGATTAAAAAATTAAAATACATATATTTGCCATTTAAAATTTTTTGATAAATTTGTAAAGAGATAAAATTTAAAAAATTGTTTCGATAATAATCTATAACGATTATATTAAATTCATATGACTATTGGTGATTTTTTCCAAGCATTAGGAAATAGGAAGCATTATTTCATCAGTTGTTGCTTCAAGCCTGATATAACTTACGAAAGAAATAACTTTTTGGCTCAAGAAGTTTGTTATCAACAAAGTGGCTGCTTTTAGGGTTTATTTAATCTATAATCGACTCTGGGGACTCTTACGTCCAGAAAAAAGTACAGCGTGTAGCTGGTGGCATAATGAACCTTATTTCTTTAAAAGTGAAGATAAACCCAGCGTCACGGTCGATTGAGATCGTCACCGTACCATGATCATTAATTTTTTGATTTAAAACATAGATAACATTGATTCAAGCGAGATGTGGTTTTCACACAATGGCGCTACAATACAGTGACGGTAACCACAAACATCGACTAATTGAGTTTAAAATTTGGGGATAAGTTAATTTTGAGAAATTAACCTCTCAATTAAACCAATTGTTTTTTGTTTTAGGGCCACGTTAAGTAACTACTCTATTTTGATAAATTGGCAACAATTGACGATTAGAAAAAGGCACTAAATTTTCGTCAAATAATTTAATTTTTTAATAACTAAATTTTGTTTGTTAATTTATACAATTTTAAGTTCTATCGAGTTTAGTAAAACACCCTATAAATTCTATGGATCTGGGTTTTAATAAAATTAATCTGTTAATTATGTAACAATGCATTTTAGCAGCCAAAGCATTTCTGCTTGTCCCAAGTATGGTTTAGATCAGGGATGGGCAACCTATTTGTAATGTGGGTCAAAATTGAAAACAATCAAACTTAAGCGGGCGATTAACACTGTTTTTGTAGGTAAATGAAAACTATGTTTTCATAAAACGATAAACAAAATTTTTAGAAGTTGAATAAAAATAAAATACTGAAATAATAATATAAAAATAATAAAAACAGAAAATTAATAATAAGTTGTATAATTATTTTAATGAGACAATTGACACCACTTATTTGTGGATTAGGTACTTATGTCTGGTTCAATTTTAGTAGCAGCAACTACTAAGCTTTTTTCTAAATTCTCGTCTGTAAAAAAATTGTTAGCATTTATATGTGCTTCCAAACAATAAAATAATTTTTTTGCGTTATATGTAATTTAATTGCGGAAATATGTGCGCATCTAAATTGTTATAAAATTCAAGAAGATCCTTTTTTTCTTGCAGTTCAATTAATTTTAAACTAAAATTTTAGGGAATTTTGGTCACATCGGTTAACTTTTTGTTAACATCAAAAAAGCATTATTTACTGCTGAAATCCATTAATCTTTCTTCGAATTCTTGATGAAAAGCAAATAAAATATTAATGTGTATTTGTTTTTCGTAACTATTTTTAATGTAACTTGTTTCGTTATGATTTTCAGAGACTGTTTTATGTTGTTTAATTTATTCGTTCGAATAAAAGACAAAAGAATATAATTTTTTTTTTCGTAGTTTTCTTTTGTTGAATGTCACTGCTTAAGGGCCGGCCACCATATAAGCTTAAAATATGTTCGCTGGCCGCAGTTAGCCCGCTGGCCACAGTTTGCCCACCCCTGGTTTAGATAAACCAAAATACTTCCTTACACGATATATCGAAAAAAAATTCTTTGATACAATTAAAGAAAAATTTTTCTCAAGTATTTTCCTGTACTTCTTTAACAAAAAAAAACACACTTAATTTTATGTTTAATTTTTAATTAAAAAAGATGTTTTTACATTTATTAAATATTTAGAATTTCTTCTTCTTTATGTTTAATAATTTTAAATATATATTTGAATTTATTAATACAATGTATATCTATAGAATTACTATTATTAAATATAGGATAATAGTAATAATAATGCTTAATTTATTTTTACAACTTTTTATATAATAAAATTACCACAATTATTGCATTTGTAGCAAGAAAAAAAGCCAAACAAATCAATAATGAATATTTTATAAAAAAAATAATAATAATAATAATATATGAAAGAACTGTTATTTCTCTTGTTGTTGCTTTAGTTAATTAGTTGTTTTTGAAGAGATTAAATAAAACTATCGTTATGTTTATTAAATGCAAACAAGAATCTATTAATGCCTTTAAATAATTTATTATTATTTAACATGTTACTCAATACTGCTATTTAAAAAAAATTGTCATTACAAATAAAGTGCGCTTCAAGGTTTTTTAAGGTTACCTTCTTTTATTTTAACTTGTTTAAATAATTAACGCTATTAATTTTTCATCATTTGTTGTCTATTTATTCACTTTCAGCTGTCACCAGAACCAGAATATTGTAGAGTTAACTTTTTTAATTTTTATTTCATTTACATGATTTGAACGCGTTTTTATAAAATAAATTAACTTTTTTTTAAATGTTATAAAATTGTATATATGAATTTATTGAAACAGTCATAGAGTTAAAAAACAATACATGAAATAAACTGATTGAAAAAAAGTATGTTGAACTTAAGCTTATTGTTAAATAATAACATATTGTTTTAAATTTATTACTAAAATGCGTATAAAAAAATTGCTAAATTGTACTTGTTTAATTAGTTTTCGTTTTAATGTTTTTTTTAACTTTTTATAGATTTTGTTAATTTAAATTATAAGAATTTGTAAAATATAAAAATATATTTATTTTGCTTAAACTTAGACCCTAAAGACTAAAAATTTCCAGTTAAGATTTAAACTATCTAAGGCCTTACATATACATACATACATTTACATACAATGATTTTTTTTTAGCAAATTAAAAGAGGAATAATGAAGTCGTTATTTTTTAAATCGTTTAATTTTATGGGCCAAGAATAATATTTTAAATTAGTCATTGTTAACGAAATTATAAACAAGTAAACAAATTATTTGTTGAACTTCTTAGGAAACTTAGGAAAATATAAAAAAAATTTCGCTGCCTAACTAACACATTTAAAGTGTTTTTTTTTTTGTTTTTTTTTTTTTTTGCTTAAGATCATAAAATTTAAAGTTGAAAATAAGGAACTAATATTAAAGATCTAATTGCTTAAAACACAACGATTTTGTCATCCGCAATGGCAAGAAGGAAATTAAGGTTAAAAAAATCTAAATAAACCGCCACAACAAGACTTCGGCCTAGCTTTGATAAAATCAATTCAATAACTTAGCCAAAGGCATAACATTAGTGTGCAATATGACATAATATACCTCTTTAGATACAGAGTATGGTTTGTAAATATTAAACTTTTCGCCTTAAGAGACGCGCATGAGAAGTTTTTCTTAAAGGTCATAAGTCGTACTAAGCAATTTTTCTAGTAAGTTGAAATTGCATTAATAATTAGGAGAAGGTTTCTATACATTAAGAGTGACAGTCCAATACTTCGGGAGAATAAAAAACTGACGGTTATAAATAAAGTTCTTGAATAATCGAACGTAAGACCTGCACTTGTCAAGAATCCAAATAAAAAAGGATCCAAGTAAAGCTACTTGCAGACGAAATTTCACACTGCAAAACACATACATACGTCTCATGTGTAGAAATTACAACATTGCTTTTGTAAAAAATTTTAATCTAAAAAAGCATCTGTCATTAGCTATTTTAAACAAAAAAAAAAAAAAAAAAGTCATGTCAGATGTAAATTAACTATTTTACGTGACAAGTGATTTATAAAAAAAACAGGTCGTCTGACAGCAGCTTATGCTAGTCTACATTTGTTAGATCTTAAAATCACAATAGATCTTCAAAATATATTGTTAAGAAAAAGAACTTGAGACCCCATGAAGAAGGTCAAACTGAAGCTTGTGCTGGTAGCAAAATAAAAATATAAAAATTCTTCGTTGTCCGATACATAAAAATTTTAAATATACGTACATACATAAATTTAAAAAACTGAAAAAACTTATTAAAAAAAATCTTAAAAAATAGAGAATAAACTTAAAAATAATATTTAATGTAAAAATCAATACTTTTCAAAGGGTTGTTCGTTTTAATTAAAAATAATAATAATAAATATAAAATTCTATAAAAATTATATCAAAAAAGGCGGTGTAATTGTAGTGCCTGTTTATTACAAAGAGAAAATAGTTTCAAGAAAATCATCTAACTATTCGTAGCACCCTCCATTTTATGTTCAAGCACACATGTATTATAACAAGGTTTTCTTCCTTTCAATAGGGAGGGTTGTCAAATTGTTTTTAAATAAGCTAAAATTGCTTGGTGTAGTCTTAATGAGTATTAATTTATTTTACTAAATACATTCTTCATTTGTTTAACATACATATTTACTTTTACCAACAACAACAACAACCCTAATCATTCATTTACCTTTTCTACTGTCTAATTAATGGGATAATTTTTGCATTGCTTTTCTGTTTTTTAATAAAAAAAAATTATTTGTTAATTGTATAATAAAAGCTTAATAAATCGTTTTTTATTTGAAATATGGTTATTAAATGGAATTTAAATATTTGCTTAATAATTTTAAATTCTTTTGTAAATATTATTTTCTATAATACAAATTTGATATTTTTATAAATTACTATAGCTATCTCTTGCTTGCTTTTGCACGCGTGGAGTGTATCTTTGCTTTTGTCACCATTTGCCTGTATATTAAACGTTTCATTACATCATTCAAACACTATTTATGATGGAGTCTGCATCCAGCATAAGTAATTTTAATTTTTGAAACGGTCCCTTTTATTAATTAAATTGGGACTATTTGATTTTTAAAAAATAGCAACTCATGTAAACTCTTGTTTCAGAAAATGAAAAAAATATATATTAATTTAGTGCACGACAGGCAACAGTCATCTGGACATTTGTTACCACAGACATCTACAGCTGCTTTTAGACACAGTTTTCTTATTTAATGTAACTTCAAACTCGCATTTTTTTTATAAATTCTTTTCTAGATGAGAAAAACAAGTAAATTTATAATTTTATCGAATAATTATTCTATAAAAGTATAGTGACCTTTAATTGTCTAAATCTTTTTTCTTAACCAACTCTTATTCGGGTTAAAAATATCACCTAACGCTTGTAAATTTTGTTATAAAAAAGAATTATAAAGCTAGTGACTCTCAATAAGTATAAACTTAAAAAGAAGAGGTTGTCTTCATATATTGTTTAGGTTTCCTCCATAATGTGTCTTTTTGTCCACTGATGACTCTCTGTACAATTATTAGAAACTACAGGCTGTAAAGAACTATTGAACACTAAAAACAAGGAATTTAATCATTACTACTTTAGGAGTAGAAAAAGTTGAAACTTATTGAGGGCGATAGGAATCATTATCATTACTTTTGACAGCGTACCATCTTCAGCTCCGAAGCATCATGCTCAAAGGTAGGTTTACCATTCCCGCAACAATTTATGTTGTTGAAGTGTTACCCCATATTCTAATGGTTTTTAGAGAATTTAAAAAAAAAATTTGATAGAAAGAATTATAAATCGACAGTTATTCATGCTCTCTAAATTTTTATATAAAATATATTATAAATAATAAGTGTATTAAGACATTTTGTGGCAATCATTGTTGCTTCGAAGTCAGCATGGATTTTTTTTCAGAATTTTTTTTTAATAAGTAGACAATAATTTTGTACTATTTGTTTCTTGTATGAATGCTTCACTTAACAAATCAAATAACTTAATTTAAATTTTTATTTTTTTTTTTATTATTATTAAAAATTAGTTGAAGGAAAGCTATTTAAAATCAAGATTCAAATCAGGAAATAAAAATAGTGACACTTAATAGCCTGTGAGTTTAACTCCTCTTTTCGCATGTATCATTTGTCATTAAGATATCAAGACCTTCTGGATCACCACGACTGAAGTAGAGAAAAGTTGGCAAACTGTTTACAGATTAAATTTTATTACGCACAACACATGGGTGAGAAATAAGAAATTCATACGGATTCCGTTGCAAGAGACAAGTTAAGAGGTCTTACGGCATGTTAGTACAAAAATTAGACAGAAGAAATTATCCCCGGGCAATAAATTTAATGTACATGAATTTATAACCGGCAAGATCGTACTATATAACCATCGAATTCGGGAAAATAAGGCGCAAAAGCAAAGTTGTTCTCCCTGTAAAAATAATAAATATAAATTTATCAGGCATGTTCTGAATTCCACACGAAATTTTTCACTTTAAATTTTTCAAAGCATTGTTGCTATAAAATTATTTTTTACAAAAACAATGCCTTGAAAAATACAAAATGGAAAATTTCGTGTGGAATTCAGAACATGCCTGTATATTTCTTTTGATTTTGATTTTTTTGTTTAATTATACAGATTTTTGTCTTATATAGTTTTAATTTTTTGTTTCTTTGTTTTTGTACATGATCCTAACTAAAGCTATTTTTAAAAATATATATATTTGTTATAAATTTAAACATAATTTTTAAAACAAAAATGTTTCAATATATTTTACTGTTTTGTATATAATTTTCTTTATACATATCTATATCTAATAATGAAGATCAATGATTAAGAGCTTTTTCAAATTTAATATTTAAATTGCAATATTCTAATTGCAGATATTTTTTATTGCGGCTTAATGAGTCATTTTGCTTTTATGGTTAGATATTTGTTTTAAATTTTTTTTTGTTTTTTTTTTGTTTAGCTTTTGTTTTTAGTAAAAAATTACATCAGTCATTTGGCACACAAGTCTGGCAAACAAATCGTTGTTATGTTTGTGGTTGGTGGCAAAGTTGTTGGAAAATATTGCAAAATGAGATCAAGTATTTTTTATTTTTTTATTAAAAACAATAAATTCAAAATGAATGGAATAGCAATTTTATATAAATCAATATTAGCATTTTTTTTTTGGCAGGCTTACAAAAATTCTTAGCTTTTTACGTTTACCTGTTTTTAAAGGAAAATTTTTTAATTATACCTCAAGGCATTTAAAGAGTCATGTTTCATGTTTAAAAATACACTAAATGTTTAAGCAATTATGTTTTTAAAAGCTTTTCATTTTATAATAACAAAATTTTTTTCAAGGTACTAAAATTAATTGCAGAATATTTAAAATTATTTTATGTGGTAAAAAAATATTTTGTCCAAAATGTACATGACATCAAAAAGCTTTTAAACTCCTTTTTACTGTTATAACAGAGCATTTAATTATTTTGCTTCATATTTGTGATTAAGGGTTTCCACTACTCATATTTCTTTATCGATTCAAAAAGACTATAATTCGTGAAAGTACAACATTACAGCAAAACATGTGCGGAAACTTAGCTATTCATTTTTACTTCTGTAGGGAAAAGGCATTAGTCTCTATAGAAGGGACAAAAGCCTCACTTGTTTTTGCTGCAAACTATACTTTAAGTAACTTCTATAGAAAACTGAGGGTCAGGATTCTATTTCTTAGCAGTATACTAGTAACTTATAAGAAAATTTTTTGTACAAGAACATAATTTAGCTGCAAAAATTACTCCCTGAGATTTTTAGAAAGAACGTAAAATTATAAAATGATTTGAAAAATTAAAATAAAATTTTTAAAACGGCTTTGAACTTTAATTCTATATTTTTCACTGCTTTAAAAAGACCAAAGAATGTTGGAGTTTTTTTTTTCTAACATAGAAACTAAATAAATATTTTTATTTTAATAAGGAAATTTTAGTTATTCTTTTTTATGAAAGCATAATTTTGAAATGGCAGCCAAGAATTAAAAAAAATTTTGGTTATTAAAAATATATAACTGAAAAACAAATCGCTCATTTACTTCAAGAACGTCATAAGTCAAAGAAATTAATTTCGAGATAATCGCAGTTTAAGTTTTTGACTTGTTCTCACCATCGATAAATATATCAGACTGCTTAAGTTCCCACTACAATTAGTAAAATGAATCATAATTAAAAAAAAAAAATATGGGATGTTTAAATCTGACATTATTGCTGTAAAAATATATCCGATACTGTGTAGTAATATGTCGTTATTTGTAAAAAGAAAAACGGAGTTTCACTTAATATTTTTCATCAACACAGACATAATTGAAAATAATACACTAAAAAGTCTTTTTTCGTATATATAGTCACAAAACGAAATGTGACAATGTTTTAGAAAGCGATATAATCTTCACAGTTCAAAATGTGTCGTTCTTATTGACAATGTTTCCAAACATTAAATGAAATAACGACTTATTCTCTTAAAATGTGGAAAGTACAGAAGACATAAAGATGAAATTAATACACAATATAAAGCATGAAATGGCGAACAATTCTGTATTATTAACTCCAAAATTTGAAATTTTGAGTTATGACGTTCTTAAAGTAAATGAGTGAAATGAACGGCAATTTCTAAGAAATTGAAATTGAGAAAAGATTTAAAATTTTATAAGCTTCGAATTTCAATTGCGGCACTTCCTCTATAGTTTTTCACAAGTAATTTAAACATGATCTTTTGTAAGATTTTTCAAATTCCCTGGATGTACTCTTGTTAGTAAATATTATAATTGCAAAATATGCCAAGCAAGTAACTTTAAATTTAGTGTATGTACTTTTGTCTATTTTTAGGGCGACTCATTCTTTTCTTTCGTTTACTATGATGTTAGGAAGATTTTTTTAGAATGTTTGATAAATCGCCTTGGTAACAGTCTTAGAAATTTTATTAAAATCTTATTATCAAAAAGTATGATATCTTTTTAAATTTTCTAACTTAAAAAGCGAAAAAAGTGGTAAGAAATAAAAAATTGTATATAGAAACTAAAAAAAAAAAAAAATAAAAAATTAAATATTAAGTTTTCAAAAGAAGAAGGCGCAAAAATGTGTTTTTAAATCAAAAGTTGAGTGTGTATTCTAAACGAAAAAAGGCGTATAGGTTTCAAGGCGAATCAATTATAAGGTGGTAGCAATTGATTTTCACTACTAGCCTAATTGTTTAACTTCATATATAACAAAATCTGTATACTGTAGTTTGACATTCGGGCTAACGGCAAAACTTAACGAATTTGCCATTGCTATCACCTTATAATTAATTCGCCTTATATGCGTTTATGACAAACCAATTTTTTTACACAAACAAAACGCATGTTGTTGTTGTTGTGTAATAATAAAAGTGTAAGTAATAAAATCTTAACACTGATTTTCTTTTTTCTAAACTGTATATTTCTAATTTAAAGACGCTCTTATAGACAAAAGCGCGCTTGCTTAGGTTATCAATGGCCTTGGTCTGAGCTCAAGTAACAGCAAAAACATATTATCTTTTTGTTTTTTTTTTTTTTACAAACTTGTCTACTTTAATCACAACTTTGTCTAGCACTTTAAATTAATACGTCTATAAAAGCTTCATAAACTATTTTAAATAAGAAACCCTATAAAAACAAGAAACTGTCGTTTCAAAACTTAATTTTGTAAATATTTTCCAACAATCTGCTACTCAACACAAACACAAAGTTGCAACATAATGAGATAACGAGCTAAAAACAGCAAGAAAGGTCCATTTTCTCACAAGAAAAGCTATAATCTTTATTTTTCCAATAGATTAAGCAAATTTAAAAAAACGCGATAGAAGTGAATTATTAAATGATTGGAGTTTTTTAAAACGTTGCTTGACAAACACAATCATTAGTTGGGTGACTTAATAGAGTCAAGAATAGAAAGAAATTTTATTTTATTTTATTTAAGAAAAAAACGTACGTGTCTGGTGGCGTGGTCATTTTTTATATCCTTATAATCGCTGAAGTTCATCTCCATTTAAATTACACTTGTATAGTGGTGTGTTTAAAAAGTGCACTGCTTAACAAAAGAAACTAAAAAGGAGTGAAAAAAAAATGTCTAATGCGTAAATGAGAAAAGTGGTGTTTCATATTTCAAACATCAGTTAACATGTTTTTCGTTTATCGGTACATTTGATTTGGAAAGGGAAGGCATTTTGTTTTTACAAGCTAACAGGTTGAAGATGAATGAGAGGTGGCCACAATAATGATGCAGCTACTAGCTACAATATCATTATGGCAAATAACACCACCCTCATCTTCTGTGTTAGGAAGTTGCAACTAAACTTCAGTGCCATCTTCACCTTCGTCATCAAATAGTTGACTTGTGCTGCCATGGCCACTGCGTGATGTTGTAACAGACATTTTCTTTTTAGGCTTTGGTGGTGGTCGTGGTGGTATTTTCGTCAGTTTGGGTTCTGTGCCACTGTTGCCACTTTTGGAAGGTGAATTGGTGGCAGAGCAGGAGGTGTTATTATTAACACTTGTATTATTATTGTTGTTAATACTGCTGCTAGGCATAATAGTTAGACCAGCATGATGACGTGCTGAACCATATAATGGCTCTGTATCCGATGTCGTTGACTGGTGAAGCTGATTAACCAGCTCGTGTAGGGGTTCGTAAATTTTATTCGCATTGTTCGTTATATTGTTCGAATGCTGTTGCTGTTGTTGCTGCTGTTGTTGGTACATTGAATGCTGATGATGTTGCTGTTGTTGTTGTTGCTGTTGCTGCTGCTGTTGTGTTTGGCTTGAGTTAACCGATGTTAGACTGGGTGTTGCCGGCAGCGGACGATCACGCATTGTATATCGTACTGATGCTGGTTCTTGCAAATGACTCTTATTTAAATTAAGAGTAGAGCTACCGCCAGCGGTTGTTCGCAGTCCCAAATTATCATATACAGGCTCCACAATTAATTCAGCTGTAGTTGCTGTACCCGTTTCACTTGGATTGGGGGAGGTGGGTGATTGAAATTCACTCAACTGTGTTGAGTGGGTATTCGATGAGGAGGGAGCCCAGCTAGGCACTCGTGGTTTACGTGGTATTGTCATGTAGCCCTGTTTCATAACAACCGAAGACGACGCTGCAGGTGAGTAAATAACTGGTGCTGGCACAAATGGTGATTGTTGCTGTCTGCTATTTGCTGCCGCAATAAGTGCTAAATTACGTGTCTTTGGATGTTGCAACGTCATAAATCCGTTAGGTGTAGCTGACGCTATAGCAGTTGTACCATATATGCCATGTGGTGTCATATGGGCATATACGGGGCTGGTAAGTGGTGGAGAACGTATGCCATATATTATCTGGTCAGGTATATTAGACTGTGACGATTGCATTGAGGGAGATGTAGGCGGCACACGGGCAGGAAATGCCAACAAATCTGGAGGCAAACTAGTGCCATATGTATCATCAATATACGTATTGCGAGTACGCGGAGCTGTTGTATCTGACGTTGCTACAGAATTTGTTTCGTCGTCTCGTGGATGGTGGTTGCCTAAAAGGAAAAGACGAAAATACTCGTATATAGTAAGAAAATTGAAGGTTTATTATTACTTATGTTGGTACAAAAAAAAATAAAATATTTTGTAACAAGTTTCATCCACGTAATCACGGGAGAGATAGGCCTGCCTATATTTGACTTTTTTTTAAATGTTTTTTTATTTGATAAAATTTTAACCATAATAATTTGAGTGAAATTGTTTTTGTGGTAATTATCAGGCATGTCATAAAACTCAATTCCGATTGAAAGTAGTTCTTCAGAGAACGAAAATCGAAAGATTTCTTCAGAATGAAACCATTTTTAAATTCCAAAGTGGAATTAAGATTCTTTGAATTTTTGTCATTTGCGGGTTTAAATACCTTTTAAAATTCTAATTGAATCCCAAAAATAAGCCAATATCTTAAACATGTTTCAGTGTTAATTGGTTAACTTAATATTTAGGAAGAATTTACAATAAAGTGTCATGTTAAACCCGATTTAAATTAATATAAAAAGGATATGATTTGTAATATTGTCTTACAAAAACAACAAAATAAAAACTTTTAACATAACATAACATAACATAAAGTCAGCATAACGTTTCTGTAAAAATTTGTCTTATAAACAACAAAATGAAAAGTTAAATTTTGATAAAGTACAAGATGCAATAAATGCTCCATTAAGTTTCGAAAGATAAGATAAATCTACATTCATACGTGATAATGTAAATGCATATCAGAACAAGCAATTTTTTTTATAGTTTCGTAAGTTTAACAAACTAACAGTATCATTGTCATCATATGTCCGCCGCTTATTTCTCTTATGGAGAAAAAATGCATTCTATACAATATGTTGGAGTATCTTAAATAGTTTAAACTTTTTTTTTGTCAATTTTAGCTGATGGCCTGCAGTTAGTTTTTCTGTTTTTTTTATATTCGCTTATTTCGTGCCCACATACATACATAAGTTTATTTTTTCTTGCGTTGTTAAATAAATTGTTTCTAAAGTGCTACAGTAGTAACCCTGGGGCATTTATTTTATTTAGTTCCTTTACTGTTTCCTTTTAAGTGTGTTTGTGTCAGTAGATTTTTTTCTGTTAAGTGAAACATAATATTCGTTGAACTGTTATAGCAGAACTTTTCTTTACTAGCTTTTTAAAGCGAAGCGCAATGATATTTGAACAAAATACGGAAATAATTCTGTACACGGCGTTAGTTTAGATGTTGCCAAGCTCAAGTTTTAAATTAAAACAATAGTTTTAGTTTGTCACACACCCGAGTTGTGCTACTTTAAAGCATTGCGTCGCCTCTCTTATAACTTTAAGGTGCGAGTTTAAAACCTTAGCTTGACTACACCTTTACTTTAGATATTTCAATATAATTAAGCTAGCCGTTTATTATTTCCTTTTTTTTTTTAATAAATTTCCCACTGTGCAATGGACAAAACAAACAGAAAGTACATTAGAAGACACGGATGGATGACTTGTAAGTTGAGTTTAAGTAGAACAAGTAAGAAAGCTATATCCGGCTATGTTAAATCTTTATCATCTATGTAAATCTAGTTTAGTGAAGTAACTCTAATCAAAAAAGCAAATATTAGGGTGACAGAGAATTAAAAGAAAAAAATGGTACTGCACCGGCATTGGCTATAAACGGGTTAAGCCTTTTTTTTAAAAAAAATTAGTGTTTTCTTCAAGATCTCTTTAAAAGCTTTAAGATGATACCCATATTGATATTTTAAAAAATTTTTAAATTTCAGAGCCACGTGAATTTGGGCGAGCGCCAATTTCTTCACGGGACCTTTTTTTTCTTATTTTTTTATTTTCTTTCGCCCGATATATTTAATTTTTTAATTGGAGTAACTCTATTGTTCTAAATGACATGAAAAATTGGAGGTAGGCGTTGTGTTTTGCCTGCTGCCACGAAGAACATGGACCGATCATCTGATAACTTGACATATTTTTTTTTTTTGTTTTTTGTGAAATCAAGTTTACCTCTGCAAACGAAGGACAGATTTACATCGCTCAAACGATTTTGCTATGCATAAAAAGTCAGAATATATATAATTTAGGGGGTCGAAAATGGATATTGTAAATTACATACGGCAGGACAAACTTATATATACCCTTTTTCCACTTTTTGTGGTAAAGGGTATAAAAATAAGTGAATATATGTACTAGAGAAGTAAATAAAGAAGTATAAGAGAAATAAGCTAATTAATAATATTTGCAAGTGCAAAAGCTATATTCACTTGAAGGCATTTAAAAAGTGGAAAAAGTGATTTCTTGATTCACGTACGGCAAAATAACTGTTCCGGTTTGTTATATTTTCTTCTCAGTGAATTTTGTACTTTGAACAGCAAAGATCAAACAAGAAAACATGATTAAATATATTATGGATTATGGAACCGCTTGCTATTTGTACAAAAAGAATAAACTATACCCGGCATTCTTATATGTGTTATGAATCACTTTATAAATAGGATGTTAAAAGTGTCTTAGATAAATAGGTTTTTAATGTGGATGTTATACATTAACGTCTTTTATGTCCCTACAAGGCAGCAAGGCTAAAAATATATTTATATTAGGATAAATTTTAAACAATTTCACTCCCTTGGGTTACAAAAATATTACCAAAAACTTTGTTTATATTTTTAGTATTGAGATCTTTAAAAACTCGAAACCAGATCATAAATAACAATTTCAATATTTTTTACTAACAGCAGTATAAGGAAACCAGGACTCCTCCTTGGAGAAATGTTTTACCTAAACTATGTGTCAAGTGATTTTAAAATCACCCATTTAAAACTCAAGTGACTTTTGCTTCTTAAATGAAGCAATTTCAATTATCAAAGTCCGTGACGTAAAAATGTCGGCAACATCAAGTTCTCCTAGTTTCTTTCGTTCTAGCGTCTGTCAATATAAATTTTAATATGGCACAAAAAATTTAAATAGATCTTTAATTTTTTATTTCTTTATGTTATAAATAAATAATAATAATTATAAATAAAATAATAATGTAATAATATGAATGGTGTAAACAACATCTTATAATTAAAGGAAGCTGTTGACAAATGGAATTCTGTTAGGTAAAAAATGAATACCGGTTTGAAAAAATCACAAATTTTGTTTTTGATAAATAAACTATTTAAAAATAATATAACTATAAGAAATTTCTATTAGTATCATACTTATAAATTACAGCTACATAAACTCATTTTGATTGCAACTTACTAAATTCCATGCAGTTATTTTTTGCGAAGTTTTATTGACATTAAACAGCTTTATTTTAATTCTAAAAAAATATTTAAAGACATTGATAGAAAAAAAAAAAATAGATCAAATATTTAATAACATTTGTTTGTTATATTTTTTAATTGCCTGTTAAAGTTGTTTATACTTGGTTGCAAAAAGTTTTCACTTAATTACAGTTAAAGCTGAAACCAAACACCAACTAACTTAAACATATAAATAACAGATCATTGACTTCATTTTATAATTAAATTGAAACATTATCTAGAGATCATGTTCACAAAAAAAAATTTTAGCAAATAGCTTTTTTTAATTTATATACACTCTATTACTAAATAATAACTTTTTCACAATTTGTATGAACTTTTTCGATATCAAATTTAACAATTTTTGGCGTGATATAAAAATATAATATAAAAATTCCTATTAAGGGCCATACATACCACAAACAAGTTGTTAACTCATTATGGACCAGTAAGACTGCTAACATCTAAAAGTTAAAAAATAGTCCTTAAATCTAATTTTAGCAAGTATTCCGGAATATACAACACATATACCACAAGAAGTGGAAGATGGGTATATGTATCTAAGTTTGTCATTCCGTGTGTAATTTCTACAATATCCATTTCCGACCCTATAAAGTATATAGATTTTGACTTCTTATGCATAGCGAAGTCTATTGAGCGCTGTCCGTCTGTCCGTCCGTGTTAGTGTTGAATCAAGTTTTCCGAGGTAAAATAATAAAGTGTCGAAAGAGCTGCTATTGGAAATCAGCATGATCGGTCCATGTCTTTCAGGGCAGCAGGCAAAATACCACGCCTACCTATAATTTTTTCATGTTATTCGGAACAACAAAGTAACTGCAATCAAAATAACAAATATTTTGGCGATAGAGAATTAAAAAATTAGAAAAACAAATCAAGTGAAAAACTGGCTCTCGCCGATATTTTCCGAGTTACGGGGCTCTGAAATTTAAAATTTTTTAAATATCAATATGGGAATTATTTTAAAGCTTTTAAAGAGATATTTAAAGAATCACAAAATTTTAAAAAAATGTATATCCCATGAAGAGCCGAAGGCATCTTTATGTAAAATAATATTTTTTTTTATTCTGTCACCCCAATATTTGCTTTAGTGATTGTAGTTACTTCACTAAAGTAGATTTACATACATGGTGAAGGGTAAATGAGATTCGGCATAGCCTAATATAGCATTATTATTTGTTTTTTACTAAAAAGTTTTTTTTTTTGCGCTTAATAACTATTGTAAAGCTTAAACGTAACATACAAAACTTTTTGTAAATTAGACGGTTTATATAAACGTACGAGATTTTATTTGAGTACTGGAGTTGCGTTTGACAATCTAAAGTGCAAAATGTATACCCAAAAGTTTTATCAGAAATTTATCTCTCGTGTTGTTTTATTATTAAGCACACTTTTGTTTGATATTAAAAAAACAACCCGTAATAATAGTCTCACAATAAAGTCGGTTTCTTACAAACTTCTATAACTTTAAAACCTATCTTTAACTTTCTTAAACAATCTTTAACTAGGTGACTTCTAAAGTAAAAAAATGTTTGCTCACAATGTGTAACAAAATACAGTGTATTGATCTTTTTTTAATATAAGACGAATTAAAGAATAAATAAGTTTGTTGATCTGGGTGAATGAAAAATTAAGATGTGCAAGAGAATACGCACCTTTAGTTTAGAAGTCGGAAGTTCCTCAAAAATACCTTAATATGTAAGAAATTTTGATTGTTTATTTTTAATTTAATTGTTAAAATCAAATCTGTAAATATTTGGGAGACAAACTTGAACTTGAATGAAAATAACAAAAGCAAAGTAAAATTTGTGCAAATTGTAAAATGAATGGATTTTAATATAGAAATTTAAAACGTAAGTTTACGTCACAGAATTGCTTTGATACCTTAGATACTAACTAGTTAAAAACAAATTAAGCTGCTTTAAAACTTAAAACTGACTTTTACCTTTTAAATATACTTTGACGTGTCTATAGTAGAATAAAAGTACAATTCAAAGAAAACTAAATTTAGATCTCGTAAAATATTAGAACATTATGACAATATTACATTAGAGCACACCTTTAACTTCCTTGATTGCAATACACTTCGCTTAGATACCCCTCGTCTCAAATTTGAATGCAATTTTGCATTGTTCTAAATACAGTTTCTATTATGTTTTTACCTTCTCCTGTAAAATCACAATTGTGGGAGTTAGGGTCTTTCTATATGAGACCAGCGATATAAAAAATTCAACCAGGGTTTAAATTGCTTGCTTAAAATATAACCAGCACTTTGGTTTGCTTACGTCTTTTTTAGCAAATAAAAAAACTAAACGTCTCAACATTTTCAAAACATTTCATAAAAAGCAGTAAGTTAGACCGAGTAACAGCAATCGTAGTTAGCCACAACTTCACAGTTAAGAGTTAAGCAAAAGCAAAATAAAAATAAGGAACAGTTGATTGCATAAGCAACAGAAAAGGTTTCCCAATTAATTGGTTTGCTGATTGCTTTACTACACAATAAAAAACACAAAGTCAGCTTAAGCAAATGCGTTTCTTTATTTTTTGTTTTTTTTTTGTATTTTTGCGTTAACTTTTTGCTTTTGCTGCACATCTTTCCTAAGCAACAGTCAAGCAACTACACTGAATTCAAGAAGAAAGAGAACATATCTGTGGTTTTCATGAATAACAGCCTATGTTCAAATTTTCACATTTCGAGTTAATGATACCAAATTGTTACACTATAATGATTTTTTTAAATGTAAAAAAATAAATTAAAAATATGGACCTATATCCCCCTTTTTTCTCTACACAACAACACAACTTCTACCTTTATTAAAATTAATTTCAACAATAACGTAGCATGTTGACAAACACTGGCTTTTTTAAATTTCGTTCTTATAAAAAAACACAGCGCCAGATACGCTGTTTTATCTGAACACATTTTAAAATTATGTTATGTATAATCACGTGAGTGTTTGTTTTTGTCTTTTATGGTCATAACTGTGCTTTATACGGTGTTTTTTCTTTTTCCATGTAATCTTAGCTGTGCTGTTGAAAAAAAATGTAAAAGTTTCGCAAATTATAACATTTCTATTCTAACTTTTTTTTTTTTTTTATTGTATTAAAAGTTTTTGATATATGTATGTATGTTATTTTATCATATGAGGTACCTACTCCTTTAAGTTCGTTACTTACCTGTGTGGTCGCATTCTTTTTGTTCAGCGAAAATCATTTACATAGAAATACTCTGTTTTGTCAGAACACAATTTCGATGTTTAAAATGGTTTGTTATTTTCAAATTGCTCTGGGATCTAAACCATAAGGAAATGTTTCCCAAAAATTAGTTGGAATATTGCTTAAACCTACACTTACAGTACTGTATAACAAAAAGTTGAAAAGTTTTGATACCAAGACCGCAGCTTCAAAAATAACTAGTTTTTGTTCTACTGAAAAGTTTGATTTTAAGACATGCGTTGTTATTTATGAAAACCACAGATATATAAACGTAATTATTTACGCTGCCTGAAAATATACTTCTATTTCTATAACTTAAAATAACTTAAAAAGCTGTTTTTTGTTTTTATTTGAAGCAAAGTTTCTTATTAGTTTCCTGGTAAATTCAGTAATGCTCTGAACACATTCGAGACAGCAGCTACCGACTGCAAAATGTCAGAATTAGGATGCATGTGTTTATATGAGAATGATTAATTTATTGACAGCAAGGCAACAAGGCGGCAGGTTGTTGTCTGGGCTGAATTCGCCGCTGCAGTCAAATTAAACTAATTTCTATTTTTATTGGCGACAATAAACAGTTAAGTGATGTCAGTACTATAAGACATGTAAAATAATAAGTGCTTAAAATCTCTTATTATGAAAAACGAAAAGAACAATAAAAATATAAAATAAAAATTATTTATTTAAAGATTTAAGTGTAAATCTATAATAAAATTGTAACGGGATAATTTCAGTACATGAAGTATTTAAGGAAAATAGTGTTGCTGGTGAAGACAATAATTGATTTGGAATACAAAATACATATTTATTGAATTGTTATCTGTCTCACGTAAGTGCTGCTGGATACATTTGAGTCAAGTTTTGTGAGGAGATCCTTTAGAACCTTGGTTCAAACACGGATTTTTTTTTAGAAATTTTCGTTGTACAATGTTACAACCAGTGTTGCCAGTTTTTCTTTGAGCTTTATCGCCAAATAACTTGTCGTATATCGCCAAATATCGCCAATGTATAAAGTATGTATTATTAGTTATAAAATCAAGCATTTATTTTTGCAACTTTTTAAAAATAGAAAATAACGTTCTCACGAAACTAATGATTCTTCTTTCTTTCATAGAAGCTCATCTGCAACGGCTGCACAACGATTTTTTTTTTTTCTTTTTCCGATTTTCTTATTTTACTATACAGGTGGCTCACCTCGTTTGTTGTTTTTAGTATATAGGCAGCTTTCTCAACTCATTCTCGAGTCTACAGTATTTTTTGGCGAAATTTCAAAAATTAAGTTAAGGTTAAATTATTTAAGCACACACGCCCAAAAGTATGAAGAGCGTTTTAACTAAAATATGCCTTTTTCCGATCGCAAGATTGCCGCCCACTACATACTTTTTCAAATAACGCGTAATTAAATGCAAGTTTTTTTTTCTAAAAAAATAAGTAACTGATAATATTTAATCTGATCGCAATCAACTGCAGCTCGATACTATTATCAAGTATTAATTATGCGTAACATCTGATTGACCAGATTTCTTTTATCTAACTGAAACCACAACAAATGTAAAGATTCTTGTCGAAAGATTTTTTAAATTATTAAATTCTAAAAACCTCAGGAATTAATTGACCAAAAGTTGATTTAATTTTTATTTGCTAGTAACCAATTCTTTAGCCATAATAATAAAATAAAATAACTAATTGATTCAAATATTTCTTGTATGTGTACGTATGTGTTGTCTGATTGCGGTTATGTAGAGTATTTATTAAATAAAATAAAATATTTTAGATGGTTGACTTACTAAAATCACAAGATATTTTTCTACATTTTATTGCAATTTATTAGAGTTCAAAGAATATACCCTGGCATGCGTGCCACGATTGCTTGGGAAATTGGAATCTGTGGCCCAACACGTCGCCATATAAATTAGATTCCTATCCAAATTGGACGGTTAGCAATGGAGTATGTACCAATCCATTTAAATTTAAGCTTTAACTATTGTTCAACATATAGAGCAAGCTTCTTTCTTTTAACCTTCCAATTAAAATACTAGCTTATAGTTTAAGTATTTTGTTCCATATCTTTTGAACCGTTATATACGAACAATTGAAAATTAGACAGAAATTTATATTTGGTACCCTTTTAGTTCATCTCATGTAATGAATATTGCCAAACTGTTTAACAGTTTTAGACAGACGGTTGAAATTAACAAGGATCTTAACGCTATAAACATTCAGATGAAATCTGTTTTGAAGTTGGTTTTTTTTTTCTTTTTTTTTTGCAAAAACTACAACTATTTAAATATCATTTTCAGTTGCTTATCATTTGAAAAAAGCTGTGATTTTAAGTCCAAGTACAATTTTCAAATTAAACTTATATGTTTACTGGTATATGTGTGGAAATTTTTATTTCCAAAAAAATTTCACTTACCAAATTGAGTTTCATCCAACAAAGTCTTCTTAATCTCATGTCCATCATCGTTATTACTGCCAACACCATCAATACTTTCCAGTTCAGTGCGACGTGGTGGCTTTTCAACAGGATTAACTTCTGTCAATAGACTTTTTTGCATTTCCATTATAACAGAACCCTCCAGCATCGAACTATTATGAGTTTTATCCAACTTTGAGGAAATTAAACCGTTTTCACTTAGCATTGTACTGTCTTTTTGATAAGTTTTAATACGACGACAATACCAGCATATGACCAGCACAACAACTATGAGAAGCAACAGCAGGCTGGTGACAATAAGGCAGATGATAAGCAAAATATTTGTATCTCTGTCAGAGGTGGTAGTACCCATGCCGGAAAAAGTAGTGACACCACCTGTGCCATCCAAAGCGCTGTAGTTGTCACCATTGATGAGTAAAAGAAATTCAGCTTCAGCCTTACCGCCACGATTATCAGCTATACAGGTGTAGGAACCTTTGTCGGTGGAGCGTACACCAAAAATGCGCAATTCAGAATTGAACAAATTAGACGCTTCAGAACGTTGCTGCTCCAACGAGTTGAGTATATGAAATCTAAGATCATTGGGATTTATGGGGCGTTTATTGTACAGCCACGTAACGTTTGGTCGTGGTGAGCCTTCAATGCGGCAAGGAAGCGTTATATTATCCGATTGAGCTTCAACATATGAGCGAACTGAACCCAAAATTTTTGGAGTGCAGGCAAAATTTTCCGAAGGAATTTCATTCCATAATTTTCCTTTCAAAGTTTTCGGCTCATTACAATCTGTTGGCGGTGTATAAAGACGATGAGCGATGGCAAAATCACGAAACTCTTGCAATTCGCATGTGCAATTCCAAGGATTCGAGGCCAGTGACAAGTGCACCAATTTTGGTGTGCGTTGAAACGTTTCTCTTCTCAGTACCGTTAGATTATTCGATTCTAAGTAGACTGCCGAAAGTACTGGCAGCTGACCAAAAGCATGGATATCGATACGTTTAAGTCTATTGTTCTTAAACTCCACTCGTGACAGAAAATGTAAATCTGCAAAGAGATGATTCTCTAGCATTTCTATTTGATTATTATTCATTACCAAATTACGCAGCTTAGCAAGACCGTTAAAAGTGCCTACGTGTAATTCTTTAATAAAATTGTGCGATAAATCTAATTCGATTAGTATGGCAAGACCTTTAAGAGCGTCTCGATTCAGCTCCTGTATGGTGCAATTTTTCAGAAAAATCTTGTGTAAATTTTGAAGGCTTGCTTCCATAAACTCTTCTCTTCTGAGTTCGGGTATCATGTTGTTTGATAGATCTATTACCTGTAATTCATTGCTCAGGTCATTAGGTATTGTAGAAATTTGTCTACTTTTACAGTCGGCTGTCTTTTTGCCAGAGTTCCAATGACAATGACACATGCTACAGCTTTGCATCCAATCCGAATTGCCAACCGTATACTTAATATTAAGAAGCAGAAGAAGACTTGTGGTAAATATAACTTGTGGTAACCAGTCTTGCAGGCAGTATGTTTTCATTTTGTTGGTCTTTTTACTTTGGGAATGGGAAGAAATTTTTCTGAAATCTGTTAAAATCATTTTAGTAAAATAATGATAATGCTGATGATGGTAATTATTAAGTATAAGTTGGACTAAATGATTTTACAAAAATTGTTCTTTAATTGAAATCTTTTGGGAGGCATTAATTGCTTTTTATATTTTTTAAAATTGTTTTTGTTTGAAGCTAATTACATTAAAGTTTACAACCATCTGTTAACTTGGTGCTTACTCATCTTCTTGTTTTCACTTTTTGCATCAGCGCTTGTTTAGCGGCCTTAATTTAGGCCAACTTATGTTATGGTTGTGTACAGATTGTTTTCTTGGTTTTTCACTTTTTCTATTCTGTGCTGTGTTGGTCCTGTAAAAGTCTCAATCAACTTGTTAATTCCTGTGGAATGTTCAATGGTTATAAAAGCCGAATAAGCCTTTTGGATGCTGCTGCTTCTCTTGCTAATAAAGACGGAATCAACTTTGCTATTGTTGACGATGATGGGTTCGATGTTGGCTGAAGTGTTAAAATTCGTGTCGTTTACTTGTTATTATTTAATGTTCTTGTTTGTTGATTGGTGGCTTAATTTAATTCTGATTCTTCCTATAGCCCCTGTTAATATTGTATTGTTGTTGCTGAAGTTGTGTCTATCTTTCGCCTTTTTTGTAGTAGGCAAGGGTTATATTAACATTCCTTTAATAGTCAGCATTTGTTTGAGGATTTACAGCTGGTAATTTGCACAGCATCAGTGTTGTTACATTTAAAAACCATTACCGCAAATAAATTAATTATACTCGTTTTATTTTTTGTTTTTATTGTTGCAGTAACATCTGGAAAATACAAACAAAGCAGATTTTATGAATATTATTGTTGAATTGAAGTAAAAAACTTAATACAAAATTGTTTAATGTAAAAGTTATTATTTAATTAATTATCATAAATAATACAATAATTCTTGATTCAAGCAGAGAGACATACGATCTTAAATTTTGTTAAGAAGCAACTGCAATATTACTGGGTCGGTGCAGTGCCGTGTAAAACTTAAAAACGTTTGTAGCAGTGCAACATAAAAAGTACAAAACTTACTGACTGCACACTTTTATACTCTACAGCAGCGGGTAAGACACCACGCCTGCCTCCAATTTTTCCTTGTAATTGCTCCACTTAACTAGATTTACATGTATAGAACACTTACTTGTTGGGTGTGCGTCAATTTATTCACAAGATGTTTTTTCTTCTTTTTTAATTCTCTATTACCTCATATTTATATATAACATCCCGTGAATAAATTGACGTTCGCCCATATTTTTCGAGTTGTGGGAGTTAAGACATCATTTAAAAGTATTATTAAAAAGCTTTTAAAGATACCTTTAAGGAATGGCTCGAATTTAAAAAATGTTTAGCCGACGACATTTTTATGTAAAATTTTATATAGTACTTAAATTTTTTTTCGCATTTTTTAATTCTCTATCACTTTAATATTTGTTTTTTTTTTTTTTTTTTTTGAATTACTTCACTAAACTAAAAGGGTATATAAGATTCAAAACGCCCGAATATAGCAATCTTATTTGTTGTTCATAAACATAACCACTTGCAGGAATACAAACAAAAGTTCAACAAAAGATATGATATTGAAAAACTATTTTTCATCGAGTGGAGTACTTAAATTTTTTTTAACTCGTCTAGTACCTTGGTAAAGGCACGAACGTACGCGGACAGACTGACATCGCTCAATCGATTTGATTCGAAATATAAATACTTCATGGGGTCGGAAATGGATACAGAAGAAATTACTAATGGAATGACGAAATCTTAAGTATTTAGTTGCAACTTTATTTAACTTACATTAGTGCTAGGATTACTGAAAGGATTTAAAAACTGTATGTACCATTTATCGGCAATAAAAATCAAGGAGGATTTTGTCTGATAGTCTCGCTGGGAATTAAATAAGGAAAAACAACGCAGTCAGTTGTGTAGTTCGTGAACGATCTAGTTCAATTGAACTATATGGAGTAATCTTTTTTACTGTGATCTTTTAGCTCAGTTTAGTTTCTGAGTCATCACGAAAACAAATATAAAATTAAAACTTAAGTGAAACCTTAAAAATAAAGTCTATTTTCTATTGTACAATTTTTCATTAGTATGTGTGAATATGTTGTTAATTTGTGATCAATTTATCATAAGATACTAAAAATTTTATGAGCTAAAAACAATTGAGCTAAACATATCACAAGTTAGCTTTGAAGTAAAAGAACGAACTAGTTTGTTCTAATAAGCTAAGCTGAAAAGTGCGCTCACTTTAAGGAGCTGATAAACCCAACTCTAGATCACAATTACCGTGAAAAAGTTTCGGTTTTCCCCTCCTAAGTGAAAATACTAGCGCACCGAAATCAAATACAGCTAATTTCAGTAATACTTAGAATTTTTTTCTTTGCTTTATTTTATTTATCTCTTAAAAATAAAAAAATTTACGTTTCAACTCTTTTTTTATCGCAGTGGCCATTCGTTTTTATTTTTATGTGTTAAATTGGCTGTGATGTTTTCTTTCTTTTCTATTTTTTCTACGCTCCTTTTTTTATCTGACATTAAACACGTCTTAGTTTTTGACAAAATTATTACGAAAGTAAACCCTTTTCCCACTTACCCACAACAAACTGCCATCTGTTCAGAGTTCTTAAAGATTATATCGTAAAATTTTTGGACGTGATAAATTCTTTTAGAATTTTGTTGTTAACTGAAATGTTTAATTTACCACAAGTAACAACAACTGTTTGCGTTGTGCAAAAGAAAGAAGAAGTTTGCTGTTCATGAGCTCTTTTCATTCCGTTTTTGTACCCTTCACCACAAGATGTGGATAAAGGGTTTATATAAGTTTATCACTCCGTGTGTAATTTCTACATTTCCGACCCCATAAAGTATATATATTCTGACATCTTATACATAGCGAAGTCGGTTGAGCGGTGCATGTCTGTCCGTTTAAGTTAGATTTTAACAAAAATTTAAATACACCAATCGGTCAGACATAATGTCGAAAGAGGTGCTATTAGAAATCAGCAACAGGGGTGCATATTCTTAGACGCATCGAGCAAAACACCACGCCTACCTTAAACTTTTCTATATAAAAAAAAGATATCAAGTGAAAAAATGGCGCTCGCCCATATTTCCCGAGGTACTGGTCTCTAAAATTTAAAATTTTTTTAGTTATCAATATGGTATTATTTTAAAGCTATTTGAGATATTTTTAAGAAAATGCTAAAATTTTTTAAAAATGCTTAACCCGTTAAGCGCCAATAGCATTTTATGTTAAATTATATATTTGCAGTATCAAAATTTTTTATATTTTTTAAATCTTGGTAACCCCAACATTTGCTTTTTAATTCGAGTTACTTCAATAAACTACATTTACATAGATGGTGATGGAAGGGTATACAAGATTTGGCATATCCGAATACAGCACTCTTACTTGTTTATTTTTTTCTTAATACAATTACTGTGTTAGTTGGTTTAATTTTTTTAATTATTCAACCTTTGACAAATAACCTGATTATGAAGATGATGTCACAAATTCCGATCAGAATGGTTTGAATTCCGTATTAACAATTCCGATTGATTTGTTTTACCTTCTTCAGATTCCGATAGATTTTGCTTATTTCTAAAAACTGCTTAATCTTCACCTTTTTATTTAAATGTGGCAATATTGCGCACACCAAAGTATATAACAAGTCTAATCTAAATAAGAACGAATAATAAAAGCAAATTTGAAAACCGCAATAACAAAATTTCAAAGAAACTAAATTCCACTTTGAAATTCAAAAGTGGTCTCATTTCAAAAAAATTTTTCGTTTTTTGTTTTCTGTTTTCTGAAGAATGAATTTGGGGAAATGGAATCACTTTCGATCAGAATCGAGTTCTGTGACATGCCTGTATGACATGTTTCCAAATTCTTTATGTGTTAAATGTGGGTTAATTAAATTTAGTTTAGTTTTAATTTCCATAATTTGTGACGTAAAGATGTTAGTTTTCTCATCTGTTTTGGTTATTATTAACCAAACCCCATTGCAATTAGAAAATAGTAAACGTGTTAATGGAAATAAAACTAAATCTGTAAGGTAGCAATTTGTATCCTCAAAATAATTTAAATAAAAATAAATTAACATTAAGATACTTTAATGGTGGTTATAGAAACATACCTCAAATCTCACGACTCATAATTAAGCCTTAATAAATACCACTAAAAGGAACCGTTTCCACAGAGGGAATATGACGTAGAAAACAGAAAACGTGAAACCCCATTTTAATACAATTTCACATGGCTACGGAAGAGGTGTAGTGGAATATATGTTTGAATACTACATCAATAAGAGAGGAGCCCATAGCAGGAGTAACAGTTGCTGAAATCTTGACTTTAACAATACTGATATTTTAAATGGTTGACTTATTAATCAGAAAAATTGGTTTAATTAACTTTTATCCCAAGCTGATAGCTGTGTTCTAATTTACATGTATTTTGATTTATATTCTTCTATAAAATAAAAAACTTCAAACAACATAAATAAATTATTATTTACTATTATTGATGATAACTTTGGGGGTTCCAATTTGTAAAAGTTTAATTTCACTGCAATACAAAAATACACCATTTTGTCAGTGTAAATATTCCTTTATTTGTTAAACAAATAATTATTATTTGCATAAAGAAAAGACAATAATCAAAAATAAAGCATCAAATCTACATTGAAAACAAACTTTTAACTTTGATGCAAAATGTAATATTATCAGCAATTTATTCCGCACAAGTTTGTATGTCGCTAGTCGCTTGACATTACGTTAAGAGTACGCCATGAAAATATTAACAACAACAATATTAAAATTACACATACACATATAAAACAGAAAACCATCTAAGCAAAAGATTCATAGAAAAGAATTACTTCATATAGAAAATAACAAAACAACAAACAAATTACAAAAACAGCAATGGAGCAGTTCAATAAAGTTTTAAATTGCAACATAACGATGTGCGGTTGATATTATTTTTTTAATATTGTTGTAATAATATTTTGATAGTGCAACAGTAAGAAGGGTGTGAAAGGAAATCTGTGACAAATGTATAAAATGCTGGTGATGGTTGCTGATTGTGGCAACCGCATTTGCCGCATGATTACAAAAAGCGACACAAAGTTTTGTATTTCAATTATTGACATCGGTGCAATGATAGTACATTCATATAAACATGAAACATGAAAATTGAAAAGTTTGTTGCTCTGCCTTAGACAATACTTATTTAAGCGGTGGAGCAAAAGTAAAACCTTTGTTTAAAGTGAAAAACAAAACATTGCTTTCAGAACCTGTATAAAAATAATCTAATTTCGTAGAATAAAATTTACAAAACTATAAAAAAATCATTAATATGATAAATTATATTATAAGAAAAAAATAATTTGTTTTATAAGTAAAATTTGTTTAATTTTTTCAAAGCCATGCGAAAATTAAGGAACAAGCTTTGGAATTTCCTTGAAAAAAAAAAAACAAAAAAAAAATATATATTCAAAACTCACTTGGTCATTTATATTTAACTAATACGACATTTACACTATGCAATTTTTAATGAAACTAGCATGAAATTTTTGTTTGTTGGTAAAGCAGGAGGAGTAAGCAAAATGGTATTGCTTGAGTTTTGAGGGGATGTTACTGTTGCTAATGTTTACTTTTAGATAACGCATAACTCTGTAACTTAAATAGAAAATTGAGAAAAAAAATGCCTAAAAAAATTGCATAGTGTAAATCTGGGCTAAGAACAGACTCAACATTTTGTGTAATATTGAAAATATGAAAAACAGGTTCTTGATTTTCTTTCTACAAGTTTCTTTACTGGATTTTTAAAAGTTATAAAAGGACGGAAACTTAAGTTTACAAAATACCGAAATATGTTATTTTCAAATCGAAAAAAGTTTCATGGAATATTTAGAAAAAGTTATAGTATAGATCGCCAATGTTCATAGGTTTGTCAGCAAACTCTTCTAAAAGAGAAGTAACACTTACCATTGTCTCATTTTTGTGATTGCAAAAGTGTTCTGAACATCTTACAAAAAGAGATTTTCGAGACTTGAATGGCAGTGAATCTGCAGCAACCTTGATTTAAGCCACAACATGCTAATTCTTGGCGAGATATGTACAAAACTTTCAATTCAACACAAATTAATTTTTTTTTGCTTTATATAAAGAAATCATAAGAAATTTGCAGCCCAAAGATCGTCAAAAATGGCGGAGCTAATAAATCACTTTTAATTGGAAAGTAATTCTCTAGTTATTATTTTCAATTTAGAAATGAAGGGTTAATAACATAAGTATACTAAGTTTTATGAAATATATTTAATGAAGTTACTTTTGATTCAACCTACTAATGTATTCACTTTCAAAAATAATCACTGTAATATCAGGGATAAGAATGCATCATTGCTTAGTGTGCAAGTATAAATTGTCTTTTCTTCATCGCTCGTTTTCAAAAAAAAAAAGTCAAGCATTAAGTAAGGGCTGGGAGCAGGCAGATTTGTATATATTGTTACGAATAATAAAATTTGGCAACCCGTGTTGTTGTTTCCGTGTGAGCGTGGTGAATAAGCTAATTCAACTCATGGTGTGTGTATAGAATAATACCACAATTAGACAACAAAAGCTGAGCAGCCTCAATGGCTGCGTTGGTAGAGGTGCGTACTGCAAAACAGGGGGCCTGAGTTCGATACCGCATTCGGACATGCGTGCAAAGAAAAAATAATAATTGTTATCATGCAATTAAAATTAAAAAACAGCAGTACAAACCTCTCGAGAGGCAAAAGATAATTATTGTGTAAAGCCATGGCAAATATTTAGTGGAGACGTCAAATTTAATATAAGAGCAACGGATAATTGTCAAGAAGCCCTGTATAATAAAAAGTAAGAGCAAAAGCGGTTAGCGCGGGGAAGTGTAACAGCATAACAACGGTGTATGGCAGACGTGTGTTGTGGCTACTGGATTAAAGGAGATGACTGGCTTGGCTAAAAGAATTAGTGGAATTGTCTGTGGATGGTTAAGGTTACTAAACAAGGCATTGAGTAGTTCATGTCTCACCGGAGTAACACAGTAGTGTAGCGTGGATGACTGCGTTTGTAGTAATAATGAATGTTTAGTAAATACGAGACCAAGGGTTCACAAGACCGGTAGGATCAAGAAGTATAGCCAGAGAAAGCCATAAAGTTCGAAAACAGAATTAAGCCACAGTGATATTTGCAATCAAAAGAATCCGTTCGTTTGTTCTAAGAGGGAAAACATAACAATATAAATAAAAATTAAAAATTAAGTGGTTGTACCTGTACCCTTAAAAAAATATCAAGAATAGTAAATATTGTAGACCTTACTGGGAAGATACGATAATATATAAGAGTACGTCTTCTCGGACACATAGGAAATTTAAACCAACGCCCATTTCTAATTTGGCAAACATAAATTACTTAAGAAGATGTTTACATGAGTTTTTAACCGACTTCAAAAAAGAGAGAGGTTATCAATTTTTCTATTGCTTTTTTGCCGGTGCCTGTAGAACTCAGTCATTTCTGAACTGATTTTGTAATTTTTCCTCTATTTGAAAAGATTTACATACAGATTGGCCCCATTTTAGAAACAGTTCATAATTTTTATTATAATTAAAGGGTGTTTCATACATGTTTTTTACGTGTATTATAAACCGTAAAGGGCACCAGTTTTAAATTTAAAAATACTGCGTTTAACTATAGCTCCCAATAGCAAAAATGAATAAAAAAATAAACCTAAAAACTAAAGAGTGTCCCTGTAGGTGACGTAAATTTACCTATATTGGCATATCTTTTGAACCGTTATGGACAATCCCTAAAAAATTGGACAGAATGTCGATAACTCTGAAATTATAACACCCTACAATAGTTAATGTAATTTGACGTATATGGCCAAACTGTTCTTCATTATACACAGGTGGTTGAATTTATATAAAAGACGAAGACCGCTGTTTCCCTGGTTGATTTCCCTGTTTTTAAAGTCGGTTTTTTACTGGCTTACTTTGTTGTCAGAAGTGGCTCCAAAACTATAATATGTCGATACTTTCTTGCATTGTTAACTCAGGCCAATGCATATCTCTTTTCAGTCCTTTTATTTAGAAAACACTTGGAATTATTGCAAGCCTAAGAAAAAGCATTGCAGCATAAAAATAGCAGATCACTGTAATAAATCGCAAGTTAACCGACTGAATAAATATTTAAATATTTATTTCTAAGACGGTTGACTGATTCCATGCTTGGTTAGGTTTTGTTGACAAACTACAATAATCATAACAATAATCATTGTCAATATCTTTGTTTTTTATTTTGTGCCAAATACAATTTTTTGTGCAGATGCAATTCTATATGGTTTTGAAAAAGATTATAGAAATAAGTGCATAATTCGTAATAGTTTTTGCAACAATATGACGACCCATGAATATACTTCCAACTCTCATCGTGTATCATTTATTATGAATGTAAGTAGGCATTGAATGTTTTATTTCTTTTCGCACAGAACCAACGTTAAGAGTAACGAACGTAAAATGGTTAATGGCATTTATTTTTTGCTGCATTCAAAAGTTCTGTTGCTGCCTTAAGCACGTCAAGCATTTGACTTAACATTAAGGGTGAATAAAGACTAAACAGAATCAACGAAAAAATAAAGCGACTATCAGAAGCAAATGCTTAGAAATTTACAAACTAAATTAAAAAAGAATTGGGAATTTAAGTTGTTGCTTAATTGAATCAAAAGCAGATAAAAATGGACTTAACATGGGTACATTTTTACTTTTGAAGCCAAAGGTTGATAGTTAAAACTAAAAAAGGAACAAGTGCTTTTTTTTATAAATCAGAAAAAAAAAATGATTAATAAGCAACTTAAAACATTATTTTTAACATTAATTGTAAACATTCTGATTTGTTTTGAAATTTTTGACGTTAACACTATATTGAAAGTGTAATGAACATAAAGATCCGCATACTTTTCATTATTAAACGGAGTAGTCAATGCCGGCTATGAAAAGCTAGTGTTAAATATACTTTTGTTTTTTGGTTAAAACTAACAAATTAATTTTAAATTGCAATTTATTTCTGTTGCTATTCGTCAAGGAAATACAAAACAAATAAAAATGAAGAGATTACTTTTACATTTATTATTTGTGATAAAGATATCATTTGAAAAAATAAATAAATGATCACAATAAAAAGTTTAATTTCTTGTTATTTAATATTTCTTTCCGTCATTCTTATCTTTCGTTTGCTTATTCCCTTTTTACTGCGTTTTTATGGTAATTTTATACTTGAAGTATTTTTATTGATGGACTGACTGTTAAAAGTTTAAATGTTTTTGCAAACGACATCGTTGGAATATCCGGTTTCTTCTAACTTTTACAAATTTTGTAAGGAATATTGTTTTTAATTAAAATCTTAATTAAATTCTTTCATGAAAATTTGTTTTTGTGTTCATTAATATTTTAAAGTTTATTCCTGTTGATAATTGGTTTTTGTTTAATCTTATATTTGTTTATTGTATTTTGTTCCTAATTTTAGTTTTTTCTTTTTCTTTGTGTTTCAAGACAATTATGTCAGCAGTACTGTTTGTATATTTATCATTATGATTTTGTGTATTTAATTAAATTTTGTTCACTATCAATACTAAATAAACAATTTTAAAATACACTCGCGATAAAATTGTCAATCCTCTGCATTATGAGACTTCGAACAACCTGACCAACATACAAAGCGTATTTGTTAAATGTTTTACATCAGGAATGAGCCAAGTCTTTTAGGAATGGGGCCTTTAAAGAATAATCAGTAAATTGCAGAAAAAAATTAATTTTGAATACGATTGCCCAAATATGACGACTTATTTGCGAGAATCGAACCTGCAACTCCAACCTTATAGACAGATCAAGTTCCAACTTATACTGTTATAAAAGTATCTTTACTGCCCTGGATATTTTTTGTGTAGACCAGTTTAAACCTATTTTACCGCCTACAATGGGTAATTAATAATTTTGTTTATGTCCCAGAACATTAAAGCTAACTTGAATGTGTCTAGCTGCTCTTCTCATAAAATAATGGTAGTTGTTCCGAATACGATCGAGCTGTTATGAATAAAGCGTTATCCTTTTAGGGCGCAACCAATTGTGCTAGATTTTTTTCTCAGTATTTTCCTTTCTTTTTAAGTGTTGAAAAATTCAAATTAAATATTTACAAATACTACTTCTATCCTTTTTCCCAGAAACAACCTCTTATACAATTGTCGAACATCTTTTTACTTAGCTCTTGTAAAGAACCAACTTAAGTAAACTAAGGTCGATCGATTAAAATTCAAAATTGAAATGCGGACTTTTCCTATTCTTCAAAGCAAAAAATTGACAGAATCCTTGAAGGACTATAAATTTATCAAAAATATGCAAATAATTGAAAAAAGAATGTACATGCCTAAAATAACATTGGAAAGAAAAAACTATTTACACAAATCCATAAGAAGCCAGAACATATACTCGTATAACTTATGGGTTCGGAAATGGGTGTTGTAGAAATTACACACGGAATGATAAATTTATATATACACTTCTTCCACTTTTTGTGGTGAAGGGTACACACAGAAAACAGATAGGTATAAATTCGATTAGTATGTTCAAAATTTAATTATGTGTGTGAAGATAAATACGTCAAGTTAAATACGTTTTTTTAAAAATGTAGCATGCGATAATTTTTTTCTCCCATACATACAGTACAATTTGTATAGTAAATTCCGGACTTTTTTAACGAATACGATTACAGCTACAAAACCCTACGATCTCGGAGAATCAAACCTATTGGGAAATCAAGGGCACATATAGAGCTATTAATCTGTAAACACAGTTTAGTCAAATTGAATTTGAGAAATTTTTTATAAGACGCGGAAAATTGACTTAGTGCAATTTTCTCATATACGATGAGTTCTGTGAGGGATTTTGTCAATGTGGCCAAACCTTTCGATCTCGCGGAATAACACCTATTGGGAAATCAAGAGCACATATAGAGCTATTAATCTGTAAACACAGTTTATTCAAATTGAATTTGAGAAATTTTTTATAAGACGCGGAAAATTTACTTAGTGCAATTTTCTCATATACGATGAGTTCTGTGAGGGATTTTGTCAATGTGGCCAAACCCTTCGATCTCGCGGAATAACACCTATTGGGAAATCAAGAGCACATATAGAGCTATTAATCTGTAAACACAGTTTAGTCAAATTGAATTTGAGAAATTTTTTATAAGACGCGGAAAATTGACTTAGTGCAATTTTCTCATATACGATGAGTTCTGTGAGGGATTTTGTCAATGTGGCCAAACCCTTCGATCTCGCGGAATAACACCTATTGGGAAATCAAGAGCACATATAGAGCTATTAATCTGTAAACACAGTTTATTCAAATTGAATTTGAGAAATTTTTTATAAGACGCGGAAAATTGATTTAGTGCAATTTTCTCATATACGATGAGTTCTGTGAGGGATTTTGTCAATGTGGCCAAACCCTTCGATCTCGCGGAATAACACCTATTGGGAAATCAAGAGCACATATAGAGCTATTAATCTGTAAACACAGTTTAGTCAAATTGAATTTGAGAAATTTTTTATAAGACGCGGAAAATTGACTTAGTGCAATTTTCTCATATACGATGAGTTCTGTAAGGGATTTTGTCAATGTGGTCAAACCCTTCGATCTCGCGGAATAACACCTATTGGGAAATCAAGAGCACATATAGAGCTATTAATCTGTAAACACAGTTTATTTAAATTGAATTTGAGAAATTTTTTATAAGACGCGGAAAATTGATTTAGTGCAATTTTCTCATATACGATGAGTTCTGTGAGGGATTTTGTCAATGTGGCCAAACCCTTCGATCTCGCGGAATAACACCTATTGGGAAATCAAGAGCACATATAGAGCTATTAATCTGTAAACACAGTTTATTCAAATTGAATTTGAGAAATTTTTTATAAGACGCGGAAAATTGACTTAGTGCAATTTTCTCATATACGATGAGTTCTGTGAGGGATTTTGTCAATGTGGCCAAACCCTTCGATCTCGCGGAATAACACCTATTGGGAAATAAAGAGCACATATAGAGCTATTAATCTGTAAACACAGTTTAGTCAAATTGAATTTGAGAAACTTTTTATAAGACGCGGAAAATTGACTTAGTGCAATTTTCTCATATAAGATGAGTTCTGTGAGGGATTTTGTCAGTGTGGCCAAACCCTTCGATCTCGCGGAATTACAGCTATTGGGAAATCAAGACCACATATAGAGCTATTAATCTGTAAACACAGTTTAGTCAAATTGAATTTAAGAAACTTTTTATAAGACGCGGAAAATTGACTTAGTGCAATTTTCTCATATAAGATGAGTTCTGTGAGGGATTTTGTCAATGTGGCCAAACCTTCTTTATGTGCCCTTGATTTCCCAATAGGTGTAATTCCACGAGATCGAAGGGTTTGGCCACATTGACAAAATCCCTCACAGAACTCATCGTATATGAGAAAATTGCACTAATTCAATTTTCCGCGTCTTATAAAAAATTTCTCAAATTCAATTTGACTAAACTGTGATTACAGATTAATAGCTTTATATGTGCTCTTGATTTCCCAATAGGTGTAATTCCACGAGATCGAAGGGTTTGGCCACATTGACAAAATCCCTCACAGAACTCATCGTATATGAGAAAATTGCACTAAGTCAATTTTCCGCGTCTTATAAAAAATTTCTCAAATTCAATTTGACTAAACTGTGTTTACAGATTAATAGCTTTATATGTGCTCTTGATTTCCCAATAGGTGTACTTCCACGAGATCGAAGGGTTTGGCCACATTGACAAAATCCCTCACAGAACTCATCGTATATGAGAAAATTGCACTAAGTCAATTTTCCGCGTCTTATAAAAAATTTCTCAAACTCAATTTGACTAAACTGTGTTTACAGAGTAATAGCTTTATATGTGCTCTTGATTTCCCAATAGGTGTAATTCCACGAGATCGAAGGGTTTGGCCACATTGACAAAATCCCTCACAGAACTCATCGTATATGAGAAAATTGCACTAAGTCAATTTTCCGCGTCTTATAAAAAATTTCTCAAATTCAATTTGACTAAACTGTGTTTACAGAGTAATAGCTATATATGTGCTCTTGATTTCCCAATAGGTGTAATTCCACGAGATCGAAGGGTTTGGCCACATTGACAAAATCCCTCACAGAACTCATCGTATATGAGAAAATTGCACTAAGTCAATTTTCCGCGTCTTATAAAAAATTTCTCAAATTCAATTTGACTAAACTGTGTTTACAGAGTAATAGCTTTATATGTGCTCTTGATTTCCCAATAGGTGTAATTCCACGAGATCGAAGGGTTTGGCCACATTGACAAAATCCCTCACAGAACTCATCGTATATGAGAAAATTGCACTAAGTCAATTTTCCGCGTCTTATAAAAAATTTCTCAAATTCAATTTGACTAAACTGTGTTTACAGAGTAATAGCTTTATATGTGCTCTTGATTTCCCAATAGGTGTAATTCCACGAGATCGAAGGGTTTGGCCACATTGACAAAATCCCTCACAGAACTCATCGTATATGAGAAAATTGCACTAAGTCAATTTTCCGCGTCTTATAAAAAATTTCTCAAATTCAATTTGACTAAACTGTGTTTACAGAGTAATAGCTTTATATGTGCTCTTGATTTCCCAATAGGTGTAATTCCACGAGATCGAAGGGTTTGGCCACATTGACAAAATCCCTCACAGAACTCATCGTATATGAGAAAATTGCACTAAGTCAATTTTCCGCGTCTTATAAAAAATTTCTCAAATTCAATTTGACTAAACTGTGTTTACAGAGTAATAGCTTTATATGTGCTCTTGATTTCCCAATAGGTGTAATTCCACGAGATCGAAGGGTTTGGCCACATTGACAAAATCCCTCACAGAACTCATCGTATATGAGAAAATTGCACTAAGTCAATTTTCCGCGTCTTATAAAAAATTTCTCAAATTCAATTTGACTAAACTGTGTTTACAGAGTAATAGCTTTATATGTGCTCTTGATTTCCCAATAGGTGTAATTCCACGAGATCGAAGGGTTTGGCCACATTGACAAAATCCCTCACAGAACTCATCGTATATGAGAAAATTGCACTAAGTCAATTTTCCGCGTCTTATAAAAAATTTCTCAAATTCAATTTGACTAAACTGTGTTTACAGAGTAATAGCTTTGTATGTGCTCTTGATTTCCCAATAGGTGTAATTCCACGAGATCGAAGGGTTTGGCCACATTGACAAAATCCCTCACAGAACTCATCGTATATGAGAAAATTGCACTAAGTCAATTTTCCGCGTCTTATAAAAAATTTCTCAAATTCAATTTGACTAAACTGTGTTTACAGATTAATAGCTTTATATGTGCTCTTGATTTCCCAATAGGTGTACTTCCACGAGATCGAAGGGTTTGGCCACATTGACAAAATCCCTCACAGAACTCATCGTATATGAGAAAATTGCACTAAGTCAATTTTCCGCGTCTTATAAAAAATTTCTCAAATTCAATTTGACTAAACTGTGTTTACAGAGTAATAGCTTTATATGTGCTCTTGATTTCCCAATAGGTGTAATTCCACGAGATCGAAGGGTTTGGCCACATTGACAAAATCCCTCACAGAACTCATCGTATATGAGAAAATTGCACTAAGTCAATTTTCCGCGTCTTATAAAAAATTTCTCAAATTCAATTTGACTAAACTGTGTTTACAGAGTAATAGCTTTATATGTGCTCTTGATTTCCCAATAGGTGTAATTCCACGAGATCGAAGGGTTTGGCCACATTGACAAAATCCCTCACAGAACTCATCGTATATGAGAAAATTGCACTAAGTCAATTTTCCGCGTCTTATAAAAAATTTCTCAAATTCAATTTGACTAAACTGTGTTTACAGAGTAATAGCTTTATATGTGCTCTTGATTTCCCAATAGGTGTAATTCCACGAGATCGAAGGGTTTGGCCACATTGACAAAATCCCTCACAGAACTCATCGTATATGAGAAAATTGCACTAAGTCAATTTTCCGCGTCTTATAAAAAATTTCTCAAATTCAATTTGACTAAACTGTGTTTACAGAGTAATAGCTTTATATGTGCTCTTGATTTCCCAATAGGTGTAATTCCACGAGATCGAAGGGTTTGGCCACTTTGACAAAATCCCTCACAGAACTCATCGTATATGAGAAAATTGCACTAAGTCAATTTTCCGCGTCTTATAAAAAATTTCTCAAATTCAATTTGACTAAACTGTGTTTACAGAGTAATAGCTTTATATGTGCTCTTGATTTCCCAATAGGTGTAATTCCACGAGATCGAAGGGTTTGGCCACATTGACAAAATCCCTCACAGAACTCATCGTATATGAGAAAATTGCACTAAGTCAATTTTCCGCGTCTTATAAAAAATTTCTCAAATTCAATTTGACTAAACTGTGTTTACAGAGTAATAGCTTTATATGTGCTCTTGATTTCCCAATAGGTGTAATTCCACGAGATCGAAGGGTTTGGCCACATTGACAAAATCCCTCACAGAACTCATCGTATATGAGAAAATTGCACTAAGTCAATTTTCCGCGTCTTATAAAAAATTTCTCAAATTCAATTTGACTAAACTGTGTTTACAGATTAATAGCTCTATATGTGCTCTTGATTTCCCAATAGGTGTAATTCCGCGAGATCGAAGGGTTTGGCCACACTGACAAAATCCCTCACAGAACTCATCGTATATGAGAAAATTGCACTAAGTCTATTTTCCGCGTCTCATAAAAAATTTCTCAAATTCAATTTGACTAAACTGTGTTTACAGATTAATAGCTCTATATGTGGTCTTGATTTCCCAATAGGTGTAATTCCGCGAGATCGAAGGGTTTGGCCACATTGACAAAATCCCTCACAGAACTCATCGTATATGAGAAAATTGCACTAAGTCAATTTTCCGCGTCTTATAAAAAATTTCTCAAATTCAATTTGACTAAACTGTGTTTACAGATTAATAGCTTTATATGTGCTCTTGATTTCCCAATAGGTGTACTTCCACGAGATCGAAGGGTTTGGCCACATTGACAAAATCCCTCACAGAACTCATCGTATATGAGAAAATTGCACTAAGTCAATTTTCCGCGTCTTATAAAAAATTTCTCAAATTCAATTTGACTAAACTGTGTTTACAGAGTAATAGCTTTATATGTGCTCTTGATTTCCCAATAGGTGTAATTCCACGAGATCGAAGGGTTTGGCCACATTGACAAAATCCCTCACAGAACTCATCGTATATGAGAAAATTGCACTAAGTCAATTTTCCGCGTCTTATAAAAAATTTCTCAAATTCAATTTGACTAAACTGTGTTTACAGAGTAATAGCTTTATATGTGCTCTTGATTTCCCAATAGGTGTAATTCCACGAGATCGAAGGGTTTGGCCACATTGACAAAATCCCTCACAGAACTCATCGTATATGAGAAAATTGCACTAAGTCAATTTTCCGCGTCTTATAAAAAATTTCTCAAATTCAATTTGACTAAACTGTGTTTACAGAGTAATAGCTTTATATGTGCTCTTGATTTCCCAATAGGTGTAATTCCACGAGATCGAAGGGTTTGGCCACATTGACAAAATCCCTCACAGAACTCATCGTATATGAGAAAATTGCACTAAGTCAATTTTCCGCGTCTTATAAAAAATTTCTCAAATTCAATTTGACTAAACTGTGTTTACAGATTAATAGCTCTATATGTGCTCTTGATTTCCCAATAGGTGTAATTCCGCGAGATCGAAGGGTTTGGCCACACTGACAAAATCCCTCACAGAACTCATCGTATATGAGAAAATTGCACTAAGTCAATTTTCCGCGTCTTATAAAAAATTTCTCAAATTCAATTTGACTAAACTGTGTTTACAGATTAATAGCTTTATATGTGCTCTTGATTTCCCAATAGGTGTACTTCCACGAGATCGAAGGGTTTGGCCACATTGACAAAATCCCTCACAGAACTCATCGTATATGAGAAAATTGCACTAAGTCAATTTTCCGCGTCTTATAAAAAATTTCTCAAATTCAATTTGACTAAACTGTGTTTACAGAGTAATAGCTTTATATGTGCTCTTGATTTCCCAATAGGTGTAATTCCACGAGATCGAAGGGTTTGGCCACATTGACAAAATCCCTCACAGAACTCATCGTATATGAGAAAATTGCACTAAGTCAATTTTCCGCGTCTTATAAAAAATTTCTCAAATTCAATTTGACTAAACTGTGTTTACAGATTAATAGCTCTATATGTGCTCTTGATTTCCCAATAGGTGTAATTCCGCGAGATCGAAGGGTTTGGCCACACTGACAAAATCCCTCACAGAACTCATCGTATATGAGAAAATTGCACTAAGTCTATTTTCCGCGTCTCATAAAAAATTTCTCAAATTCAATTTGACTAAACTGTGTTTACAGATTAATAGCTCTATATGTGGTCTTGATTTCCCAATAGGTGTAATTCCGCGAGATCGAAGGGTTTGGCCACATTGACAAAATCCCTCACAGAACTCATCGTATATGAGAAAATTGCACTAAGTCAATTTTCCGCGTCTTATAAAAAATTTCTCAAATTCAATTTGACTAAACTGTGTTTACAGATTAATAGGTCTATATGTGCTCTTGATTTCCCAATAGGTGTAATTACGCGAGATCGAAGGGTTTGGCTACATTGAGAAAATCCCTTACAGAACTCATCGTATATGAGAAAATTGCACTAAGTCGATTTTCCGCGTCTTATAAAAAATTTCTCAAATTCAATTTGAATAAACTGTGTTTACAGATTAATAGCTTTATATGTGCCCTTGAATTCCCAATAGGTTTGATTCTCCGAGATCGTACGGTTTTGTTGCTGTAATCGTATTCGTTAAAAAAGTCCGGAATTTACTATACAAATTGTACTGTATGTATGGGAGAAAAAAAATATCGCATGCTACATTTTTAAAAAAACGTATTTAACTTGACGTATTTATCTTTACACACATAATTTAATTGCTAATATAATAATTTGATTTTTATTATCAATAATTAATCATTTTGATTCATTTTTTACATTAAAAGCCAACAAATAATATTTGTCTCCAAATGTTGGTTGTAACACCTCTTGAAGATGTTAACCTAACCGATTTGTATGTTTACTAAAATCTATTCTATTAAATAGAAGATGCAACTAAACTTATTCAGCATATTATTACTGAAAACCAAATTTTGGTAGTTAGAATCATAAAAATCGATTATGTAGTCTAAAATCGAAAAATATTTGACATAATAAAAAGGAATTTGTACAAATTACACAAAAAATAATCAATATTTTAGAATAAAAATACAAGATATATTGTTATTGGTAAAAAGTTCCCCAATATTGTTAAATGGTAAGTCCAAAAACACCCTCACAAAGACATTTGTAAATTAAAAAAACTCTTAAATATTTAATGCATTTCTACAGCAAGACGTGCGGTATGGGATGAAAATTTGAAAAAACTATGTGGAGGAGAAGAATCATGATGATGAAAGGAGTAGGCTGAAATTGATGGCTCGAGACATGAAATGTAATTTGTAATCGTATTCCTATAATTTACTTTTAAAATAAAAATAAACATTAAAATATTTTATTGTTTTATTTAATTCACAATAATATTTTATAATCACACAAGAATAATTTTTTAAAATAGTTGTGACTGCTATATTTATTCAGTTACTACAACCGAATTCAAGATAATACACACAACCGACAAAATTCGATTGGAAACAAATTCGGTTCTTATAACGAATTTCTTTTCTCTGTGTATAAAAACACTTCTTAATTGCACATCTAATGATAACTGTCATTCTCTTGTGTTTATTCCTGGCTTAAGGCCCAACTATAATGTGCATAAGCTAGCTTTAGCTTATGTCAAAAATTCAACGAAAAGCCTGTCAAATGCTTAGGTAACTTATCAAAGAAATTTATGTGGCTACAATGTACTTACATAAATTTAGTAACTTATTTGCCACAGTTGCACATTTATGTTTATTTCGTACTTTTGCCAAAAATAATTTCTATATAAATCAACAAAATTTTAAAACTAAAAGGTTTTAAAGATGATATATTATATATTTAATAACATTCATAAACACATTTAGATATTTTGGTTTATGTTCTTAGAAAATGTAAAAAAAAATTATTACAAATTGTTTTGTGTTTGTGGACAACCGTACCAAAAAATGCAACGATGTTCATCGTTTATATGGTATACATATGTATGTGTGTATAAATACAAATTTAATTTAAATATATTATAATTGTAAAAAATTGGCCATAAAGAAAATGTTCTTTTTTCTACATTTTATATTGAAGTACAAACTAAAAAATTTAACAATTTAGGTCTTAATTAGAAAATTTCTTTATTAATGTATAAATCAAAGCACAATCAGCTGTTTCCCTACGGAAAGTGCGATCAGTTTCGTACCTTGCATAAAGAAATAAAATTTAACGAAACTTGACGAAAAGTTATCTTATTCACATTATAGTTTACCACATATAATTTAATGTATTTGCACAGTTGTATAAGTTGGCATAAGCTAGTTTATGCACATTATAGTTGGGCCTTTATTTTGTTTTTGTTTGTGCGTTGTGTGTTGTGTGTTCAGGTTTTTCGTATAATTTTAGTTAATAAAGTAATTTTTTGTGTTTTCTTAATTGACTTGGGGCAAGGTTTTCGTTACTAGATTTTCATTTTAAACTTATAAATAATTGTATTTATTATTTATATTTTAATTTGGCATTTTTCACACTATATTTTTATAGTGTATTTTAAACAAGAAAATACAATTTAGGATTCAAAATGTATATAATTATCTTGGCATGCTCTAAATTTGCATGTTGTGCAATTTCTATAAAAAACAATTTTAAACAAAAGAAAGCGAAATTAAGCCTTAATTAAATACATTTTTATTGCACATAAATTTTTATTTTGTTTAAAGTTTTTTTCACTATTTATTTTAGATACAGAGAACTTTGAGAAACCAAACTAGTAGAAATAAAAACCGTTTTTTTTTCTTGTTTTGCATAAAAATGATTATTCGACATAGTTTTCATTTCATTACACTAAACATCTGTTCAGCACATTCATATATTTGAATAACACTATTGAAAACAAAATAATCATAATAAAAACCATTTTAGTTAAACCGAAACAAATGACGATAATGGTATTATATACTAAATTTTTATTTTTATTGATTTTGTAGGCTTTTAATAAACATTAAATCTTAATCGACTGTAAATATATTACAACATAAAAACTAAAAGTAATGCAGCGAAATAATCATGTTCGAAGTATATTGTTATTAACCCATTACAACAAGGGCGTCCAAAATACTTGCGGGGATTATTGCCAAAAACACTCTTTCTATTTTAGTTATTCATTTAATTTTTCTTTTTTGGTGAAAGTTGTTTTATTCACTTAGTGTGGTGGTACCACGCCTACTGTTTTATCTCTAACAATTCTTTCGCCAGATATGCACATTAACAACAGTTACTTGTGCAAAATTTCAAGACTATCGATTATAGCTCTTGAGATACACGATAATAATTACTTACTCTGTTTAAAGTATACCACGCTCACTATAACAATCTAGCCGATATTTCGTTACATTATGCATATTAATAAGAGAGTAATTTGCACAAAATTTCAGTCTGCTACTTATTATAGTTAACACGATGATAAATATTTATATTTTATGGAAAATGCCACGCCCACGTGAAGTTAAAATATCAAGTTCTTTGTTTTACCAAACGCATATCTGGCAAAAAACTATAAAAATTCGATTCGGTCCTATGGTGAAGGCAGCTTTAGCTTTCCAACGAATAAACAAACAATAAATTTTTATAGTTCGGCAATATTTTACACAAATATAGCTGTAAAGTATTAAAATAGCACAGCTAGTGAATGCGTTTTAAAAAAACGTTGCTCTTACATAAACTTGCATGTAACAACTGCGATAACAAAAGCGATAACCGTATCAAAAGCCTTCGAAGTTTAAAAAAAAAATAATAAATTTTATTTCTCATTACATTACGACTAAGACTTTTAGTCGTTTGTTAAACAAAACTGAAGCAATAATTGAGTTAAATTAAGTTACCTTACGGCAAAACTACATCGTTTTTGGTGAGGACAAGGCAAGCTGATTTCATATCTAATACCTTTTTATTCGCTAGTTTGAAGAGTTTTTTATAAAGAAAATGAAAAATAATATTTTAAATAGAGTTTCTTCAACTTGATACTTGTAAATCTAAAGGATTTAAATTACTGACTGCAAGACAAATCGCAAAAAAATTTATTTCATTTTCGTTTTAAGTTTTTGGAAATGTTTCCTTATTGTTTGCTTGTTTTAGTACAAGTGAGTTTTAATCAATTTCAAGCAAGATGAACAATTTCACTGCTTCTTTCATTTTCGTTCTTCGTATTAGGAAGGAAAGAAACAAAAAAGAAAAAAATACAAATAAGGGAAACCATTTTGCATTTAAATCGTATGCTGTTGTAAGCAGGGATGTTAAATATTGCGATTTTAAAACTTAATTGGTGAGCTAATGTTTGATTTGGCAACATGACGATTTTTTTGGCGACTTATAGAGTGTTTGTCGATTTTCTTGGCAATTTTTAAATATCTTGATGTGTTGTAAAGTTAATGAAATGAATTATTTAAACATAGAGTTTCAATTATACAATTTGAACGCAGGCTTAATGCTGTATTCTAGTTTACTTTTAGTTTAATCTAAAATTGTTAAGCCATTAGTTTTAAGTGAAGCACATAATTGAGAACAATTAATTAAGAGTATAACTATGTCCATTGAAGTGCCTAACACACTTCGTCCACCTAAACTGAATTAAATAATTTTAAAATAGATCAGAAAACCATGAAAAACATACAAGAAAAATGTTTTTCATATTAAAGGATACTTTTAAAGGAACTAATAATTCGGCTTTCTGTAAATATGAATGCGTTTAAAGTTTACGAATATTTTTGCATTGCAAAATGTTATTCATAAACACAAACAAAATCCGTCGTTGTCGAAGATTGTTAAAAATTATTTTTTAAACCCTAATGCGCCGTTTGATGTATATGAAACTCAATGATAAAATTAATTTTTATTAATTAAAAGGATTATTTTAAAGATTATATTTTAAGGAACCTGCTCTGGCCGGCGTTAAAAGAGTATTTTCGAAAATACACTGTATTAAAACTCTTCTGCGAAATATAATGCAGTATGAACTTCTTAATGTGTTATTGCTGTACTTTTTTTATACCTTCTCAAGAAATGCTTAATAAATTTCATTCCCATACAATGTATTCGAAGGCAGAGGGCGCTGATGATTGTCTTGAGAATGAAGTGAATATAGCATATTAGAAATATTATAAGACTGTAAAATTACTATTGTATATTCTTTATTGATCAGATATCAATATTATATTTTTTTATTGATTTTTTTTAAATTATAACTAATTTATAGTAAACGTTGTACCTTTAATGTGTTCACTGAGTATTTGTAGTTTTTCAAATATAAAATACATAACATTCTAGCAGTGCCCACGAATTCGTCTGCATGTCATTTCTAATTTTCTTAAAATTCAATTTTAGAAAAATGTGTTAAAATATTTATTCCAGAGTTCTGCATCCATTGCAAAAAATTTTTTAATTAAAAAAAGAAAAATGTGCTGGCTACTGTTTTAGTACCATTATACCGGTACGAGGGCTGCTCTATATATTTCTGGCCTAATAGTGAAAATGCGAATATTTATAATCAAAAATGGTTTTATTGTTTTTCAAAGTATTCTCCATCATGATTTATACACTTATGCATGCGCTCAAACCAGTTGTCGAAGCAGTTTTTCCACTCCAATTGAGACACCTCTAAAACATGGTTTTTGAACACTTCAACAGCTTCTTCTGGCGACGAAAATCGTTGACCACGCATTTTTTTCTTGACGTGCGGAAACAAGAAGAAGTCATTAGGTGCCAAGTCAGGGCTGTACGGCGGATGACCCATTAATTGGACGTTTTGGCCGGTCAAAAATGCTCTGGTTTGAGCCGATGTGTGAGAGCTCGCTTTGTCATGGTGAACAATGATTCGTCTTCTCTTGTTGGTTTTTCGAATTTCTCCGATGACTTCAGGCAAACAAATTGTAGTGTACCACTCAGAAGTGACCGTCCTACGTTACTCAAGCGGAACAGTCGCCACATGACCAGTTTTGCCGAAGAAACAGGCGACCATTTGCTTCGAAGTGCTTCTTCCACAAACAATTTTCGTTGGATTTTGCTCGTCTTTGAAGACCCACACGGTCGACTATTGTTTCGTTTCGGGCTCATACGCATAGATCCATGATTCGTCACCTGTGACGATCTTATTAACGTCTTTTGAATCACCGCAATCGTATTTGCAACATTTCTTTGCACCAATCGACACGAGCCTTTTTTTGAGCGACTTTCAAATTGTGCGGGATCCAACGAGAACAAACCTTTTTTACGGCCAGGTGTTCATGCAGTATCGAATGTATGCTGGTGGAAGTATTGTCCAAGGATGTCTCTATCTCTCGGTATGTCGCTTGTCGATCTTGCATTATGAGTTCACGCACGGCATCAATGTTCTCTGGCACAACAGCCGTTTTTGGACGACCTTCTCGGAATTCGTGGCACAAAAATGTTCACGAGTTAATTCCATTTGTTTCTATATTAATTTTTTCAAGTCACTGTAAACAACACAAATAATGGTCGTACGTCAAAACATTTTGAGTACGATTATGCTTAAAAATTACAAACTTTCCAATGGAAATGTCAGATTGCACTTGGCAGCACTCAATGTTGCCAGGCCAGAAATATATATGTAGCAGCCCTCGTAAAATATGGTGCTTTCAACATTTGTATCTCTGGGCTTTCTACGAAATTAATTATTTTTACGAAAAAAGTATTTGAACCAAGGTTCTAAGGGACTTCAAATGTTGTTCAAATCAATGCAGTAGTTTTTACGTGATGCGACAGATAGAGAAACAACAATTCTAAAAGAGTTGTTTTGTATTTTAATCTATTACTATGTACACCAACATCAAAATTTTCAAAAAATATTTCATCTACAGTTTTATTATATGTATAGATGTAGTATATATTTTTGCGATTTTTTTTTTTAAATTTTTGGCGATGAAATTTTTTTTTTATTAAATTTTTTTTTTTATATAAATTATATAGAAATATTATAGGCTAAAACTATCAATAACATCATTTTGCCGATTTTTGAAAATAATTTTGACGATTCTAGTCAAAAACAGTCTGACATCCCTGGTTGTAAGTAAGCGTGGCTGGTATTTTCTTCATTATTTGATCTGTAACTGTGTATCAATTTTGTCTTTTATCGTTTTTTGCTTTTATTTCGATTTTGTCATCAATTGTTTCATTCGGAAATACTTTGATACAAACATGAATCGACTAATGCATTTGTTAGATCGAATGGAAGAGAGATTATAAAGCAAATTGCTTTAATTATACTTTTTGTTTACTATTCGTTGGGTGTCTGCCATAGAGTTGTCAATATTCGATTTGCAGTTTTTTTTTAATTTAAGTTTTACAACAACAACACTTAAGTGACACAAAACATTAAATTTTTTCTCCAATTCGCTGGTTCGTTAGTTCTTTGATTAGTAAAGAGGCGGATTCGCTCTGGTCAAGTTTTTGGGTTATGGTCATTTTAATGTGGATTTTTTTGTGTAAACTTTTTGTTACGTACATGTAAAATGCTTTAAGCTTCTGTTAAACTTAACTCTTGTAGTTTTTGATTATTTACTATATTTCAAGTTTTTTTTTTTTTTTTTTTTTTTTTTTTTTTAATAAAATCGGACATAAAGTGGCAGAGGAAAGAAAATAAAAGTATAAAAAAACCAATGGAAGCCAAATATTCTAGCTAGTTTATGAATTAAAATTTTTCGTTTCAAGTTTTATTTTTTTAATGTTACGATGGCGACACGGGCATTTCGCGACCCAAAGGGAAAATATTTTGGGCAAAAATCTCTTTGTGCTTAACAAACTCAAACAACATGGCAAGCAGTTTTATATTTCGAACACAAACATTTTCGGTGGCCAGCAGTTCACAACTAGAACGAATAAATTTTCCACGATTTTTTTTTATGAGCCAAAGTCCTCAAACCTTTTCTGCTTGTTAGTGTTAAGAAAATCTTCTGAGCATTCATTTACTTTTGTTATACTTGGCCTGCTTAAACGAACAAAAAGCATTTGATACAAATAAACCTAAAGGCAGGAAAAATATAATTAAAACGAGAATAAAAAATATGTACAACAAAGCGTAAAATTAAATGGCATTTTTTGGACACTAGAAAAAAGTGTTTGTATGCATAACACAAATATACTTTCGTGCTAACAAGTACGTACAGTTGCAACTTAACAAAAAGATTAAAGGTTTCCTTGAACTTTTGCTATAATAACACAGAAAAAAAAAAAAAATAAATAAAAAACCAAATAATAAAAACATGAAAGAAAGAATTCTAGTTTTTAATTGTATTGAAATATTAAAATTAAAATACATTTTTCTGTTAAAGTAGAAATGTTTTTTTTTACAAAATCCTTGGAATTTTAAATGCACGTAACTATTTGAATGACAAATTGTTACATTTAATAGAAGCAATTTAATAAAGGAGTACATAACCTTCTCGTAAACAAAATGTTTCATAAATTGGAGCGGATATTCTTATTCCTTTAATAGGCTAACGATTTTTTTGATAGTTATAACTTTATACTTCTCTCAAAATATATCGAAGATCTACCAACTTTAGCTGTAATAGTTGGAATCTCTTAAGATATATTAAATTCAGAACAATTTTTTTAATTGAAAAGCTACTTACGCATGCGACACCTACTATTTATTTTTTTAATTTTCACAACGATTTTCTTTAAGCCTTGGCACTCATATTTCTAATTATTGTATCAATCAGAGATACCTCCTTTTTTGACTTATTCATACAGACCCAATCAAGAAAGAAAACATCTCAAGTTTAAAATATAATTCCATAAACTTAGTTACCAATACAGATTCCAGATTAAACTCTAAGGAATTTAAGGGAATTTAATAGTCTGATCGAATGTTCTATCTAAAAAACTGAATTGATATAATAAAAATCTCATAAGAGTCAATCAGATCCTTACATTATAACAGAATAGCTCTTGAAGAATTAAAATAAATTCCATCTTAAATTAAAATTTTTTAGCTAAATTCAAATATTGAAAAAATCTGTTGGTTTACAGAAGAAGAAGTAAAGTCAATAAAAAATAATCAGGGCACTGTTTCTTAAACTGCAGCGAAGATTGAGCATTCCAAGCTATAAATATATCTAACAGTAAGAACTGAATAAACTAGCATTCACAAAGAAACATCAAATTTTCAACCAGTTTCAGGGGTGAAAGAAAAAAGGAAAATAGGTTCTTAGGGCGTTAACACTGACAACTCCGACATAGTGACAAGGCAAGGATTCACTATCATACTCAGTCGTACGATCTGTCAAAAATTTCATGTGTGCTCAAAAAGTATGATAGTGTGGATTAAAATTGTATGTGTGTGACAGAGTTTTTGACAGATTTGTACGATTTTATAATCTTTTGAAATAATTCATAAAATATTTTCTCTATGCGATCAGGGTTGATTTTTTTTAAGATGATGAGGAGAAAAAACAACAAAATATTAGAACCATATGTTTTTGCATCTTTTTTGTATAATAGTGTGGCACATACGACGCCATTTTGGAACGATTTTTAAAGTAGGACAGAATTCTGTCAGATTTTTGTGTGATTAAGTCGTACGATTGTGTATGATAATGAGTCCAATCGGACATATAATTTATGTGAATGCCATAGAGTGACCCAAACTACATGGTTCCTTTAATGAGATAAAAATAGCGCATAATCGCGCCGGACTCCAACATAATGACTATTAGACAAAATAAAAGTGTAACGCTACGTTATGATTTCAATTTATATGCAGTGATCAAAAGTTTTAACTTTTCTATATTGAAAATTTCTCACGATTTCAGATGACACTTTATTCAATTGTCGTAAAAGAATATTAATTTTATAGCCTTCTACCTTATTGTATCCGACGTTACCCAGGTCTAATTCTTGGACCGTGTTCGCTAGAGAGATCTACTCCGAACACGTGAGAAATCCATCGAATCGGTTTGGATCTTATAAATAAGCAGATATCTATATTTCAAAAACCTTAATCGGCGTTTGTTACCTCTCTCCTTCCCCACCCTTTTTTTGTTAAAAAGCATAAAATAATAGAATATTTTATTTTATTTTACCATATATCTAACTATGTTTAAAATTTTGTTGTAATCGGGACAAAGGTAAATGCCCGTTTTTCCCCTTGTCTGTTATCATGTTCCTAGCTCTGGATATAGATATAGATGAGGACCAATCTATGATTTAAATTTCATTAAAATCGATTAGCCGAAATTTTTTTTAATTATTTCAGGCGCTTAAATATGCCTGCTTTACAATTTTCTCCTCTTCTGGTCCGCTGTTTGAAAATATTAATACCGTATTCTATCATGAAGACAAATTTTATTCAAATCGGTTTAGACGCGCAGACAAACCAGCAAACAAACATACAAAAGATTTATAATATAATTATTAGATTCATGTTTTATCAATTGTCTTTCTCGTCTAAATCGAAAACCAGAAAGAGTATCATATATTCCCAAATTTTTGCTGCCACATGTTTCTGTGAGAATTAAAGTTGCACAAAGCGACAAAAAAACCAAAAGCGTTTTATTTTTTAAACTTTAAAAAGTTTTCAAAATGTAATTTTTACCTGCAACAAAAAGCAAACAGCCATATCTGCTTCTTTAAATAGTAGTTACTGCAAACAAGCAAAAATATATCAAGTAGTTCTGCTCGTAATTATACAGTCTGTACTGCTCTGTATCATACAGAACAGTATGCTAAAGTTATCTCACAAACCAAAATATTTTTAAATGCGCTTTTTGTTTTACAAACCATAACAAATATAACCCATTTGTTTAACTGAGATCCACCATTAATGTGAATATTGCTGTGAATTTATATATGGGTCAATAATAATTTTTATAAAGTAATGATTCACGTTCACTTCGACACATCAGGTACTCCATAGAAAAAGTAAGCGAAATTCCATTTTTCTTTCTTTTTTTTTCCTCTCAAGCACCTTAGTTCAACTTATTTCTTTTCTTAAAATTGTAAATTTATGATCGTTTAATTGTTTGGCTGGCCTCTCTTGTTTTATTGTTTCGATATTGTCTTTTTAAGAGTGGTGACTGTTTTTTAAGTTGTGAGTCAAAAGGTGTAAATATGCGGGAGTTTTCTGTTGATACAATTGGAACTTCTTTGTTGCTTGGAAAGAAACGTGTATGTATATGTATATATAAAGATAAAAATGCCTTTCAAAGTAATCTACTTAAATACAATAAACTTTTTAACAACAACAGCGATGAAATCAACTGCAGCAAAAATAAAATTACAAGGATTAAAAATCAGGAAGCGAAAATTATTTTTTCAATTTATTTTTATTATCTGGTTTATTTATTGGTTGCACGTGCTACAATCAAAATATTTAGCATTGTTGTTTTACTAAATTCTTTTTTAATTTTTTACGTCTTAAATATCAAAACATTTTCACGAGCTACCATTAAAAAAGTATATATTAAAAGTGATAAAATGTTTGAAGTATTTTCTAGAGAACACTTTATTAAACTGACGTAACAAAGAATATGTGAGAACTTAAATTTAATGTCAGGTTATAATTAATATATCTAAATACGAAGTGTACACTTAAAAAAAGGAATCAGGTTATCAATTCGTCTGAATGCTGCTTTTTTTAATGTTTGTGCCTGCAGAACTCAGTCATTTCTGACCCAATTTTGAAATTTGTTTGTTATATGATAGATAAGGCTTACAGATTGGTCCCGCTTTAAAAACAGTTCGTTATTTTAAAGATTAAAGGGTGCCCCATTCAACATACATATTTTCACGTGTATTATGAACTGTAGCGGGCACTCCTTTAAAATTTAAAATGACTGCATATTGCTTAGCACTCAATAACAAAAAGTAATAAAAAATAAATCTAAAAATTAAAGGGTATCCTATATAAGTCCATACTTTTGAACAGATGTAGACAAACGTTTGAAATTTACAAGGAATCTGTATTCCTAAGTCCGCTATAACAACAAGTTTAAAATAAGAATTTTGAAAATAAAAGGTGTTCCCAAAATTAATGTAATTTGGCCTATATGGCCATATCTTTTGAACAGTTATATACACTTGAATATCAGACAGAGTGTCAACTACTTTGCTTAGTGTAGTAAAAAGTAGAATAGTTGCTGTAATTTGATGTATATTGCCAAACTGTTAAACAGTTGTAGACAGGCGGTTTAAAGTAAGAAGGAGCTATAGTTCTAAGTCTGCTATAACTAGCAAGTAAAAAGTTTAGAGATGGAATATAAAGGTGTTCCAAGAGTTAATGTAATTTGATGTATGTGGCTATACTTTTGAAGCGTTATAGGTAGACAGATGAAATCCGTTTTGAAGTCGGTTCTTATTTTCATTATTTTAATTGTGTGTTTCCATTAACGTGATGTGAGAAAATTAAGTGTTTTGCTATTTGATTTCTCATACATTTTTAATGCCATAATAACTACCTAAAGCACTGGATTTCTTTTAACATTTAAATTAAAAAAAAAGAATATTATTTTGGTCGCAATGGCGAATTTATTATTTTCTCCGAAACTCTAAGCGTCAGTAGCCATATAAAAAAAATTATACATATTTTTAATGTAAGAAGTTTGACATTAAGAGTTTTGGCAAAAATTATTAAATTTGCCATTGCAACGACCTTGTAATTAATTAGTGCTTTAAAAAACATTTTTGAAAATATGAAAGGCAAAAAAAAATTGACGTCACAAATTCGAATTTATATAACACTTTAGATCTGTGAAAAGATTTCGAAGAGTTTTCCTTAAAACTAGTTGTTCTCAGATCAGAGGGAACGTAGTATAAGTCAAACAAATTACATAAATATTCTCTTAAGATATCACGTGTTGCTGGGTAAATACAGCGGGTGGGATAGAACTTTCTCATTTAGTATGTTCAAGCAGTAGTATAGAGACTCTTAGAAAGGTACTTCCCGCTGATACAGCTGTAACTGAGTTTAAAATCTTTAGCCGAATAAGACTCTGATCGTTGCCGAGCGCAAATGTAATTATAGTGAGAATGGCATGGAGTAGTATTAGGTTTCGATGGAGAGTAATTATTATTGCCTTAACTGTTAGTTTGGATGTGCATTTTGAGTCAAGCATTGGATACATCTTGGAAGTAGAATTACAAATACTAATGTTTTTCATCTTCAATATTTGAGAGTTGAACATTCGTTAAATTTTTATATCATTCCCAACGACTCTAAAGAGGCTGGTGACAAATAACTTCTAATCCGATCTTATTCTTTCTTTAAAACCACTTACAAAAGCTTTATCGGTTGTTTGTGACAGAAATTAAAATAAATGCCAAACGCCGAGACAAACTTGATTTCAACATTAACAAAAAAAAAGGTGCTATTGGAAATCAGCATAATCGGTCCATGTCCTTCGAGGCATCAGGTTATACACCACGCCTACCTCTAATTTTTGGCTGTCATTTGGAACAATAAAGTAACTCCAATCAAAAAAATAAATATACGGGACGATAGAGCACTGAAAAAAGAGAAAAATACATCAAGTGTAAATATTGGCGCTCGCCCATATTTTCCGAGTTACGGGGCTCCGAAATTTTTAATTTTTTTAAAATGTTAATGCGGGTATCATTTTAAAGCTTTTGGATAGATCTTTTAGAAAATACTAAAATTTTTTTAAAGTGCTTAACCCATTAAGAGCCAATGTCAGTGTTATGTAAAAATTTATTGTATATGCAGTAATTTTTTTTTTTTTGCTTTTCTGATTGGAGTTACTTCACTTAACTAGATTCAAGTCTATTGTGAAGGGTATATAAAATTCGACATATCCGAATATAGCATTCTTACTTGTTTTTTATTCATCATAACTTTTTTTTTGTTCCTTCAGTTACTTATTATCAGAATATGCTGCCTGTGTAGCAAACAATGAAGGGAACTTAAGTACGGACAAATTAAATCCGCCAATTAATGTTTTCAATTTTATTCAAGCAGCTCTTTTGTATTCCTTTTAATAATATGTATTCATTATCTATAATAAGGGTGTGGCGCCATTGTTTATTAGTTTTTAATAAAAAAAAAGGAGTAAAAAGTTTTCTGTCTATGGATTCAATTAAACAAATGGTAGAGAGTGTTCAATTGTCTTTGGCTTTGTCTTTTTTTTTTTTTTTTTTTTTTTTTTTTTTTGTGTTATAAATAAATAAGTAGGACTGTAGTTCAAGATACGTAAGAAATTTCTGCGCTGTTTCCACTGTTGGTTTATAAATATAAATTTCAAAACTTCTACAAAGAAAATAAAATGTATCAAAAAACACAAAAACTATTGTTTAAGTTTTTAAATTTGTGTAAATTAAGACTAAATTGATAGATAGCCGTCAAGAATTTTCTAGCGCTGTACCTAAATCAAATATTTGGCGAAGCAATATTTTTACAGCGATAAATGAGGAGAGATTACGTCTGAAATCAGGTGTTGCATAACAAGAGTAAATATAAACTATTGGTTTCAAGTGTTGTACGCTAACTAAAGAGTTCCAATTGCATTACAGTATATTTTGTTGGCATAGAGTAAAAATGTACATCTCTGTGCAAGTTTGTTTGTTTGGGTGTGCATCAATCAGGGCTAAACCACGGAACCGATTTTATTGAAATTTTAAACACGGGTAGATATTTGTCTAAATTTAAAAAAAGGGTATTTAAATTTTCAAATAGCTGACCATAATGGGAAGCAGGCATTTTTATGCAACTCGATTTTAATGAAATTCGAAACATATATAGTCCTCGTCTATATCTGTTTCCAGAGCAACTACCTAGATGGCAGTCAGATGATACGTCTATACCTATTACAATATTTTAAATATAGTTAGATATTTATGTATGTAAAGGGTAGAATATTTTTTGTTGAGTTTGAAAACAAGAAAAAGTGTTATACTCGACTATGCCGAATCTTATATATCGTTCACCATCAATGTAAATCTAGTTTAGTAAAGTAACTCCAATCAAAAAACCAAATATTGGGGTGACAGAATTAAAAAATAAAATAAAAATGGTTTTGTATCCATATAATTTTACATAAAAATGATATCGGCTGTTATTTAAAAAAAACTAGTATTTCCTTAAAGATCTCTTCAAAAGCTTTTAAATGATACCAATATTTATATTTAAAAAAAATTTTAAAATTTCATATCCCCGTAACTCGGAACATATGGGCGAGCACCAATTATTGCACTTAATGTTTATTTTCTTATTTTTTAATTCTCTATCGTCCGACATATTTCTTTTTTTGATTATAGTTACTATGTTGTTCCAAATGACGTGAAAAATTTGGAGGTATGCGTGGTGTTTTGCCTGCTGCCTTGAAGGACATGGACCGATCATGCTGATTTCCAATAGCACCTCATTCGACAATATATCTCATCGATTGACATATATATCTTTTGGCCGAGGCAAACTTGATTTCAACACTAACACGGACGGACAGACAGACGTCGCTCAATCGACTTCGCTATGCATAAAAACTCAGGATATATATATTCTTTATGAGTTCGGAAAGGGTTACTGTAGAAATTACACACGGAATGACAAACTTAGTAATACCCTTTTTCCACTTTTTGTAGTAAAGGGCATAAACAAACTACATGCCCACACATTGTTTCAAAAAATTTTCGTAAGAACTTTAAATCGAAATTAGACCTGGAGGGGTCAATTATATTTTGTTATTAAAAATACATGCAACTATGTATGTTTCTGTAATTGAATTTCTTTTTTAATTGAGATTACATTAATTTACATTAAATTACACATTGCATTTAATTTGTATTTAAAAAAATCCAATTACAATAGCATTTCATTTTAACAGCAAATTTTAAAATATAATTTTATACATTACAAAAATTTAAGCCTACATTTAGTAATGCAAAAATAATTAGTAATTTTTTCAGTTATTATTGTCAAAAAAATATATATGTATATATAAAAAAAAAATTATCAATTATCGTTGCAGAATAAACTCGTAAAAAAATATAATTAGGCTATTTAAATACTATATTAATTATATATTTTATTTTAAAACGAAAAAAAAAAACAGGGATAACAAATATATAAAAGAGCAAAAAAACAATGAATTTCAATTAACTTTAAACAGCATTTGGTTACATATAAAAAACGCGAATAAAATTACACGACATATTACAATTGAAATAAAAAAGTTTTAAGCTTAAAAATACAGCAAAAAATCTTTTTTATTAATTTAAATAAATAAAATAAGTTTTACTAAGTTGTCATTTGTAAAGCTTTGTCGCTTAATTTTGAAAATATTTTTTTTTATATAAAACTAGCGGAACCCGGTGAACTTGGCCGCGCCCTAATTTTAAGCCTTCAGACAAACCTTAGAGTAATAATACAACACAATTCATTTGGTAAGCCATTAAGGAATAATTTCAAACAAAATTTCTTACAAGAGAATGAATTTTCAATTTTTCTAATTTTCCGCAATTTTCCATGCTTTGCACCAAAAAAGTTCTATTTTTTCATTTGAAAAACCATTAAGAAATAATCACACAAAATTTCGTACAAAAAACACAATTTTCGACTTTTCCAATTTACCGACTTTTCCGGCGGGATTTTCCAAAATTTTCTTCCGTAAAAACCTTCTCCTTGAAAATACAAGCCACTGACAACCGTTCTCATTTTATGATTACTATACACTTTTTACACCATTTATATATATATATATATATATATATATATATATAGATTGGTCCCTATTTCAAAAAGGGTTCATAATTTACAAAATTAAAGTTGGTATGGGGACATACCCCATTTGATGTATATAAGCCTCTCCGTTATAGAAAACTGGACAAAATATCGATTACCAAGATCGTTATAATAACAGGCGTAACTATTTAAAATTATATATTAAAGTGTGCCCCAATAGTTCATTTAATTTGATGTATATGGCTATAAAATCGAGCAGTTGTAAACAAGCGATTAAAATTTACAAAGAATCTGTACTGCTAAGACAACAAGTAAAAGTTCAGATTTAGAAATCAAAGGGTGTCCCAATAATTTATGTAATTTGATGTATGTGGCAAACTTTTAAAACGTTGTAGACAGACAGCTAAAAATTAGTAGAAGCCTATGTTTCTATGTTCGCTATTACAACAACTTTATAATTTGAATTTAGATTTTAAAGGGTGTTCCCATAATTGATGTTATTTGAGCTACACGACCCTATCTTTAAAACGATAATATGCAAATACTTGAAAATTAAACACAATGTCTACTACTTTGTATAAATATTTAAAATTTTAAATTCAAGGGTGGTATATATATATATATATATATATAGATAGGTCCCGTTTTCAAAAGAGTTCACAAGTTGGTATGGGTACATACCCCATTTGAGGTATATGGGCTACTCCGTTATAGAAAATTGGACAAAATATCGATTACCATGATCGTTATAATAACAGGTGTAAATATTTAAAACTATATATTAAAGGGTGCCCCAATAGTTCATTTAATTTGATGTATATGGCCATTCACTCGAGTAGTTGTAAACAAGCAATTAAAATTTACAAAGAATCTATACTGCTTAGTACGCTAAGACAACAAGTAAAAAATTCAAATAAAGAAATCAAAGGGTGTCCCAATAGTTGATGTAATTTGATGTATGTGGCCAAACTTTTAAAACGTTGTAGACAGCTAAAATTTAGAAGGAGCCTATGTTTCTATGTTCGCTATAACAACAACTTTATAATTTGAATTTAGATATTAAAGGGTGTTCCCATAATTGATGTTATTTGAGCTACACGAACCTATCTTTCAAACCATAATATACAAATACTTGAAAATTAAACACAATGTCTACTACTTTGTTTGGTATATAAAGAAGTATAAATATTTAAAATTTTAAATTAAAGGGTGGTACAATAGTTGATGTAATTTGATATAAATATACTGTTTAACTGGTTTACACAAACGGTTGAAATTTACAAAGAACCTATTTTGTTAACTCCGCTACTTCAGAAAGTATTAGATTTGAATTTCGGATTAAAAGGGTGATGTATATGGCCAAAAAATTGTAGTCAGTGAACAGAAATTTACTAGCTGTATTGCTAAGCCCGGAATTATATATGGTATAAAATTTCAATTTGGTTGTCCTAATTAGGGATGAGCGATCCCGTGATTTTTGAAGAACATCGTTACCAGTGAACGTGACTTTCAAATCACCGTTCTTTAAAATAGTTACCGTAATCACCGTTTGTAGTTCTTTTTTATTTAAACATACATACATATATAGGAAGTATATAATACTAAATACATAATATTTTATACAAACAGTAATCAATATGGAAAAGGTATTTTGGTCTCTACACTTAAAGTAGCTGTAATTAAATTTGCCTAAATATATGGAATTCTCTAACACTGATTGATTATAGGTTCAAATAAAAAAAGCACCAAAAATTTTCTGTTACATATGTATGCGTGAAACTTGGAAGAATCATAGCTGTTGTTAATAAGTAGAAGCTACACAGCAAAGGAACTGCTTTGACATATGATTGAATGAAAGAACCAAAAGTACTTATATTTCTCATTCACAAAGTTCAACTAAATTTTGTATTGGTGCAAATATAAAAGAACGTTCTTACGCGGAACTGTTACTTGATCAACTCAGTCACTATAGTGACCAGTGATTTTCTAATCACAGTGATTTAATCACAGGTACTGAAATATCGCTCATTTCTAGTCCTAATAGTTAATTTGATTAAATGTATCTATGTGGCCAGACTTTTGGACCGTTATAGATAGATAGCTGAAATCTGTTTTGAAGTCGGGTTTTTTTTTTTTTTTTTGCAAAAATTATTTATTTCCAGCTATTGGGCTTTCGAAGAAAATTAGCCAAACTAAATTTTAATAGAAAAAGCCAAAAGCAGTTATGAAAAATGGGATTTGTGTACAATTACACAACAACCTTGTTTTTAAAAGAATAAGAATTTAAGCAATTTTTTGGTCAAAAGCATAAAATTTAACAATCATGCCCTACTATACAACGTCAAGCGATATCAGTTAAAAGTATTCTTCTTTAAGTCGGTTAAAAAAAAAGAAAAAAAGATTAAAGTAAGTACGAAAGCAAGACAAAGATATATTAAGCAAAATTTGTATCTTGCTTGCGTTTTTCTTCTACATTGGATAATTATAGAATTAAACTTATAAAAGATTATAACACCAACGAATTTCGTGCGTCACAAAATAAAAAATTATTTCCTTTTGAAAATTTAAAATGAATGTGATGACAAGAGTGTACGTACTTAATTCCCTTAATAAATCATGTTTTTTTATTTTTATTAAAATCTCCTTGTAAGTTTTACTTTTTGCAATACTTACATTTTATATTTCCACTCATTTCCTCTTGATGAACTTTCTGTAAAGAGAAAACAAAAGAAAAAACAATTGATAAGTGCTGACATCAATCGAAGTTTTAACAAACTTCTATCATATTTAGTTTTTGAAATAAAAAAAGTTTTAAAATTTATTCTCAAGTGGAAAATGTACACAACAACTGAAAATAAATATACGTCAGATGATTAAATTTGCAGTTCGACATTCACTAGTTTATTCTTGTAGCAAGCGGATGTTTGCATGTTTCTGTAGAGCAGCGATATAAGAATAAAACTTTACCAAGTATTTAAATTAACTTGAAAGTTAACGATTTATCAACAATGAAGAGCCTTAAAATAGTTGGTTAGCAAAACGAATTTAAATTGTTAAAATATAGAATTTTAAAAATTCGTTTTTAAAAACGTTGGCCCAAATTCATAGTTAAAATAAAGTATACTTTAAGGGAACTAAAGTCGGTTTTATTTTAGAGTCGACTCTAATTCATTCATAGACAATTTAAAAGGTATTTTTGGCGAGAAAGTCAACTCTAAATTTAAAACTACCCAAAGCTGTTTTTAACTCATTTTTCCAAAATTATTTTATTTGGTTTAAGAACACAATACTCTGTATCTGATTTTTATACCAAAGTGAACAAAATAACAACAAGGTTACTTTTTTCTAATGTTTGTTTAGAAATTGTATGAAATAATTTATCAATTTACAGTTGACACCCAGTGGAAGGCGGCTAAACTTAAAGTATACTTTATTCTTGACTATGAAAGCAAAAAAGATAATAAGAGCTTTTTATTTTAGAGTATACTTTAGCAAGAGTCGACTTTAGTTTATAACTATGGATTTGGGCCATTGCTTTGTAATTTATAATTTTTAGTAACCACTACATGGGCAATAAACAGAAATATTCAATTGTAATATGTATACTTCTATAAGATAATGGTTTAAAATAAAAAATTAAAAACTTTTTACAACGATAACGATTACACCCTTCCTGCAGATTCTGTTTTTACAATAATATTGTCTGTTTTATGTCGATATTTGCTATGAGCCTTGTACACGTTTGTTTATTTTCGCATTTTCAATTGACCACATCTAATGGATATTTACAGGAACATAAATCAAGCATAAAAATGGTCAGAGTGAGTGCTTAATGTTGGGGTGGTGTGCGCGTTTATGCATAAAATGATAAGAAAGTGGAACAAAACACAAAACATGAACAATTGTGATCATAATACCCAATGTATATTATTTAACGATGTATTACAACAAATATTAAACTTGTATATATTGTTATCTGTATGAGCATGTTATCCCGATTAGATATTCAGTAGTAGTCTAAATGTTTTTGCCCGGGACTAGTTTTCTTGAAAACAAGTCTCTTGATTGCTGTTTCGCTATGCTTCTTACATGCAAAATTTCGACCTATACTTGTCGGCTAGTAACAGTCTTCAAATTGTCTGGAAGAATGCTGGCTACATTAAGCCATAAGAAGTTCAGTACCTGCCGTCATCTTTTTTCTTTTCCCAATAATTTTATGAATTTTAAATTTGATAAAAGTAAAGAGGGCCATGACAACCAAGAGGCGTATGAGTTAGTAAAATATCTTGATTATCTTATGCTGGATAATTTGCTAGTGATGATCATGAAAATTAAGTAAGTATAAATATTATCCAGCCATGATGAAATAACAAATTAAGACTTGCAGACTGTTTTTGGAGGCGGCTGACATAAAGAGTTTACAAAAAGTCACATGTCATATGCGTATGCTATGAAAAGACACGTGTTATACATGTTACACGCGGATGCTATGGGTGACCTTGGCCGGAAAATAAGTTGAATGCATGAAGGGGCTCAAAAAGGAACCAATTTTGCGATTAACTGACAATAACTATAATACTCGCTTAGATAAGCCTCACAAAAGGACCATAAAACCCAAAACGTCCTCTTATAGGCAGCAGATGTTATTCGAAGACTGTCTCATATTTCTTGGACCTTAACGTTTTCAAAAGAATTTGTTAACACGTCATTCTTCTAAGTGGGCTGACAAAGCAGCAGTTTTTATGCACCTTGTCTTACCCGTGTTATGGATCAATTATTAAATCAGGGAAAATGAAAAAGGTTATTTTATTTTTAAGGGAAGTATATGTCCCACTAAAATTTATTCAGAGTATAAACTTTGTATTTTTCTTAGAAATTATATTTTAATAAACATTCTTAAGTGTATGGGTCACATTTCTGAAAGTCTGTTGAAGCAGAAGTATATTCAATATTTGGATTGTTCATCATTTTTATAATTTTAAAATTCAATAAATCATGAATTATTATGGTGTTTCATAGATTTTTCACATAAAATTATTGAGTCAAATATTTAGATGTCAAATTTGAAACACACAACTAAGGGCTTCCCTAATGTAGTTTTAGTTTCTTATTGCTGCACGCTTACTGGAGTGTGTAACATTTATAGTTTGTATTGTTCGTAAGTGCATAGTTATAACAATAAAATAACAACAACAGCATTTAACTCCCACACGGCAGATAACCTAATTCCGATGTGATTGTGTTGTAGCCGTTTGAAAATAAAACGAAATAATAATCGAATGCCTGTAGAATTATAGATGGGAAAGGACAAACGAGTATATAGATATAACAATGGCATCATTGTCTCTCAACCATTAAAATAACAACAATCTCTAACTGCTTTAACAAAACAATTAAGAGCAGTTAAAAATTGAAAATTTAATTTTTTCTTTGCAAGTTATTTACTTTATTATATATTAAATATCTTAAATATTTTTTAATGCTTTTGGTTGGAAAATTCAAAAACATAAGCAAGAGCACTCTTAAAAAAAATTTATTGAAAATATTAACTTCTTTTTATACCCTTCACCACACGCGAAAAAGGATATATCTTAGCTTGTTATTCCGTTTGTAATTTCTACAGTATCAACTTTCGTCCCCATAAAGTACAAATATTCTGAGTTCTTACACATAGCGAAGTCGATTAAGCGATGTAAGTCTGTCTGTCCGTGTTAGTTTTGAAATTAACTTTGCCAAAGCACTAGATGAGCTAGAGAAAATTTAATGCGCCTATCGATCAGACATAGTTTCGAATATTTTGCTATAGAAAATCAGCATGAACCGTCGGTCCAGTTTCTTCGATGCAGCGGGCAAAACGACACTCTTGCCTCTAAGTGTTCTACACATTTTTTTTCAACTTACGTTTTTGTTCATGTAGGTAGTTGTCCTTGCTATTTATTCACCTTTTGCTACAATTATAGTTGCTAGGATAACAACCTTAAGCAGAACTTACAATTTTTGACGCTTAGTTTGAATAGAAAATAATAATGGTAGAAAATAATTTCTTATGCCGCTTCATATGTACATGTGGTTTAGGGTTGCTACATAGCCTGGAATGGCGTGGATTTTTCAGTTCTTGTTCGACTTTCCAGTTAAAATACAATTTGTCTGCCTTCGAGAAGCTTTAATAACTTGCCAAAAGATGTTACAATGTCCATCCTTTTTCAAAAGCGCGATAAACATAAAGTAGGAAATTTGTATAAATTATTCATATTTGTTCTTTCAATACTAATAAGAAGTACTTTTTTTGACAGGACTATTAATAATTAAGTTATCTACGCTCACAAGAAAGGAATCGAATGTCCTTCGCCGTAATAAATTTTCAAATTTTAATAAGAAAAAGTTTTAATGAAAGTTATCAAAATGTTCAAATATTTTTGCGTACAAAGCAAAATAATTACTACACACAGAGAAAAAGCATGGTTGTGATATGGTCACAATAACTATATTATGTTCTTTGTAACAATTTATAGTTGCGGAGAACCAGTTATAGTTGTTTACACCAAAAGTTTAGTCACGATAAACATTTTTTTTAACTTTTAACGATTATATAGTTACTGTGCACAAAAAATGCCACATGGTTGGTTTCAACTAAAAAAATTCCAACCGCTACCAAAGTTTTATAACTTATTAAAAATAATATTAAATACTTAACCATAATATATTATTATTTATCAAAGTATGGTTAAAAGCAACCAGAATAATGTTTGCTTAAAAAAAACTTTTGTTCTAGTCCTTGACAGTTTAGAAATTTTTTTGGTAGCTAATAATTGAAATTGTTTTTTTTTTGTTAGAGAAAGTGAAAAAAAATAAAAATATATGTACAAAATAAATAGTGAAAAATAATATGAAGACAAATTAAAATCAAAACATTTAAAACATAGTTAAAATAAATATGTATGTAAGCATATAAATCTTAATTTTTGTATTTGAAGTACAATTTTGAAATCATTTATTTGGGCCTATAAAATGTATTTTTATATAACTGATTTTTATAGCATATGTAGTTATATAGCTATTGTAAGCAAATATTTGATTTTATGTGAATGTACGTTTTTTAATGATTTTTATAACATTTCATTTTATATCTGGAAAATTTTACACTTCCTAGACTATATTGTAATTCAATTATATAACCTGACATTTTCAGCCATATTATGATATTTGTATTTAACCATTTAATATTTATATTTGAACACAAATATCTTTATATTTTAGCATGTTATTATTTTGCTAGACAACAATATGGTTGCAAATATAACAATACTATATTTTGTTAGCAACCATAATATGTTGCTCTTTGCGTGTAGATTCTGTAAATAAAAATATAAAATGTATGTGGCAATTTGCATAAATTTTCTGTGTTTGAAATTAATATAAGTATATATATGCAAATGTTATGTATTTCCTTGCTTTTATGTTATTATTATTTTTAATTTATTCTTGTAAAGAAAAAATTTAATAAAAATTCGAAATTATTCTTTTTTTCCAAAATCCAGGTGAACTTTTCCCACTGTCCAGTTATTTGACTTTTGATATCTGGCAGGCCTGCTATGGCTTTATTTGCTGAGAAGTATATAATATTCGGCATAGCCAAAGTACTCTTACTCGTTTATATTCAAATATTAAATTTTGTTCCATTTTCTATGTTTTATATATATAAAACAAGCGTAGTATACTTACGAGGCCTGCTCTATTTTCCATCAAAAATGGTTTTATTGTTTTTCAAAGTATTCTCCAGCATGATTTATACACTTTTGCATGCGCTCAAACCAGTTGTCGAAGCACTTTTTCCATTCCGATTGAGACACCTCTAAAACATGGTTTTTGAACACTTCACAGCTTCTTCTGGCGACGAAAATCGTTGACCACGCATTTTTTTCTTGATGTGCGGAAACAAGAAGAAGTCATTAGGTGCCAAGTCAGGGCTGTACGGCGGATGACCCATTAATTCGACGTTTTGGACGGTCAAAAACGGTCTGGTTTGAGCCGATGTGTGAGAGTTCGCATTGTCATGGTAAACAATGATTCATCTTCTCTTGTTGGTTTTTCGAATTTCTCCGATGACTTCAGGAGTGTACCACTCAAAAGTGACCGTCCTACGTTGCTCAAGCGGAACAGTCGCCACATGACCAGTTTTGCCGAAAAAATAGGCGACCATTTGCTTCGAAGTGCTTCTTCCACGAACAACTTTCGTTGGATTTTGCTCGTCTTTGAAAACCCACACGGTCGATTGTTATTTCGCTTCGGGCTCATACGCATAGTTCCATGATTCGTCACCTGTGACGATCTTATTAACGTCTTTTGAAGCACCGCAAGCGTATTCTTGCAACATTTCTTTGCAGCAATCGACAAAAGCCTTTGTTTGAGCGACTTTCAAATTGTGCGGAATCCAACGAGAACAAACCTTTTTTACGGCCAGGTGTTCATGCAGTATCGAATGTATGCTGGTGGAAGAAATGTCCAAGGATGTGGTATGTCGCATGTCGATCTTGCATTATGAGTTCACGCACGGCATCAATGTTCTCTGGCACAACAGCCGTTTTTGGACGACCTTCACGGAATTTGTCTTTGAGCGAGCTTCATCGCCATACAAAGATTTAAGTCCATCAATGCACTATTGTCGTGATAATCCACGTCAAAAATTGTGAAAAATGAAGGCACAAAAATGTTCACAAGTTAATTCCATTTTTTTCTATATTAATTTTTTCAAGTCACTGTAAACAACACAAATAATGGTCGTACGTCAAAACGTTTTAAATACGATTATGCTTAAAAATGACAAACTTTCCAATGGAAATGTCAGATTGCACTTGGCAGCACTCAGTGTTGCCAGGCCAGAAATATATATAGCAGCCCTCGTATGAAATGAGGTCGGCAATACATAAGTATTTCCACCTCAGAATGATGGCGTAAAGCTCAGCTCTCTTGTTTGATACTTAAAGGATCTATTCTATTTATTATAGATATCATCATTGAAACAGAAGTTTATTTTCAGAGTCTTCTCGAAATGAGAGTTTTAGGCAAAAATGTATTACATAATCAACAAAACGAATGTTTTTTGCATTGTTTCCCTTAGAGAAATGAAAAAAAACTTGTCCCTGTACAATTACGTTTTATTTAAAGCAACACAAAGGGCATGGTAAAAGAATATTCACAAGATTTTTTATTCAAGCTAATAAATATTATTTTGTTGTTTCGCTTATTTTTTTAGTTTAACCACAAAAATAAACCACTTAATGACTTTTTGACTTAAGTTTCTTTTCTAAGTATCAGATGCTTAATCTTAACACCTGCCAATTTTCTGATTTTACCAGGAGTAGAAAAATGTGTGTTATGCTACAAATAAATTTAAAATCTTCATCTCACTTCCTCAGTTTGATTTGCAACACTAAGGTGAGTATGAAGCAGAGCCATTAAGAGAAACGTAACTAAACAGATGTCTTCTAATTCAAGTGGTAAGGAACACTCATTTTAAATGTTAATAAACCTGAATGATACCTACCATTGTATACACACATACAATATAAACATTTATGAGTTTGTTGGCTTCCGGTTGAAATTTATATGTGAGTAAATGTGTAGCGTGTGTATTATTAACAGTCAGCAGCAGGGTTCCCAGATATTTTGATAAATTTATCCCCACAATTCCCCAAAAAGCAATCTCAACTTTCACCAAATCTAAAAGTTCTGAATCAAAATATTTCATCTCGTTGTCTTAAGCAATTATTTGAAACAAATTTTTAAACATTTAGAGCATTTCTTAGATGGAACAAAACTGTCACAACAACAAAAATAAAAACGTGGTTTGTTTGTTGGTAAATTTTATTAAAGCCTTAACATTTTTTTATTGGCTTCTAAAATAACACTCATGTTGTTTTTGAATTTTAAAAAATTCCCAAAAATCTCTTGAAGTCCCCACACTTAGAAAAAAAACATTGTTGTGATATGGTCACAATAACCATATTATTTTCTTTATTAACCGACTTCAAAAAAAGAAGGAGGTTATACAATTCGGCTGAATGTAGCTTTTTTTATATTTGTGCCCGCAGAACTCAGTCATTTCTGATTTTGAAAATTATTGGTTAGATGATAGACTATGCTTACAGATTGATCCTGTTTTAAAAACAGCTCATAATCTTAAAAATTAAAGGGTGTCCCCATACAACATACACATTTTTTTACGTGTATTATGAACTCTAAAGGGCGATTCTGTAAAATTTAAAATTACTGCGTATTACTACAGCTCCCAAAAACAAAAAATTATACAAAAATAAATCCAAAAATTAAAGGGTGCACCCATAATTGATGTAAATTTACTTATATGGGCCTATCTTGTGAACCCTAATTGACAAACGCTTGCAAATTGGACAGAATGTCGACTACTATGAACATTATAGTAACCAGTATAATATTACAAATTATAAATTAAAGGGTGCGCCAATAGTTCATTAAATTTGATGTATATGGCCATACATTTGAACAGCTTGAAATTTTCAACCGAACCTGTATAGCTAAGTCCGCTATAACAACAAGTATAAAATTTAGATTTGGAAGTTAAAGGGTGTTCCAATAGTTAATGTAATCTTGTGTATGTGACCAAACTTTCGAACCGTTATAGACAGAACGCTAAACTTAAAAGAGACCTGTATTGCTAAATCCGCTATATAAACGAGTTTATAATTTAAATTTAGAAATTAAAGGGTGACCCATAATTTATGAAGATTTACTTATATGAGCCTATCTCATGAACCGTTATAGATAAACGCTTCTAAATTTGACGTAATGTCGATTGCTACGGCCGTTGTAGTAACAGCTGATAATATTTAAAATTATAAATTAAAGGGTGCACGAATAGTTAATTTAACTTGGTATATGGCCATACTTTTAAACAGTTGTAGACTGACGATTGAAATTTACAAAGAACCTGTACTACTAACTCCTCTATAACAACAAGTATAAAATTTGGATTTGGAAATAAACAGGTGTCCCAATAGTTGATACGATATGGTGTATGTGGCCGGACTTTTGAACCGTTATAGACAGACAGCTGAAATTTACAATGGACATGTTTTGCTAAGTCCGCTATAACAAGAATTTAGAAAGTAAAGGGTGTTTCCAAAATTAATGTTATTTGTTCTATATGGCCGTATTTTTTGAACCGTTGTGTACAAACGCCTTAATTTTGGACAGAATGTCCTCTACTTTATTTGGTATAATAAGTATGAAAATGTTATATTACAAATTAAATAGTTGCTGCAATTTGATGTATATTGCCAAACTAGTGAACAGTTGAAAAAGTATAAAGTTTGGAGATATAAGTGTGTCCGAATAGTTAATGTAACCTAATTTATCTGGCCATACTCTTGAGCTGTTACAGGCATACATATGAAATCTGTTTTGAAGTCGGTTTTTTTTCGCAAGAATTATAACAACGTATGGTTGCGAAGAACCAATTATGGTTGTTTTCACCAAAACTTTAGTCACGATAAATATTTTTTGTTAACTTTTAACGATTATATGGTTACTGTGCATAAAAAAGCAACATGGTTGGTTTTAACTTAAAAAAATTGCAACCACAACCAAAGTTTTATAACTTATTAAAAATAATATAAAATATATAACCATAGTATATTATTATTAATTAAAGTATGGTTAAAAGCAACAGAATAATGTTTGCGCTAAAAATATTTTGTTCTAGTACTTGACAGTTTAGTAATTTTTCTGGTAGCTAAAATTTTAAATCGTTTTTTATTGTTAGAGAAAGTGAAAAAAATAAAATTTATGTACAAAGTAAATAATCGAAAATAATATGCAAAATATGAAAACAAATAAAAAGGGAACCAAAACATTAAAAAAAAGTTGAAGTAAATATGTATGTATGTATTGTAAGCATATAAATCTTTATTTTTGTGTTTGAAGCATAATAGTAAAATCATTTATTTGGGCTTATAAACTATATTTTTATATAACTGATTCTTGTAGCCTATGATCTCAACGTTATTTTAAGCAAATAATTGATTTTTTATGAAAAATTTGTTTTTAAATAATTTTTATGACAAATCATTAATGAATAAAACAATAAGTTTAAGTTTTTTATATCAGGAAAATTTTTCACTTACGAGACATTATTATAAATAAATTATATAACATGACATTTTCAGCCATATTATTATATTTTATATTTGAACTTAATTATGTTTATACTTTGGACAACAATGTGGTTGCAAATGTAACAATACTATGTTTTGTTAGCAACCATAGTATGTTGCTCTTAGATTATGGGTACCTCAACCATCTTTTTTCTTTGTGGGCAAAAAGCAAAATATATCCTCAAAGAAATCCTCAATTACCAAACTGAAATTTTCATCTCCATTTTGAAAATAAACTAAGCCCTGGTCAGCAGAAAAAAAGCAGCTGATAGGCATAAGAGATTATGTCGTTAAGAAATGTTGTTTGCAATTAGAGCGCTGCTATATCAAAAATATAAACAGAAACAGCCTTATGCAACTTATTGAAATGAAAGAGAATCACAAGTGCTGCATATAAGATTTATACTTAAAAATTTAACTCTTTGAAATTTTTAGTAATGACCATTAAAAGTAGCACTTATGAAATGGAAACTTTTCCACAAATGACGATGACTAAAAACATTGGGGTACTTTAATTTAAATTTAAAGCAGAGACCAGAAAAAGTTTTTTTATTTTGTTTGTAACAAAAATATTTATCATTCAAGTTGAAAATCTATTTTAAACTATACAAAAAACTATTAAAAATATAAAACAAATTTAACTAAATATCCCTTAATTGGAAAAAAAAAATCATTTTCTTGAAACAAAACATTTTCTTAGGAAAAAAAAAATAATTAAGAAATGGTTTGTTTTCCTCACTGTATTTCAAATAAAAATTTTTAATTTCTGTAAATCTTTTAAGTGGTATATGTTGGCTCTGTTTAGGAATCCATTAAAAACTATAATAAAAAAATTAACAGGAACATCAACAATTGCAGAAGTAGCATCAGCAGTGCCTGCAACCCAACTATCTGTGGAAAGATACACAGGTTAGCATTCTAATTCTAACAAATGCTAATAAAAAAGATAATTAAAATATTATACAACATTTTACAAATTTTATAAATAATAAACATGTAGAATTATTATAAGAGACAGATTTTCGAAATTAATTTGTATGTTCTAGCTGTTCTCGTGGAAACTAATAAGTCATTAGCTAACGTGAATTAGGCATCATTATTGTGCATAAACCGAGAATGAAATGATATATGTTTAGAAGTATCTAAGAAAAATGTACGAAATGAGCTGCTAGTTAAGCGCAGTTTACGCCTGAATTACTTTCTAGGGAAAAATTTACTTCTGCTACTACTCGAGAGTAAATATTCAAAAGACTTTTTTTAAATCATGCAGCTCGAGCCTTAATAAATCATCTTGTCTGGATACTTTAGCTATAATTTTCTTCAAGCATTGCTTATGCATTAGAGAATATTCGGTGTATTGTGAGATCTTAAATCTATACAACAGAAGGATTACAAATCCAGTTTCCTCATTAAAAGGAAGTATGGTTAATTTTCATCCTGTAACTACTGCAACTTGTTAGCCAGTATTGCCCCCGCAGAGAACATTCCTTTTGAAACCTTCTAGGCTGTGGGCGAAAAAATATTGTCCTTATATAGTCCATTTTGGCGATATTATGTATAACACCCACTTATTTCCAAAGCAAACTGTTGCTAAAATATATTTTTAATATCAGCAAAGATTTAAGTTGATTAATGTCAGACTTTTTAGGGATCGAATTATTCGAATTATTTATTTGTTATTAAATAGCACAAGGCTCCATTTAACGATATAACGTTTTCTGAAATATGTGGGAAAATCTTCCCGCTATCTGTAGCTTTTTGTACCTATACGCATTTTAATCCAGGCGTCCACTTCATATTTGCAAAATATACAAAATCTTTTACTTTTATTAAAAGAGTTGAAACAACTAACGTGCACAAATGTTGGTCCCGTCTTTCTTGAATGCATGCAACCTTGCCTTATTAATATAAATTTAAGTAAGATATAAATATGGTGTATGGACCATTTTAAATACCTGAAAGTCTAAATGCCCATGCATAAGTTAGCTTTAGCTTATGTCAAAAATCCAACGAAAAGCCTGTCAAATGCTTAGGTACTATATTAAAGCAATTTAGGTGACTACAATGTACTTACATAAATGTAGTAACTTATTTGCCACAGTTTCACATATATGTTTAATTTGTACTTTTGCCAAAAATAATTTCTATATAAATAAACAAAATTTTAAAACGAAAAGGCTTTTAAGAAGATATTTTATATATTTAATGACATTCACATACACAGTTACATTTTTTGGTTCGTGTTTTAAGATCAATTTTCATAAAAACTATTACAAGTTATTTTTTTGCGGTCAACCATACAAAAAAAAAAGGAACGGTGTTCATCGCTTTTTTTCTACATTTTGTATTAATTAAAAACCAAAAATTTAACACTGTAGGGCTTAGTTACAATTTTTCTTTATAAATGTATAACACAAAGCACAATCAGCTGTTTCCGTACGAAAAGTGCAATTAGTTTAGTACCTTGCTTAAAGAAATGACATTTAACGAAACTTGCCGAAAAGTTATCTTATGCAGATTATAGTTTACCACATATCATTTAATGTATTTGCAAAGTTGTTAAAGTTTTCTTAAGTTATTTTATGCACATTATAGTTGGGCCTTAAAGCAATGCTATTTGGTGATATTGATACTATAATAACGCCTAGAATTATTGCAAATGGAGAACTAATATGCTTTGTGTCGTATATGAAAATATCAGAAATTTACATTGACAACAGATTACGTTTTGATAATCATATACAAAACCGTACTTCTAGATTAATATTTACCTAAGGAAGATTGTATGGAACTTGTCACCATTTGCCGCTTAAAATAAGGCAATGCTAATGCCCTTAATACTGTATGGTATTAAAGCATATTCGTTAAGAAATGATTATAATTTTAGCAGGGTAAAAAAATATTTCAACAGTATAACAAGATAGGTCTATCATCTGGGGTATTATGACCATGTAACACCTTACGTTATTGATTTTTTAAATTGCGCATTTAAACGATTATGTGAATGTTAACAGCCGTATGCATATTAAAAACTTAGAATGATTTTTGCATGAGTAAAGAAATTGATAAGCCTCCCAGTGTGTTTTACGTTACAGCCAGCGAATTAAAATCATTGTAGATTCCCAGCAAAAAATTAGACATTACCGTAAAAAGTACTTGACATTTAATCAATTACTTTTGTGATTGCCATATTTTGTTACTCGCTTACAAAACACATTACATTAGTTTCCAAAATAGGAAGTATTAATGGAACTAGTTCTTATTGTTAAAAGAAACTACCGTACTAATGGTGCTCATTATTTCCTACAATAATTAATGTAATCGATTCTCAGTAATTGATTATAAAAGTCTCATGCCTTGTTGAAATCATTAAGTTGGCAATCTAGTTGGGAAGTAGTTCTGCCGAAAATTCTTAATTCCACACTCGATTACCTTTCCAAAATTTTTTTACTGGGTTGTTGCCGTGACCCATAGCTATATTTTGGAACAATTTTCGCTATAGTTACGTCACTTATGTTAACCTTATGCTAAGTTTTTGTTATGCATACGGCCGTAAATTACTTACAGCATTCTACAGAACGGTTAAGTAAAACCCTCCTACATATTTAGTGTCCAGATTCTACAGTTCCTACATTTAATTTGTTGATTATGAAAAGATCTTTTCACTTTAAAGTTGTCCGAGTATGGAATGCAATTATTCAATATAATGAAAGACATTTTTCGAAATCAACTTTTTTTTTTTTACAAAGAGAAATAGCACTTCAGACATTAATACATACTTTGTTTTTGTAACCGTGCTACATTCTTTAGGAAAGGGATAGATGATAGAAAAGACAGGTGGTGAAAGGAGATAGATATAACCATTTTATTAATTATTTTACTTCGCCGGCGAATATGCTATGAAGAAGTACCGACGAAGGAGGCTGCATGTTTTTATATTAATTCTGATTATGTATTTATACCATTAAACAGAAAAAAACATTTTTTTATTTGACTGCCGCAAGGGTTGAACCCAGGGCAGCCAGATTTGTAGTGAACGTGCTTACCTCCTAGACTACAGCAGCCTCATTGTTTAACTTTAATCTTAATTTATACTTTTTTCCCCATATTTGTGTTAGCAAAAAATCATAGGCATATACATCTGCATATATATTAAAATTGTGCTTTCATTAATTTTACCTTGTAGTTAGATTTTTGGTCAATAAAATGGCCTTTTGATTGCATTAAATAAATTAATGAATGAAACTTAGGTTAGATGTCACATATGTTTTAACTCAGATACCAAATTAATGTTGGAGAAAGTGTTTTAAATTTTAACTTGTCGCATTGAATTGTCAACAATTTTAAAGCTACCTATAGACGACATGTTTTCTACATCTCACTTTTTAGCTGTGTAAATCATATGTAATTGTGCATGTGTGTCAAAATAGTTATTTTACGGAAGACTTTTAATATTTGGTCACAAACGTACATGTATAACTACGTCTGACAAAATTATTATTTGTTCGCAACACCTGATCAAATTCGCTTTTTTTACTGAACAGATATCCAAGCATTTATCTAAAAAAAATTTTGCAAGATAAAAAGATAAAACTAAATGCTTAAATTTGAAAATATATTAAAATTTTTAGTTCGCTGAACTTTACAATCTTATCTATTACTTCATTGACTTACTCTCTTGAATAAGTTTCATTTACACAATATTTGAACACGATTTGAATACTCAAGAAGATTGAATAATCGTATATCTATTTTTTTTTTCAAGATTATTCAGATAAAAACGAACCTCCAATGGCTTGATTTACAAATCCTTTTAAACTTGAACTGTTAAAATATTTAATATTTTATTGCACATGTTCTTTTATAACAGATCACAGATTGTTTTGTATGCAAGCAACATATGTAACAACACATACTTTGTTTAATATTTGAATACGAGCATTATTACAAAATCATATATCAAAGTGAGGCATACACTCAAACAGAAAGCATGCCCAGTAGTTCATTTAATAATTTTACAGTTATTTTTGGTTGCGACTTTATTGCAAATTTTAACACTATGGTTGAATTGGTTTGCAACAAACAACTGGTGAATATAGTCAAATTTTTGCTACAATACCATAGAGATTAATCCCACAACCGATCTTATAGATCGTTACGTGTAACACAGTTTTAAACCTGAAGGGCTGTAGTGCATTAACATAAAGGAAAGCATAAGTTCGGAAAAGCTAGCTAGGGCGAAAACTGAAAAGGAAGCAAACAAATATGGACAGCTAAAAATGGCTCTAGAACTTCCAGACGATTGAACGTAAAGCCTAATTTTAATGACATTAATGTTGTGACTACGTAAACCGGGCCCTTCTCTGCTGCCTAGAATTGAGATAGTAGAGTCATGCGAATTATTAATTTTTGTTTGCCTGTAGACTTAAAGAAAATTAGGAGCCCGTAAACGTGATAAAGCTTAAAAATATATTACATCTCCATTAATAGCCTACAAGTCAGGCCAAAACGCCTCACAAGCCGTGTCCAATATCAAAAGCAAAGGATTTTAAAACAGTGAAAGATTAGACATGCGCTGCTAAAAATTTAAGAACTTTAAATAAGTGGCAAAGAGAAAGGAAATGTCGATTTGGACAACATATGGTTTCATAATCACATATGGCTTTTATCAATAATAAAAAGAAAATTGCATTTTAGGGAGTAATAATTTAGAATTCGATAGACTCCAGCATCGAATTTTGTGGTTAAAAAATATTTTGCGGGTTGATATGATAACCTTCGTTTATTTGACGAAACGGCTGCTGATAGTTATCGATTGCCTGTAGAAGCTTACAATCCACATGAACCAAATTAAAAACAACTTGTAAATGACGGTTCGAACAAATCAAAATAGCTGATTTCGAAACAGAAGACAAGAAGAGGCCCGGTCAGCCGAAAAAGTTTGTACATGAGGAATCGGAAGCACTATTCGACAAAGATTGTTGTCAAATGCAAAAGCCAAGAGGAGTGGAAAAGCAATTTTGCATATCGGTAATGATGCTTAAAATACTTGATGAATAATACATTGAATAATGTATTAACTTATTTTGGTATTCAGGTATGTGATGAATTTCAATCGACTTCAAAAGTAAATCGAGTTTCCAAATCGATAAGAGTGTGATGAATTTCGATCGATTTCATTTTTCATTTTTGCTTTAATTCCATGTTATTTAAAAAAAAAATTGCACCCATGCCTTCAAACGCACCTTTGACCTATATGACATACTACGAAGTGAACACTGTGCAGCAATAAAAAAAATTAAATGAAGGATTTGCCGGAAAACATTTGAGATAATTTTTATCATAAGATGACATTTTTATTTAATTAATTTTTAGATTTATACAATGCTCAATAAAGAAGGATTTATGATTGCCCTTAATAAGATCGAAAATGTCTGGGAAGATATGTACGTCGATTCCGTTTGTATTGCAATTGGCATCTTCACTACGATTTTTAGCTAAAGGAAGTTTTCAACGATCTGTTGGAAACGATATCAATATAACAATGCATCGTACATCAGTAACAAAATCGTTGAAAAAATTGTTAAACTGCCTGGAAAGAAAAATTTGCCCAGTATTCATTAAATTAGAATCAGCGAAGAAAATTTAAGAAAATCTAAACAATTTCTTTTTGAAAAATATGGTTTACTTGGCGTGTTAGGAATGTGTGTAACGTCTTAACACCCAGTCAGCCAGAAATATTGTAGAGAGGACAATTGGGGTTCTGAAAAGTCAGTTTAGGTGTTTTTGTAGAACCTTGTGGTATAAACCGTGGAAAGCAGTTCAAGTTATAAATATTTATTGTGCTTTGCGTAATCTATGCAACTCACACACCTGAAATTGTTACTGAAGGCGTCAGTAATCAAAACTATAAAATAGATGACGAAGAAGTCCCCATCGGATCTGCCCTTTAAAATAATGCTGTAGCTATAAGAAATGACATAGCTGGAAATTTAAAATCGATTTTTGTATATATTTGCATTTCGAAATGAATTTAATTCACATTTGTTTTAATAAAAAAGGCATTCTCTTGCCATAAATTCTTGTGTTTTCCCCTTAAAAATCTACAACAAAAAATTATTTTTATTTTTATGCTTAAAAAAATTTAACTTACATTTTCTTTACGTCTTTAATATGAAAAACAAAATTTACAATGCAATGCTAATGTGAATTAAAAACAAGTTCAAAGTTATAATAACGATTTTCATCACATGGCTAAACGATTACTTTTTTCATAGAACAAAATGGAATTTAAAATCGAGAGCATAAAAACGAAAATAAACCACAACACACCTTTTACCTTATTCTACTCGATTTTATATTGAAATCGATTTTCATCACATACCCGATTATAATAAATGCATTTTTTATAACTTGTATTCCACACAAAAATACAGAAAGAGAGTATGTTACTAATAGTTATTATCTGATACATATGGTGACCAATAATTACAATTAAACGGAAATATTTTTAATGCGATTTAAGTCTCGTGAAAATGTATTCATCGTTAAGAACAATAAATGTCATTAAAATTTTTGCCCTTCTATTCAACAAAAAATATTATTTAGTAAAGGAGAGTTCAAAATAACATACAACTCTACAAATTCACGGTCCTCAAAAATTTGCATTTTTTTAAAGGGCGATATGGCCAGCAAAAAATATAACTTCTTTCACTCAAAAAGTAAGTCCACTACACAGCTCACTTATTACAGGGTATTATAAATTGAAGCATATTTGTAATCATTTGCCATGTATGCATGTATGTGTATATAAATATGTTCATATATTAATAAGCCCAGTAGTAACAAAAAAAAAAACAACATTTGTTTGTACAACATGGCATAAAAATGATTTCAATTTGAGAATTTGCACAGATTTTTTTTTCTTAAATCACCAGAGACATGACGCCAGAACGTGATATGAATTGATGGTTTTAAATTAAACTTTATTTCTCTTGTTCTTTTTTTGCTAGTTGTTTAGCTGATTAAAGTTGCTATTGTTACAAAAAAACAGAATTATAAATTTCAATGAAAATGTTTGTTAAATTACCAGCATTAAAATAAATAATTTTTTTTAATTGTAATTCATGTAACAGCCAAATATGTTTAAATTCATGTTAATCTTAAAATATGTTCAAGTTTCAGTGTATTGGGATATGCAAAAAATCACTAACTGGTGATGATGGCATATCGTTATTAGGATAGACGGATAGCTAAATAAAAGCTGTTTGAAATATTCCTTCATTTTCTCTTTCGTTCATTCATTCGTTCATTGATATTAAACAAATTACTCCATATTGATTGTGGTATCAGCGCACAATTTTCAATTTATTTTTTAATTCCCCTCATTTTGTGCAATTTAAATTGTTATTGACAGCCATAAAGTTGGTTTATTCATTTGCTTTGCCAGCAGTTTTTCAACATAAAACCAAACATTTTTAGCATATATACAAGCTTACTTTTGCTACACCTAAACCTTCTATACAAATTTTAGAAAGCGGTGTGGTTTCTAATTACGAATAAAATTATCAACATCAAACCTTCTGTATCCTTGAGATGGTTAAAATTCTGCATTTAAATTGATCATTCTGAAAAAAAATTCCCAGTGGTATTTAGGCTGTAGGAAGACCAGGATAAGCTCTGCCCAAGTTTGTGTAGAACCTTAAAAATAACACCTCACACAGCAGCCTCCTTGTTAAAAGAGGCACAGATGTAGTACCAGTAATAGATTTTATTATTATGGCAGTTTGTTACTTTAAATCTGCTGTCATTTTTTCTTTCTTTTTTACCATAATAATGGTGTAAAATCTGAAATTTTTTTAATGGCAGCAGAGTTGGGGCTTTGAATGTGTAATTTTTTTTATAAAATTATTATAATTTCCGTTAATGTTGTTTTCGTTATAGATATTTATTTTCTTGCCGTTATTACTTTTGTTACGGTAGCTGATGTTAAAGTTACTTTATTTAATTTCGTTTAGTTCGTGTCAATAACAAGAATACATTTAATTTTTGGTCAATATGTTTTCAAGTCTTTCCTTTTTTCGTGATGCCTGTCAAAGGCAGAAGTGAGTTTTTTGTTAATAAGTTTTTCTTTTTTCTGGTTATTACTGCCACACTATTTACGCCATAATCCTTTGTGGGTGACAGCCATGACTGATAAAAGACAACTAACGACATAATATTTACACAGCAGGTTTTTTTTAATTTCGTATAACCATTTTTGTAGCATCAGCAACAATATGTTTGTCTGCTGTTCCTTTTAGTTGAAAAATCCTATTGCAGATTTCTGTGATTTTTGATCGCTGACGGTTGTGTTTCTAGAGTGCAAGGTGTCAAACCAAATTACAAACTCACATCACAAGCCAAATAGGTTTATTTTGTTAAGCTTACATACGATATAAGATTTAAATTTTCACTCTTTATTAAATCGTTATATTCCTGTTAAAAGCCAAAATTTCTTCAAGCAGTCAATTATATAATGAAATGCCGAGGGCAGCCTCATAGCTGATTGACATAGCAGTCTGCCCTTTTAAGGTATTTTTTATGAAAATCACTGGTAGTTCAAGTTTTTAAATATATTGGACAAAGAAAGTATTTGCAGAAAGTGCAACCTTAGGTGCAGTCATATTAATCAAATATTTGACCCAAAAAGTGTAACGCTTTCAAATAGTGCAAATTTATTTAAAAAATCAAAACTCGTTGCTGTTCTGTTGATCCTGATTATCTTAAGCGAACTTTGCTCAGCGAGGAAGCTCTCCTTTGGTTGAATTTAAATGCTAATAATCCTCAAGTATACGTTGAGACACCGTTCTATCTAGAGAAACTGACCTTTTGCTGTACTTTACGGGGTGACGGCGCAACATGTCACACAGCTCGTGTCCCAATTAACTTATTGAATAAAGCGTTTAGTAACCGCATTTTACCACATTTAAGACCCGGGAAGTGGCCTCCAAAATCGTGCCATTAACCAACGTTAAACAATTATCTGTGGGGACATGTGAAGTCGCTAATCTACGCGCAATAAGACAGAAACGACTAATCACTTCGAGGATAACATTGCAAATGTTGGAAAAGGTCACCGAAAATTGGTTTTTCAGATTAGCTTAGGTCCGCGCCAGACGTGGTGGTCATATGCTAGAAGTCAGATATAAATTATAGTTCCAGAAGAAGTATATCTTATGTTAATTAAGAAATTCATCTTGAAAGATACCTTTAAATGTGACCTTTTGGTATTCTCCGAATGAGGCCTTGCGAATAGGGTTCAATTTAACGCTCATAAAAGCTAGTGCTGTGTGCTTTCGCACAGGCGTACGGCTGAATATACTACCTCATCTGTTATTAAAGGTGATATATATATAAGGGAATAGAAGCTCTTGGCATGAAAATTCAATGTGACGTTCGTTGGAACCAGCATATTTTTTAGGTCGCAAAAGAAGAATTCAAGTAACTTGGTTTTCTGAAACGGTGTAAGAAATACTTCACTCCATCTGATCTCCTTACAATCTTTATCACCTTTATCAGACCAAAAATTAAATACAACTCTCATATAAGGCCGGTGCTTCAAAGTCTATTTTGGAGTTACTAATGACTTACTGGAACATCGACGCAATTTGGGGTATATTTCATTGTTTTATCGTTACCACAACGGAATGTGCTCTTATGAAAATAGGGAACTTGTTTCTGAAAACCGTAATTTCGTACTCGCAACGCGGTCTGCATCAAAAGAGCATTATTTTGTGGTCGATTGGCCAGTGAATCGCACTACGCTTTACAGAGAGAATTCGTATTTTAGCCAAACAATTCGTATGTGAAATAAACTCCCCGCAGAGGTCTTTCCTGCCACTTTCAATGTGCAAAAATTCAAATCAAATGTCCACAAGCACTACTCCCTCGATCCCTCTTCCCACAACCTAATTTCCTAGTTCAGGCACAACGCATTAACTAAGTAGGAGTCATTCCCTGAGTGCTGGTCCTAATATAAAAAGATGTTAGAAATTTAACTACACTGATGCATATTTCTATAAACGCACATTACTGTTTTTAAAAAAGCTCTATAAAAACGAAACTAAAACGCAATTAAGGGATTATGAATTCATTTAACAAATATTTATTGTCTTCACTTTCAAAACTAAAAACAACGAGATTAAATGCAAGTTAATTAATTTTAATTTGTTTTTTTGATAAATTAATGCAATTCTGATAAGAGCTTTCCTATAAGCGTGCTTTAATAAATTATATATTTTGGCTTTACTAATAGTGAGTAGCTGATCCGTTTTTTTTAATTACTTCGAAAATACGGTCTGGCATTGATTCTATTAATTTTTTTAATAAATCGTTATCGATTTCATTCCACACATGTTTAATTTTTAGTTTTAGCTCCGTAACTGTCATTATATTTTGACTTTGGGCATTATTTGAGTAAATTTTCCGTGCCATGTATCCCCACAAGTTTTCCATCGGATTTAAATCCGGACTACAAGCCGGCCAGTCTAACAGAGGAATACTACGTTGGTGGAACCACGATTTAGACTCTTTTGAAACGTGTATTGCTGCATTGTCTTGCTGAAGTATGCAATCTTCATCCATTTCATCATCCATAAATGAGATAAGAGCATCTTTTAAAAGTTCGGTATATGTTGTGCTGTTCATTTTTGTTGGAACAAAACAAATACTTGCTTTTCCAACTGAGGAAAAAGCTGCCCACACCATAACACTGCCTCCACCGAAATTACGTTTCGACATTCGAATATCATTTGATCTTAAATCGTGCCAATATCACGAATACGAATCTGGACCGTCCAAATTAAATTTCTTTTCGTCTGAAAAAACTACTTTATGCCACTCATCAGTCCACTTCATGTATTTGCGTGCAAATTTCAGACGATTTTCTTTATGTTGTTGTTTTAGCATTGGCTTGCATGTAGTTTTTGTCAAGTTTAGTTTTTATTTGTGTAGCATTTAATTTGTTTCGGGTGGCTTCATGTTTTATTTTATTAATGTCTCGTTTTGTTAATTTTGTGTTTCCCTTTGTGGGCTTTCGCACTCCGTATTTCTGTCCTTTCTTTAAAAACTTACGAATAACGCATTCCGAACGTTTAATTTTTCGCGCAATTTCCCTTTTAAAGCATCCTTGATCGCAAAAAAATTTAATTTGAATTTTTTCTTGATCATTTAGAAATGTTCCCTTAGGCATCTTTTGATACTGTTAGATATTTGAATCAAAACAAAAATATTTGAGACGAATGCAAATAATGGCTTAAGAAACTTACATTTAGTTAAAAGGGTCCAAAATAGGTAATATTTTAATTATTATAATTTTTTAAGCTAATTTTTCCTGCCTGCGTTTATAGAAATCTTCCACTGAATTAAGCACTAATATTTTATAATTGCTCAAAAAAGCAAACAGTAAATTACAAAAAGAAAAAAAATTACTTGTTTAAGCAAACTTCCGTTATATCGAAGTCCGTTCACTTTATTTATGGTTAAAAGTTAAAAATATGCAACACAGAGAAAACAGAAGCTGCGTGCGCTTATAGGAATATGCACCAGTGTAGAAAAAAAAGAAATTTGTTTTTTTTTTTATTCTTTTTATTCGATTACTATTTTCTTGTCCACACAACAAATAAAATAATCACTTTTAATTTTGGATATTTAAATCTATTTACCAAGGATTTAAAAAATGTGATATTTTCGTAACTTTCCTATGTTTCCTATTAAACTTTGTTAACATAACAAAGAATCTTCTTTTTATTATTTTTTGATTTTTAAAATTATAATTTTTCAAACTAACCTCGCATGTCATGGAAAGGTTCCAAGACACTAAAAAGCTAGCTGACTTACTTCCATAAATACATACAAGCAAAAAATCAAGAATAAAAAAAAAATAACCTTGAATTTACAAAATACAAAAGACCTACAAATTCTAAGAAAACATGTCATTTGAAATTTATATCCATACAGAAATTACAACGGCCTAGTGATTTAATGGATTTCCTCCAACACACGCGCAAACACGAACCGTTTTCGAATAACAAATAAAAATGTATGTTGTATTAAAAATATCAACCGAAATGATTTTAAATCACGTGAACTGAAACTAAAAAAAAAAAATCAACACAAAAAATGGTTAAACGTGTCTTGAATTTTTAATTAAATTTATTTAAGTTTTGCTTTTTATTACCCGGTAACAAATATTCGTACTTACATTTTTTTTCGTAATGCTTAACATTAAAATAACAGTTGAGAATTTTGTGATTTATATTTTCCAACGTTATCATTCATTGTCATCAAATAAAAAAAGAATAGATGGACAGGCCAGGCAATCGATGGGACAAGTAAAAAAAAATCTTAAAAAATAATTCAAATGTGTTTAAAAAATCGAAAATTAAATAAAAAATATGCTTTGAAAAAAAGTGAAAAAGTAAAGTAGTCAGAGTCTTAACTAGCAAACTTGGTTTTTTTACAACAGGATCGATTTTAATCCTCTTAAGACCTAAAATTGTATGCTTTTAATGAAACACGTACAAATACGCTGCTTCATCTATACTATTGGGCATTCAATTAGCTAAAGCTAAAAGCTTATAATCGGGGGAATCTGAACACAATGCGAATATGTAAAACCTTTTTTGGGGACGCCCTGGACCTTTGGACATAGGCGAATAATCGGCCTCTATCGTTGGAATCGTTACTTTAATTCAATGAATGCTTAAAACCAATAAAAATTCAATGATTAGGGCATGTTTTTATATAATAAGTTCAAGTAAGTGGTAAATATTATAAACCCGAGTAGTTTTCATAAATAAAATTTAAAAAAAATTCAAAAATCCCATACAAATTGGGAGTTATTTAACAATGAAATAACTTGCAATTTTTTGAAGGTTATTTCCTAATTTTTAATTGGTAGTTAGTTTATTATGAAATAACTCCTAAGTCGCTTCTGTTGGAAGTTATTTAATTTATTTTGATAATTGGGAGTTATGTCATTTTTATTGGGAGTTATTTCATTTGAAAGTTATTAAAATTAATATAATATTCGAATTTTTTAGATTTGTTTTATTTTTTTATTTCTCCTCCATGGTATATTAAACATCACCTTCGCTTAAAATTTTTTTCTGAATAGCCGGCCTTCAGCCGGGCTGAAAGATGATCTCCTCTACGGTATATCGAACACCGGCTTCGCTAACAAAATATTTTCCTCCTTAAACTTCAGGTATGGTATAGAAGTTATTTCATTTTAATAAATTAAAGAGCTATTATTAGGAGTCACCTAATGTAAGCTATTTAATTATGACTTATTCTATTATTCTGGCTACAGAGAAAACTTTTAGTTAGCGAAGCCGGCGTTTGTTATACCATAGAGAATAAAATCTTTCCGCCCGGCCGAAGGCCGTCCATGCAGGAAACTCTTGATGAGCGGGTTTGTTATACTAAAGAGGTATATGGTATATGGAACAGCGGCTTCGCTAACAAAATATTGTCTCTTTAGCCGGCCTTGGTTCATATATCTATTATATATCGTATGATATCAAAATAAAGGACCTTTTTCATCGGGAGGTGCCTGTTATACCATAGAGGTTAAAACAGTTAACTATACCCGGGAGCAAATATAATTTGTACTGGGTGTTATTTAATTTTATTTTTTTTTTAATATTTTTACTTTTAGTTAAAAGATAAGTTTTTGGGTCTCATTTCGTTTGGGCGTTGGGAGTTATTTCGTTTTTTAAATTTGGAGTTTTAATTTATTTTTATTGGGGCTTATTTTATTAGGATTTAATGCATTGGGCGTTATTTCACGGTACCATTTATTTGTTATAATAAATGGCACAAAATAACAAATAAATGGCACTTATTTTAAAATTTTTATTAGGCAGGTTAATACATCTTTTATTTTTTTTTTAACCCAGTTTTCAATAACAGAATTTTCATAAATTTTTATATGTTTTTCATGATTTCAAAAACTATATAACTTAAATATAATAAACGAACTAATTAAAAATGTATTGTAGAAAATAAGTGCAAGAGAAGCAACGGAAATACCAATAATTGTTTAACTACTTCATCTTTTTCTGTTGTGCAGGTTAAACCAAATTATTAGTTAACTAAAGACTGCAAATTTGACATAATTGAATTAATATATAAATTGACTTTGCTATTAATGTTTTAACCATTCCATTAATCGAAGCCAAGTGGGCGATGCAAATCGGTGCATATCTTACAATTTTATTGTATGGCATTCTGATTACCTATAATCAGCTTCACTTTGGCATAGCTTGTCAAAAATTGCTATTGGTATGTGAAATAAAATGTAAAACTTTAGGATGACCCAAAAAGTAGAATCAATTTCAGTTAAACTTATAAAAACCACGGTTTAAATTACTTGCTTAAAAATAACAACAGCAGTAAAATCTTTGCATTGCTTACATGTTTTTCAGCAAATAAAAAAACTAAATATCTCAGCATTTACAAAACATTTCGAAGCAAAGCAATAGCAAAAAGCAAATGCAAAAAAAGAAAAAAAAATGCATTTGCTTAAGCTGGCTATGCAAAATGCAATTAGTAAAAAAAAACAGTTCAAAAAAATAATCGATTTAAAATGTATAAACAGACGCAGTTATTCAATATTTATTTTGCTCGAGAATATAAATCCATGAATAAAAAAATTACTTTCAATTATAATTATTTTTTATGTTCCAGAAAATTGCTGTTGATCAATCTTTGGGCATAACCTTTGAATTCGTCCGGCACATACAAAAAAAGCAATATCCAAATGAATTGATACCTTTTTCTGTTTTTTTTTTTTTTTTTTTGAAGTCGGTTAAAACAATACTTTTTGTAGAGGAATTAGTCTTTACATTTTTACGATTATAATTTTATTTGCTTAGGAGGAAAGTGATGTCCTATGAAATGCCCATTATTAAATCCATTGATATGATTTTCTTTAAACCAACAGAGCATTGTTTACGCCGTGTTGTATGTTTTTCATACTTTAAACATACAAACAAATTTACTCTGCGGCGATTTCATATTTATGCAACATGTAACTAGTATACTGAATATAAAATATTTAACAAACCCAAGGCAATCTTGTTATATTTCAATTTGTCTTTTGTTTGATACAAAAGAAAGAAAGAGGAGAAGAATATTAAAATTATAGTTTGTTTACTTTTTAGTGAAGACTTGAGAAATAAAAGTAAAATAAAATGATTTATATGCATGCAGTTTTATTCAGTATTTTTTAGTTTCTCAAGAAACTTAAACTTTGATTTTTGTCTTTGCTTTATTGTTTGGACAAAAATCTTTACTTTATTTAAACTGTTTGTCAGAAGTTTCCTGAAGAGTTAAGTAAGCGGTAACGAAATGGCCATCGTGACGTGCTTTGACCTCTCAATAATCAATATCGGTAATTAATTCAATCGGGATAATTTAAAAAATAGCACACAGTTTTTTATGAAAATTAAAGAAACTATTACATTTGCAGTGTGATTAACAGCAAAAAATTCTTTAATCTAACACACATTTTGGTTCAGAAACAAAAATTTTATACGTTATACAACTCAATAAAAAACTAAAACGGACTCTAATGGGTCACTTATATATAAATAAAGATTATAAAATATAAAGAGAAACTTTCATTATTATATTAAAATAACCTAAAATTATGGGGCTTCTAGCACCTTCTTTAATATTTTATTATTATAAAAAATTTCATTTGTTTTCATCAAAAAAAGAAAGCAATGAATCTAGTAAAGCCTTAGAGTTAGAAAGTTAGATGAAGATAATGACATTAAGTTTTTAGAAAAACTCAGAAAAAAGTTTTGGTTAAACAAAAACTTAAAATGTGTGAATTCCTCGCAAAAACATGGTTTAGAGAGTTTTTCATAAAAAAAAATCCATTAGCAGGTTGAGCATAAACTAAAGTATATAAAGGGGCCTTCCCCTTATGGAATCAGAAGAATACGCTTGAAATAACCCGCAGTCAATGCAATAAATTTTACTGAACGAGTTTTTTATATTGACATTTTGTCAAACCCGCCACCATTTAATCATTTTTAGAAAATAACGCCCTCGTATATAAAACAAATTTTATCTTTCATCAAGGTTGCTATTTAAATAAGATTATTAAAGGTTAGACTTGGTTTTAAGCCAAATTTTATTGGACCAAAAACTTAGGACCTTGAGTACAGTTATATTACCGAGGACTTTGAGACTTTGGTGACAATAATACAAAATAAATAAAGAAAGGTATGTGTTATTAACTCGTTGTTTTGACTTTTCTTTTAAAAGTGAAAAAAATTAACACTCTTTCATAGCAGAAGAAGCCTAAAAAAATTTAAAATAAATACAAATTTTCTTTATTAATTTAAGACAGAACAAGAAATTGTGAATTTATTTCGTTTTTAAACTTTGACTTATTTAAACCCTATTAAATACTGTAAAGTTTAGAGCTATCATCTTAAATAACACGCGTATCTAGGATTTTGTTCTATGGACCGTAGGCAATTATATAATGAGTATGTAATTAATATGTGAAGTCAGTAATGAGAAAGATGAATAATAAATTATAGAAGTAATAAAGTATAAAAAAAATATTTAATCCTCAAGGCAAAATGAAGTAAAAGGTTGGCACCTGGTAACACCTAAGGCAATAAGAATTCAAGAAAAAAAGAATAAAAATGGGAATAGTCGGCTTACATATTCCCCTGTAACATTATATTTTATTAATTCAATATGGTGGTTTTTAAATTGAAGACCACAACTCTAAGTCACTGGAGCAGAACCCCAAAAAAATGGCCGGCAGTAGTTTTATCGACTTATTTATTCATTAAAAAAACTAAATGAAATGAAAAATTTTTACTTACGTTCAATTAAACACATTAACTGTTGTTCTGTCCTTATTTTGCGTATTCTCATTTATATCTTTTTTCTTCTATTTAATTTCCAATGTACCGAGAATTGAATTGTGAAAAGTTGTTAATGCATTTTTTTTTATCCACAATGAATTTGAAAGCTTTTTGGAATAGTCTCGAAAATCTGTGAAGAAGATAATAAAATAAACACAAAAAATGCAATTAGTAAAAAAAAACAGTTCAAAAAAATAATCGATTTAAAATGTATAAACAGACGCAGTTATTCTATATTTATTTTGCTCGAGAATATAAATCCATGAATAAAAAAATTACTTTCAATTATAATTATTTTTTATGTTCCAGAAAAATAGAAGATTTAATAAGGGAGTGTTTACAATTTGACCTGACATTTGCACATTTCGCTTAAGCGTTTTGTTGTTAGGAACCTATTGTGTAACAAGCAAAATTATATATACAGGAATACCTTGCATAAGTACTGCTTTGATCAGTACGGTGTCTCTATAGAACGGTTTTCAATTTACCCAAAAAATTTGTGCTTGGAAATAAATTTTCTAAAAAAAAAAATATTAAAATCCAATTTTCCAACAATAATTTTTTTAATAATATTTTTTATATCTTCACTTTTTAATAAAAACGATAATATGAAAACATACGACACACGCTAGCTACGAGTAATGTATCCGATACGTTTAGCATATGATGTAATTAAAGAAAAATAGCAAGTAAAACAACAACAATTTCGGATGTGGGCGCATAGGGCCGAGTGCCTCAATTAGCTATAGCTGGCTATTCTGGTAGACCAATTTTCCAGAAATTTTCACAGTTTATTATCAGTATGCGTCTGGTAAAATAGAGTATTTAGTTTTTTTAATATACCATGTGAGCATGCCACTTCCTATACAAAGTAAATATTTATCATCCATCCTCTGTTATTAATATGCATACATAAAACTAGCCGGGTTGAAGTACTACCTCCCATAAAAAGCGAAAAAATATTACCGTGTAGCTAGAGAACTACACTAGGTATAGCCCTTAATTTTTGTCCTAGAAACTTACTTATGCATAGTATAGCGAAATACTAGATGGAAGGGAAAGTGTCTTAAAATTTCGTATCAGTGACTTTCATACTGCTATGCGTAATTAAATAAAAATTTGCTGGAATTTGCTGGTCGTGGAACGATTTTTTCCATTGGAGTAGCAAAGCGCCCACATATATTTAATATATGTCTATATATTTTTCAATAAAACTGACTTTCATATTAATAATCGTTATCGATACGGAAACTGACCGAATGTGAGCAGTAAGTAAACCAGTGTGTATAACATTCAAAATTTATATTTAGCAAAAACCAAATGCATAAAAAGAAAGAAACTAATTTGCTTTAGCTGAATACGTGTTTCTTTCTGCAGCAAAACAATCAGCAAAGCAATTACTTTAAAAACGTTTGCTGTTACTTAAGCAATCAGTTGTTCTTTATTTTTGCTATTGCTTAACTCTTAACTATGAAGTTGTGGCTAACTGCGATTGCTTTTTCTTATTGTTACTTGCTGTAACTCGCTGCTTTTCATCCCTTTTAACATTGGAAACGTATTTATGTATTTATTACTTACAATGCGTTAGAAAATACATTTTACAAACGTTGTTTTTATTACACCATTAAATGTTTTTTTTTTTCTTAAAAAGCAACAGCAAAAGAAGAAACAAACATAAACTTATTGATTAAGCAACAGCAAACATTTTCAAAGTAAATGCTTTGCTGCAGAAAGAAACACTAATTAGCTACACCAATAAATGGTGTTTTTTTAAGCAACAACAAAAGAAGAAACAAACTTCAACTTATTGCTAAAGCAACAGCAAACGTTTTCAAAGTAAGTGTTTTGCTGATTGCTTTGCTGCAGAAAGAAACACTAATTAGCAACAGCAAATGCGTTTCTTTCTCTATTTTTCATTTGCTTTTTGTTGGTGCTTCGTATATAATGAAATGTTTTGTAAATGCTGAGATATTTAGTTTTTTTTTTTATTTGCTGAAAAACATGTAAGCAAAGATTTTAGTGCTGTTGCTATTTTTAAGCAAGCAATTTAAACCCTGAGTAAGAGCCGTTCATTTATAACAATAAATTTTCATATTTCTTGAGTCTTATATTTAATTGGCAAATTATCATTTAATTCATTACGTATGTATCACATCACTTAAATATGCTCTGGTGTTTATTTAAGTAACAAATAAAGCTTTACTTTGTTATAACACACGTACTTATACAAATACAAAATACTAGATGCATATCATCATTTATTTACATATTTAATGGGTCGTTATTATAATTTTAATATTTTTGGCATATTGTTGTATCAAGCCTGTATGGAATTTTAAATTATTTTGCATACACATCTATACACGCCAAAAACTAAAAATGCTTTTCAACTTTATCCACTTTACCTTACAGTAAACAATTTAGTAAATAGACAATGATGTGTACATACAATAATACAAGTTGAATGGATAAATTTAATCCTCATATGAATATAAATAGATACAATTTAGGTACCACAGAGAGAGAGAGAGAGAGAGATAGAGAACAAAATGGCTACAAAGAAAACTATAGTGTATAACCTACACTATAAATAATCGACACAATACAAATTTACTTTTAATAAACAGACGATTAGGCAAATAAATACGAGTTGTAAACCAATTCCCCATCTCGCTATACAAAGCAGATGGATATTTCTTGGTGAAGTTGGCTACACATAAATTACCCAACAAATGCAATTCAAATTTTTTAAAGTAGTTTTTCATTATTGAATATAAACACCACAACCAATGAGTAATATTTTCAAAAGCTTTTAAGCTCAAATAGAAAATCTTAATTTCAGTAAAAAAAAAATTCAATATTCTTTACTATTTATTAAGAATTGCTGCTTTTAATGAGGTTATCTTAAAAAAATATACATACAAATGTAACAAAAAAATCACAAGGAAAACATAAAAATCAAAACTTTTATAAAAAAATGTTTGGCATCATTTACAAATTGATAAGTATGGGCTTTGATTCGGGCATCTGCCGTATAATTAATAGTTTTTAAGGGACCGTTTTTTAAGGATTCGTATTGGAGATGACCTCTCTCATGAGGGTTACATTTTTGCAGGAGTGCCACAGGGATCATTGCTGGGCCCGGTTTTCTACAAAATCTTCATATCAGATATACCTCTACCCTGGCATGGAGATCTCTTGTTGATCTATGCTGATGACATCTTTATTGCTTTTTCAGGAGCAAAGGCAAGAACTGTTAACGAACGAGTCAATCAATACTTGACAGTACTGACGGACTATTTCAATAGATGGGGCCTTAACTTTAGGGTTGCCAGACGGGCCTGATTTGGCCTGATTGTCAAGTTTTTTAATGCGCGTCAAGTGTCAAGTGAAAAAGTGATTTGTCAATGTTTTTTGTAAGTTAATTTTTTTTTCTCAAATTTATTCTAGCTGCATATGTAATAATACTTAAAAAAGTAAGTTTATATTTCTAAAAAACACATCGAAAGAGCATATTTTTACTATCTATATTTCTTAAGATAGTACCTATATTTTTTTTAAATAACGCCTAAGTTTTCTCTTAAATATATAACGACTGAATTTTTATTCTTATATTGTTTTTTGTTTCTTTCACATTGTTTCTGTTATTTTTACTTTTAACGATATTTTTGTTTTTATTCTAATAATTTTTATGAAAAAAATAATAAAAAAAATTAAATAAAAACCAATAGTATGAGTGTTTTTATTTGTCAAGTTTTTTTTTCAAAATCAAGTTTTTTGTTGGGCAATGTCAAGCTTTTTGGCAAATTGGATCTGGCAAGCCTACTTAACTTTAACATTCATAAGACTGACACTTTGATGTTCAAAGGACGGCGGAAATACAAACACCCAAATTGGCGATCCTTCAGACCGTGCTTGAGAATTGGAAGTATGATGATCAGGACTTCAGATAGGTTAAAGTAAGTTGGAGTCACCTTTCATGAAATCTTTGAGTTTTATTGGTATATCGACAATGTGCTTGAGCACACCAAGAGGGCTTACTGCGCGTAAGGGTGTGTTAAGGCGCAGAGGTGGACTCGATACAAAAGTACGCCTTTTGGTGTACCGCCAGATCATACGTCCTCTCATCTCCTATGCCTTTCTAGCTTGGTTAAAATTTCCTTTGCCCAGATAGAGAGGCTCAGGAGATGGGAGAGGCGGATCTTAGTTGCGTACCTTAGTTTAAGACCGTAAATAGGGTGTAACGGAGAGTTCCATATGCCCTATTGTAGCTCTTTATACAGTGCAGTAGATTTTAGTCAAATGGACCCGTTTTTGATCGAGAAAGCTTTGAAGTTCATGGAAGGTGCACGTTCCATAGAAAACAGTTTGGTGAGAGAATGTTTTTCTCGAACCTCGAATCTAGAGACAGTTTAGGCAGCAAAGTATCCTTCTCCTGTGGCTTGCTGACCCTTGGGGCAGCTGGTCTTCTTTACGAGGGTGCAGACCTTCTTTTTTTTCATAAATGCTTACATGGTAAAAATGACTGTGAAATTTCTAAAAGGCGCACGAACCACAAAGAACTCCCTGGTAAGAGAGTGTTTCTCCAGAGTAGCTGGTTTGGAGACCGTTCAAATGTCAAGGTATCTTTCTCCTGTGGACCCGGTAAGTCATAGGGGAGCTGGCACTCTCTACGAGGGTGCGTAGCCTCCTATGATAGAACAAGAGGCTCACTCTTTTTATATAGGGAGCACTGTATACAATACTGCTCAATAATTTATTTGGTATTTATTTATTTTTATTATATAATTGTTGATTTAGGTTTTTTATATAAATATGAATTTGTTTTTTATTCTTTTTAAATAGCTTTTTATATTGATTCTAAATTCATTTTTCTATGTTTAATATGAATTTGTTTTAATTACTTTTTATTCTTGTTTTTATTATTATAATTGTTATTTTTTATTTTTATTTATTTTTTTTTCTTATCTTTGTTCTTTTGTTATTGTTTTAGTTTTTCAGTTTTAGTTTGTAAGCATTTTTATTTTTAACCCCCCTTTTCGGAATCTTTGTAAATGGTTTTTAAAATTTTTAAGAGATGTGCAAGAAAATACGGACCTTTAGTTTAGAATGAGAAAATTCTTAAAAAAAATTCTTAAGAAAAAAACTTGAACTTGAATTTTAGTAGTCGCGATTTCGCACATAAAGTTTTTATTTAAATAACTCGAAAAAAATTTATTTAAGGGAATTATAAAATTGAAGAATAGAAATTTTCAGAAATCCATATTGTTTCAGTCTTTTTTATAATAATTATAATAACTCTGCTGCTAAACTATAAATTTATTATAACATTTTTTTTTAAGAATGCTTTTATGTTTGTTGGGTAGTTGGTGTCGTGTTAGTTTCTGTTTGCATGTCCCTGTTCGCCTCATTTCATTATCAGTACTTTTAAAAACACAGCTCATATTCCTTGGGTGTTTTGCCCTTTTGGTGAATGTGAGTTCCTTTGAAATCATTCAACAATGACAAGTTTACAAATGATGTATTTTATTTAAAGGTTGTGTGAACTTATGTAAACGACTTTTATGTATTTCGCATGTGATGTATTCACTGATCTTGTCAAGGTTTTAAATGAATTTATTGTACAAACAACATTCAATGTAACTTTTGTATTTGTTATCAAATTAAAAAAAAAAAAAAAACTTTAGTCAATATAAGCAAGGATGTATACTAATGTATTTTATCCCTCTTTTATACAAACCTTGTAGTTGCTGTTATTTTTTGTAGGTAAACAAAATGCTGATAAAAAGCACAAGTTTTGCAACTGAAAGTGCATTAATAATTTGTATGACTAACAAGCGACATATAGTATTTTAACATTCATTCGTCTACGTAAAATAACATGTGCAATTCAAGTCAACTTTGGCATAGAGAGACATTGTTAGTTTACTTTTTCGGTTGAATGCCCACGGGTTTTAGTCGGTGAAAAAAGAATTAGTTAAATGAAATATTTTTCTTTTCTAATTTATTAAGCACTAGTGCTTAATAAATTAGAAAAGAAAAATTATTTAAAAAGGTCAAAGAAACATTTACATATAAATGAAATATTATTCACTCATATATCAAAAACATGCTGGGACATTCTGTAAAATGTGGTTGTTATTTTTAGGTGTGATTACTTGAGATATGTAATCCTAAGAAGAAAAAAATAAGCTCAATTGGAAATTGATATCATGAACGTGTTTTCCATGCTTAATTTTGGTATATTTTTTAAAATGTTTCGGGGAATATTTACAATATGTCCTATTTTGACAAGATGTATATAAAGGCTAAAGTGATATGATTAATAGTGATATATCATTGGTTTCATGTAGACAGTCCCTAACTCACAAGAAATGGTAAAGACTGAATAGAGTCTGTAATTTTCAAGATGTTAAATGTAAAAAAATCATTTTTAAAATAATTCAATTGACGGTCCTTCCACATAAGGGCAACGATATATATATTATACACCTGGCGATTTGGGAAATAAATATTTAACAGATTATGAATTTATCGTTTTGTGATTAAAAAAAACTTTTAATTTTGAATTGTTAGGCACCTGTTACCAGTTAAACATAACCAGATTACCACACCTGTAGAAAACTATTATATTTTCTAGAATGTCCCAACAAGTCTTATTTATGAGAGTTAATAATTACTATTTCATTCACTTAATTCTTTTTTTATTTCTCATTTCAAACAGTATATTTAGCTGCAATGAATAGATTACATCAGGATTGTATTCCACATTGAGTTTATAAATACTGAACACAAGTGTTGGTACGAACAGTAGCACCATGCCTTGAACTAAATGCTTCTTTTGTATTTGTTTAGTGTTATTTATGTTTCTGTTTTCATTTCAACGACCGACAACTATGTTCACTCTGGTAAGTGTGCGTGCGTAAGAATGCTATACATTCTGGTCTATAACAACGGCCTGCCTTTATGCAATGTCACATAACAGCTTAGACACATTTTTTAATTGCAGACATAAAATTTTCATATTTATTTTGACTTTTTTTCCAGTTCTCTAAATTTTTTCCCTTTTTTATGTCATTTTTTTTTTGGACTGATTTAAGTTCACAAAATTTTTAACATTTACATGTCAGGTTAGAACACTTACGTATGTCTGTCTTTGTTTGCAATTGCATGTTTTGTTTTTAGAATTTATTTGCATTGGAGTTCGAAAATGAAATTGAATAGATATTTGTTTGTTAAAAATTGTAATAAATATTGTTTAAGTATTTTTTTGTTGTTAAACTGGATTTAAAACTTTGTTTCTATTGTGTTTGCAGTGGAGCCAATGGTGCACAAGGGCTATAAAGGGTTTTTCAAAGATGAATCAGGCAACAAGCAGAACAAAAGATTTTTGTAATATCATTTTGTTATGATTATAAAGATATATTTATTTTTTTTTTTTCAATATTTAAATGAAAATTAGTTTTTTTGCAGTTTGTTAACCGATTAAAAAGAAAAAGGTTATCAATTCGTCTGAAGCTTGCTTTTTTATGATTGCGCCTACATAAATGTTGAAAATTGGTCTTTTTAAGAACAGTTCATAATTCTAATAATAAAAGGATGTCCCCATACAGCAAACATGATTTTTACCTGTATTATATTAAAGGGTGTCCCTATAGTTGACGTAAATTGACCTATATTGGCCTATCTTTTGAACTGTTGTAGATAAATGCTTGAAAATAGGACATAATTCCCATAACTATGATCGCTAAAAACCAAGTATTCCAAAATTATAAATTAAAGGGTGTCCGAATAGTTCATATTATTAAAAAAAACTTGTGCACAGACGGTGGAAATTTCTAAGTCAGCTGTTACAGCACGTACAAAATTTGTTATTGCGAATTAAAGGGTGCTTGATGTATGTGGCCAAAATTTTGAAAAATTCAACTCAAGTTTACAAGGAACCTGTATTGCTTAGTCCGCTATAAGAGCAGGTACACAATTTTAATTTGGAAATTAAAGGGTATCCCAATAATTGATGTACTTGATGTATATGGGCAGCTTGTGTAACACTTTCAGGCAGACAGTCGAACTTTACAAAGAACCTGTATTGCTAAGTCAGCCATAATAACATAATTTTGATTTTTAAATAAAAGGGTGTCCCAATATTTGATTTAATTTGATGTATATGGCCAAACTTTGAAAAATTAGAAATAATGTCCACAACTTTGACTGGTTTAATAATTATAATTTATAAATTAATGGGTGTTTCAATATTTGATGTATATGGCCAAAATAATGAACTATTTTAGACAGAAAGTTCAGATTTACAAAGAACTTGTATTGCAATTATATAATTTAGATTCGAAAATCAAAGGATTTCCCAATAGTTGATAGCATTTTGATGTAAATGGCCAAACTTTGGGACCATAATAGACAGGCAGCAAAAATCGGTTTTGAAGTCGGTAATTTTTTTGCCAGAATCGTTTAATATTTGTCATGCTATATAACACATAATATTTATTATTTATTTAAAATTTAACTACTGTTTACAATTTTCATTTTTGTAACAAATGGAATAAACATGTCAATTTTCAGTTGCGAAACCAATTACTTCTTAAGCATGAAACATGAAAATTTTTGGTTTATAATTTTATTGTGTTTACCAGGTTATTTTATTTCGAATAGACACTAATTAATCTTGGAAAAATAATACACATTTTTTAGATTTTACCTCTTTGTACAACGGTGTCATATACCTTGAACCGTTTAATAATTTCCAACGATTTTTTTGCAAATGGAAAATTCTTTCATTATAAAATAATAATAATAATCAAACAGTGCCGACCAAAATTACATAGAAAACAATGTATTTATTCCTACCGCTGGCAGGTAATGTTTTTTGTATTTTGAATCGAAAACTTGTCATTTCGTTTCAATAAAACTTTAAATTATTTCAATCACCTAACTATACTTTTTTAGCATTGACGAACTTTAATATGGTCCAGAAATAGTTTCACTTAATAAAGCATTGGTTTGGCGACCATACGCAAATGTTTCTTTTCTTTGACCAAAAGAGAAGAAACTTTATTATCAAAAGGTCCACCAGAACGATACAGCTTTGTATCAGGAAGTTGGCATTTGGCAGTAAACCAAATCACGTTTATTGAAACCAAATTATTTAAGTTCTCCTGTATAGCAAACATACGATTGGGACATATATCCTACAACGGATTCTTGTACTAAAGCTTCCTAGCACTGATGGCCTTTAATCTGGCCTTAGGGTTTTTTTCTTGGCTGCACGGATCGTAAGCTTTAAACTATTTTATGTTTTTGAAGTTTTTACTTTCCTTTATTGCATTTATTTGGCAAAGCGCACGTTTGATTTCATAAACTCAATTGCAGAAAAGTTAAGATACTAAAGTGTTATAAACTTCGTCTTGCTAAACTTTACTCTCTTTAGAAGACAATATTTTTTTTTAAAGTTAGAAAAAATTCATTCAACTTGATGATGATTTTCAATCACCTTTTGAAAGATGCTAATTTTTGTAAACTCTAGGATTATTTTTTTAAAGAAATGTAAAACGTAGGGCATTACCATTGCAATTATTTTTCATTATAATTTAAGGTAAATGTATTTATTATAACATTTTAGTTTAATTTTGACTTTTAATTTATATATTTCCTATACCGTTTACTTTAAAATTTTATTAAATATGATGATAAAAAAAATAAGTATCCATAAACAATTTTAAATTTATTTAACTGCAAGCAAGATGGTCTTTATGCAAGAATTTTTATGCACCATAAAAGTATCATCACGAAAACATAAATCTTGTAAACAATTTTCATCTCGCTTTAAATTCCCAAAACAAGAAAAAATACAAAACTTAATATTTCAACAATATTAAGGTGATAACTTTCATTGGAGTTTAAAAAACCTTAGCTTTAATTTGAATACAAATATTTTAAAGTAAGTTTTGTCTTAAGCTTAAACGGATGAATGACTTATGCACTTTTCGTTGATAGATGATTCAAAAGGTATGATAATCTATTGCTCTGAAAATGGCAAGTTCCATTTCCATTTCAAATAGTGATTCATTTTGCGACAAAATCGGATTATACTCCTTAAAATGCTGGGTAAATAAAATAAAAAAAGTATTTGTATAATAATAATAATAATTATAATAATAATAAAAATAATAAAAATAAAAGAAAGGCCCTAACTCGTTTATTTGTAACTTTAGGGGAGAAGGTAAAAACATAATAGAAACTGTTTTTATCACAATGTACGAGGGCTGCTCTATATATTTCTGGCCTAATAGTGAAAATGCGAATATTTATAATCAAAAATGGTTTTATTGTTTTTCAAAGTATTCTCCAGCATGATTTATATACTTTTGCATGCGCTCAAAGCAATTGTCGAAGCACTTTTTGCACTCCGATTGAGACAGCTCTAAAACATGGTTTTTGAACACTTCAACAGCTTCTTCTGGCGACGAAAATCGTAAAACCACGCATTTTTTTCTTAATGTGCGAAAACAAGAAGAAGTCATTAGATGCCAAGTCAGGGCTGTACGGCGGATGACCCATTAATTCGACTTTTTGCCGGTCTAAAACGCTCTGGTTTGAGCTGCTGTATGAGAGCTCGCATTGACATTGTGAACAATGATTCGTCTTCTCTTGCTGGTTTTTCGAATTTCTCCGATGACTTCAGGCATCGGAACAGTCGCCGCATGACCAGTTTTGCCGAAGAAACAGGCGACCATTTGCTTCGAAGTGCTTCTTCCACGAACAACTTTCGTTGGATTTTGCTCGTCTTTGAGGACCCGCACGGTCGATTGTTGTTTCGTTTCGGGCTCGTACGCATAGATCCATGATCCGTCACCTGTGACGATCTTATAAACGTCTTTTGAAGCACCGCAATCGTATTTTTGCAACATTTCTTTGCACCAATCGACACGATCCTTTTTTTGAGCGACTTTCAAATTGTGCGGGATCCAATGAGAACAAACCTTTTTACCGCCAGGTGTTCATGCAGTATCGAATGTATGCTGGTGGAAGAAATGTCCAAGGATGTCTCTATCTCTCGGTATGTCGCATGTCGATCTTGCATTATGAGTTCATGCACGGCATCATTGTTCTCTGGCACAACATCCGTTTTTGGACGACCTTCACGGAATTCGTCTTTGAGCGAGCTTCGGCCACGATTAAATTCATTATACCAATTTTTCACAGTACTATAGGATGGTGCTTCATCACCATACAAAGATTTAAGTTCATCAATGCACTCTTGTCGTGATAATCCACGTCGAAAGTTGTGAAAAATGATGGCACGAAAATGTTCTCGAGTTAATTCCATTTTTTTCTATATAAATTTTTTCAAGTTACTGTAAACAACACAAATAATGGTTGTACGTCAAAACGTTTGGAGTACGATTATGCTTAAAAGTAACAAACTTTCCAATGGAACTGTCAGATTCCACTTGGCAGCACACAGTGTTGCCAGGCCAGAAATATATATAGCAGCCCTCGTAATATTAAAAATTCAAATGCTTATAGACCCGTTATTTTTGTTACTATTCCATTTATATTTTTAGACATGGTCTATTTCTGTTGAGTGTTTTGAAATCACAGAAAAAATAATAACGTTAAAGTTCGGGTTGGGGCCTTTCTACATAAGACCAACGACATATATGTTGAAGGATGCATTCATTTCGTTATCAGTGCATTTTTCTTTATGGAGTCATCTTCAAATTTTTTAAAAGTTATCTCCCTATTTTATTAGCATATGTATTCAAAGAAATATACGACATTTAAAGCAATATAATAAGTGTGAGTTGGGATAAAAATAAAACTTAAAATATTATTTGGTGAACTTTTGCAGGGTTGGTCTAACCTTAGGTACGACCATATTTTGCTAAAAGAAGAATATACAAAAAATAAATTTAACATTTATCATAACATCTATAAAATAATCATAATAATTCACTCAGTTGTAAGGCGAGAGTTGTTGTACGGCACGCTAATAAGTTTTTCTCTTTGCTCGATCAATCCTTCATAGGGATTTATGAGGTTCGACGATACGCTTGATGAGAATCTTGCATTATTGTCCAAATAATATGATTGTAATACCAAATGCCTCGTAGATCGTGTTCCTTTTTTTTGCAAATATGGCTGAGGCCTCAGCTTAAAAATGCATTTAGAGGAATATTAAAATGTCTTATTATTAGCTGTGGTTGGCTTGAAGGTCTGGGTTCACATTACAATCGCTGTCAATCTATGTTCAATTTTTGTTGCCACATATATTTAACATTTTTATTTACTAGAAACTAGTAATTTTTTTTTTTTTTGCTTTAGTTGTGCGCAAAAGTTTTTAAAAATTTCTCACAACTTTCAATAAAATTAAAAAAATTTTACTCTTTATTAGGTCAAAGGACATCCTACTCCTTTCTTCTGAGCTTAGATTATTTAAAATTCTTATAGACCTTTCAGAAAAAGCAATAATAATTGGTATAAAAAAATGAGATCAACTTATGTAGATTTTCTACTTTATTTTTATCGCATTTTTAAAAAAATAGGATTAAATATAATCAATTTTAATATCTTTCGGCAAATTAACACAGGCTTATTGCAGTCAACAGAAGTCATTGTACAACAACATGTTTTTTATATGAGAACCGATGCCCTATAAAATCGAATATCACTGAAAATGTAACTTAATAGAATTAAACCCGAGTGGAAGTGATCTAAGCACACTCATCACCTAGATGGCAATAAATTTATGTGCAGTAAATTTTACAATATAATTGGGATATTTAATTGAATTTTCCCTTGAACTTCTATTTAGACATCACATAACTTCTTTTTATAGTTTGAGATACATTGATGGGGGGCGGGCAATGTGAGAAATGGATATAAGTAATAGAAACAATATAATAAAAAAATATGTTTGTTTTATCAAAAAATTTAACTGTTTCTTTCCACTTATTTTAAAATAGGAAAAAGAAAGATGCTTTTATTCCTTTCAGTACAGATGCATTCATCTACGTGCGGTCGGTTGTACCTCACTGTAAAACCAACAATACATGTATTTAGGTATCGTTTTAAATAGTTTTCTTTAAGCATATATTTCCCCCTTATCTGAACTCTTTAACTCTATGAGTATGTGCGACTAAGTATTTGTGCTTTACAATTGCAATTTCTGTTAAATATTTTGGTTGAATGGAAGCATCAGTTTTTTAGATTTATGTATACAAGCATGAACGTACATAAATAATGTTGTGTTGCATTGCTTTTTGTTTTGCCGAGTGCAACCAGGAAATAAAGGCTGTTTTTTATAGACGTATAGAACTTTAAGTTGGCATCACTTTTTTAACTGGCGGCCATTTTGTCAGCTGTCAAGTGATTAATATTTAGTTTGGTTTGCCATTTCATCATGAATAGGTTGACAAAAGAACAACGCTTGCAAATCGTGCAAATTTATTTCGAAAATAATGGTTCAGTTCGCGAAGTTTACCGCAAGCTCCGTCCATTTTATGGTCGCCATAATCGGCCATCAGAGCAATTAATTCGGTTAACCATGGATCGTTTTCGCACTACGTTTACTCTATGTGATAATACGCATCCGCAGAGACGTCGAACAGTGCGCACCGAAGAGACAATTGCCGCTGTAGAGCAAAGTGTTGAAGAGGACCCGAATGAATCGATTCGCCACCGTGCACAGCAATTAGAGCTTTGTCCATCAACTTTATAGAAGATTTTGCGCAAAGATCTTGGCTTGCGACCTTACAAGATCCAGCTTGTGCAAGAATTAAAGCCGCGAGACCATGCAATGCGTCGTGATTTTGGTGTATGGGCCGAAAATGAGATTGATCTCGATGCTGATTTTCATAGCAAAATTTTGTTCAGTGATGAGGCTCATTTTTGGTTGAATGGCTACGTCAACAAGCAAAATTGCCGCATTTGGAGTGAAGGGAATCCACATGAGACCCTTGAAACGCCATTACATGCACAAAAACTGACTGTTTGGTGTGCTCTATGGGCTGGTGGAGTCATTGGGCCATACTTCTTCCGAAATAATGCTGGAGATTCAGTTACCGTTAATGGAGACCGGTATAGAGCCATGATAACCGACTATTTTGTTCCCCAATTGGATGGCATGAATGTGCATGAGTTGTGGTTCCAACAAGACGGCGCTACATGCCACACAGCGCACGTTACAATCGATTTATTGAAGGAAACATTCGATGAGCGCATAATTTCGCGGAATGGACCTGTCAATTGGCCACCAAGATCGTGCGATTTGACACCATTGGATTATTTTCTTTGGGGATATGTGAAGTCGCTCGTCTACGCCAACAAACCAGAAACGTTAGGGGACTTGGAAGCCAACATTCGTGGCGTTATTGCCAACATACGGCCCCACATGCTCAAAAAAGTGGTTGAAAATTGGACCTGTAGAATTCACTTTATTCGAGCCAGCCGCGGCGGGCACATGCCCGAAATCATATTTAAACATTAATGGCATAAAATTATCCTTCCAATAAAGCCAAATTGATGGACATTAAAACGATTTTCTTGTGTTTTATTTCAATTCGAAGTTCTATACGTCTATAAAAAACACCCTGTATAATATTAACAAATAAAAATATAGAAACAATTTTAAATATTTTTTCCTTAAAAATTCTTTCGCTAACAGTGTGCAGTTTTTTATTCTTTTTTGTTATTTTATTACAACATTTAAGAAGGTTTTTAAAAGAAAATATATTCTTGCTTAAAGCGCACTATGTGGGATTTCGTTAAGTGGAAAAAAACAAGGTTTTCTTAGTTAGAAGTTGAGTAAAATAACAAAAGTTACAAATTCTTTGATGTTAAATATTTTTTTTTTACCAAAATTTTATATGCGTTTCTGATATAATTTAATATTTTATAACAATATTAGGTAAGGTTTTTTTTTCAATTTTATATTTAATTTTTGAAAAAAATTTACAAAAAAGAAGCTTAAGCACTAGTAAAACAAATATTTTTTTTCCTGACGATGCTACACAAAGGAGTAGCCAAATATTGAACAAATAAAAGATAAAGATCTTGTGCTTGTTAAATAAATTTAAATATAATTAATTAAAAGTTCAAATAAAAAACTATATTAATATAAATATTTTTCTGGAGTACGATACTTCGCTATCTGAACATCCTCTCACTAAACTGTTTTCCACGGAACGCGCACCTTTTATGAACTTCAAAGCTTTCCCAACTATAAACGAGTCTATTTGACTAAAATCGACCGCACCGTATATAGAACCACAAGAGGGCCTACGGAACACTCCGTTACGCCCTATATACGGTCTCAAACCAAGGCATGTAAGTAAGATCCGCTTTTCCTATCTCCCAAGCCCAATTATCAATGTGCCGATATTGCTCAAAGATTTCATAGAAGTTGACGCCAAGATACTTAAACCTCTCCGAAGTCGTGATAACGTCGCTTTCAACTCTTAAGCACGGTCTGAATGATTTGCAATTCGGGTAAATATATTAACATATTTATATTTCATTATATACCAGATAAAGTAGTGGTAACGGTTGAAATGCTAGGGCCACATAGCTCAAATAACATCATTTATCAATTAAAATCAAACTGTGTTTGTTTATAACGGTTTAAAAGTTTGACCACACACATCAAACTAAATACACTATTTGGGCACCCTTTAATTTATAATTTTGGATATTTATACTTGTTATTATAACTATCATAGTAATCACCATTCTGTCCAATTTCAAACGTTTAGCTATAACGGTTCAAAAATAAGCCTATATAGGTGAATTTACGACACCTATGAGGACACCCTTTAATTTTTAGATTTATTTTTGTATTACTTTGAGCTATTGGGATCTATAGTGATACGCAGTCTTTTAAATTTTAAGGTGGCACTCTTAACGGTTATGAGACACCCTGTAAGCATCACCTTTCAAATAAACAAATTCAAACTCGATCCAGAAATGACTGACTTATGTAGCCGCAAATATAATAAAGCAACATTCGGTGAAACTGGCAACTTCCTTCCTCTTTTAAAGTTGGTTAAAAAAAAAACAAAATATAAATTTTAACAGTATTGTTCTAGCTTGTTTTTATTAATTATGATATTTTTAGCAATTATCAGCTGTCAAACCAGTATTATCCACTCAAATATGAAGAAACCTTACTCTCTACTCTTACCACTCTACTCTTCTTACCAGGGCGTATTGAAGCGTATGGGAGGTCTTGACAGGAAAGTGCTTTTTTTGGTATATCGCCAAGTCATTTACCCTGTCATCCCCTACGCCTTTCCGGCTTGGTTTGGAATTTCTTTTCACCAGATGGAGAGGCTTAGGAGATGGGAGAGAAGGGTTTGGTCGCTTGCCTCGGCCTGAGGCCATATTTAGGACCAAATGGCGAATTTCGCAGGCCATCATGTAGGTCAATCTACAGCGCAATTTATTTTGAGGGCGTAGATGCCTACATGGTGAAAATGGCTGTGAAATTTCTAGAAGGCGCACGAACCTCAAAAATCTCCCTGGTAAGGGAGTGCTTCTCCAGAGTAGATGGTTTGGAGACCGTTGAAATGTCAAGGTATCTTTCTCCTGTAGACCTATTGACTCTCAGAGGATCTGGCCTTCTCTACGAGGATGCAGACCTCATGTTCCACAATAGGAGGCTGCGCTCTTTTAAGCACTGTTTACAATACTGCCCAATAGTTTATTTTGTATTTATTTATTTTTATTTTTTATATAATTGTTAATTCATATATTTTTTTTTTTTTGGATATTAATATGAATTTGTTTTTTTTTTTAATATTTTAAATAATTTTTTATATTGATTGTAAATTCATGTTTTTTTGTTGATTATGAACTTGTTTTATTTACTTTTTTATTCTTGTTATTATTTTTTTTTTTTTGTTGTTCTTTGTTATTATTAATTAGTTTTTTAAGTTTTAGTTTGTAAGCATTTTTATTTTTAAGTACATTTTTGAGCGCCTCCTTTTTTAACCCCTTTTTTGGAAATTTTTTGTAAATTGTATTTGAATTTTTTGAGAGATGTGCAAAAGAATACGCACTTTTAGTATAGAAGTTGGAAGTTCTTCAGAAATACCTTAGTATGTAAGAAATTTTGTTTTTTGATTGTTTATTTTAAATTTAATTGTTAGAATTTGTATTTGTAAATATTTGGGAAAATAAACTTGAACTTGTAAACTTATTTTCTTTGTGTATGTTTTCTACATTTTAAAGCCCCTTTTAAAAATCAAATTAACTTAAAACTGAGGATTAATTTTTATAAGAAAAGAACAAAAAATTTCAAATTACTAATATTTTTCCAATCAGGATTTGAACCCAGCATATTTAATATGAATTAAAAATTACTTTTTTCGGCTTAGGTTCCTTTTCAAGTTAATGAAAGTAAATCGTGCTTGACTCCTTCAAATATAAATATTTTATGATATTATGATAAAAATTAGAAATAAAAATGTGTCTAATATTTCTTGTTTTCTTTGGAAAACGTCTGCATACATTTGGATATGAATTTTCTTTCTTAAAAATATTTGGAAAATAAATTAAAAAGGAACCTAAGCCGAAAAAAGCAAATTTTAATTAATTTACAATAAATTTCTATCAAAATTATTTTTTTTGTGCTATTATCTATTATCCCGATGGCCATATCGCTACAACTTACTTAGCTCTTCAAAGTTAATTAAATTAATAGAAAATTCCCGTTGTTTAATTTGAAACAATAAATTTCGTTTTTAATTCACTTTTACCAACAATTTAGAATTTAGGAAATTTTTCATACTAAGTTGAGAATAAATGTTTCTATTATGTTGAGAGGATTAATTTTCCCATTTTACTGGGAATAAAATTATTCTCTAATCATTTTTAAACGACTTTTGCTTATGATTGGGCTTCATCTCAAATCGTCCTCTCTTTAATCTTATGAATTATATTTGGTGGATAGCTTTGCATTTAAATTTTGAGTTCCTAAAATAAAGCTTACAAACAAAACTTTTACAGAAAACAAACTTTAAGGTATTCATTTCAAAAAACAACAAACACAAAATACGCTTAAATGCCAACATGCTTAAGTTGCTTCTATCGTTGCCGTACCATCTTCAAGCCTTTCGAAATCTACAAATAAGTTTTTGTTGTATTTTTATTTTTTAAGATGAAAAAAAAACAAACAAAAAAAAAGAAAAGTTTTAAAAGTTCCATTAGGAGAAAATAATTACAGGAAATAACCATAAGTTGAAAGTCATTCGGGTTAAAAATTGTTATCTTAATGTCTTTCAAATTTGTAGCATCGTTTTAAAATGTATTTCCCGTGAAATGCATTTCTTGGTTCTAAACCAAACCAAAAATTAATGATTGAAATAAATTCTTGGCAGATTTTTCAAGTAAAAAAAAAATTATGCAACACAATACTCAAAGAAATTCTACTAAAATTAGCTAGCTAATGGTACCAGTGCGAGTATCATCGCCATTTTCTGTTTATCTTTATGTGCTGTACATGTTTGAGGGCTGCGTGATAAATATTGATAAAAGACAAAAAATGGTAAAACCAATGATATTATTCAGGAATATTTAAGTACCACATCTCTCAATATAATTACAGTATTTGCCTTAAATCACTTGCCAAACAGCCCACGCACACCAATGTCTTCGAAAGTATTTAGCTTTTTTCGGTAAATGTTTGTTTTTTTTTTTTTTTTTTTTTTTTTGTTACAGCATGACTCTTCTTTATTTCCTTTGAAGTGAAAAACAGACCAGCAAACAAATATAAAATTAAGTTGATGTTGCCGTTCGTGCCACAAAGGTCATTAACTTGACTTTGAGCCCTCAATGCCTGCCTGCCTTACAAATGATTCGCTAACATTTTAGAGCATTTACACAGAAATGTTAGTGCGTGGTATTCATTGCTTCACAAACAAACATAACGATAACACATAAACACACACACACACTCGAAAGTATTAAGTTCAAAGAATTATGTTTAGTTCCACAAAATGTATTCGCACACATAAAACCAAACAACTTGTACAATGCAATAAAAACAAAAAACACGATTTGAAAGTCATGACATTTTAATTTTGTTGCCTGCTGCATTTAACACCGAATATGGAAGTCGTTATTGTTAAGCAGGCGAATCATGTCCAAGAAAATATGTTTCTTTCTTTTCAAGTTTCTTAAACACGTACACAGGTTAGAAGTAGTAAACTCGTGAGCTACGCTACCCGTAAAGTAATAGACTAAAATTTAAATCAGTTTTATGGCGAAAGCCCCGACAATTCTTTAAGTGTAAAATAAACAAACAGTACCCCTGCAGAGTCAAAAGTATATAGAAATTATTAAATTGTTTTTAAATGACATAACTGGTCCGTAAGTTGGTTCTTTCTAAATTAACTGCTGCCCCCTTATGAAACTGCAGACGGATTAGATTTTTTTTTTTTTTTTTTTTTTAATCTAACAATACGACAAGAAAGTTCAGTTTTACTGTGCATTTTTATATACTTTTAAGACCAAAGTGTGGCACAACATTTGCAATTATACTTCTTGCTAAGAAACCAACTTCAAAACAGACAAACTTCAAATCGTGTTTCCTTTATTGCTGACAAAGTAAAATAAAATTGTTTAAATTTTAGGACTTTGTCTATCACTATTCAAAAAATTGGACATAAAAATAAAATAAATTAACTATTATGGCACCCTTTAATTAATAAATTTGAATATTTATATTTGTTATAATTTTCAAGCGTTTTTCTATAAAGACTAAAAAGATTGTATAAAATTTATCTAATTGGTTATAGTGGTACGCAGTTTTCTGAATTTTAATGTAGCGCAATAACGTCGGGACAATAATGTGACAAAATTGCTTATTGCTTTGGGTATAGAAACACGTATTTATGTTAACTCATAATTTTAAACTAATCAAAGGCGAAGGTTGTAAACAAAGAGCATCATTGTAAAGAAAAGAATTTTTTTTTCAGAGTTCTAATAACTATATTTCTATTATATCAAAATAATCTGCTATACTTCAATCCTTATTTTACAATAGAAAATTTTAAAACACAACAAATTTGGTATAATTAAGAACAATTATTGAAATAAAATACTAAATTTTGTTTTAGTGAGCTTTTAAATCAAACCACAACCGAAAATTGGCTGACAGTTATTGCCACATATATTGCCGGCAATAATTATGTTAAGAAAAATGTCGCTATTAACACGTTGACTGCCACGCGTGTTTACAACAAAATCCCCGTCAGGCCACCCGTGCCACTGTAAGATGCGTGCTCTGCTACCGCATGTCTGTTTACATTTCTTTCGGTACTCTCACCCCGATATCTATTACGATCCTCATTTATCACGTTATTACTCTGCACGAGCAGTTGTAATCTTTGCCGTGTACTGAGTAGTACAACTAATATCTCTGCCCAACTAATATCTCAACCGCAACTTTGCAGTGAATGCTTCAATATTTTGCACTGTAAATAATTTTGTTAATAAACGATTTTTAAAAAAATTCAACAGTATTATTATCTCCTGTCATATATTTATCTAAATATGTTCGGAAATCCTTTGGAAGGAGTCACCCGACGTGGCCTGATGAGAACTCTTGCTGTCACCCGAATACGGTTAACGTGGCCTGATGAGAACTTTTGCTGTCACGGCAGTTAACGTGTTAAAGATAACATAAATATGACATTCACTGCAATAGTATGTCAACATGTTAATTGCTGATGTACACGGTGGGTTACAATTCGTAATACACGTGACAAACATGTATGTTGTAAAAAGATAAATTTTAAATTGAAAAATTATAAACTGTTTTTAAAACGGTATCAATCTGTAAGCAAAACATTTTAAATAAAGAAAATAATTTTAAAATCGGTTCAAAAGTGACTGAGTATTGTGGTCACAAACCCAAATACACAAGCGACATTCAGACGAATTGATAACCTCCTTCTTTCTACGGTTATAACAGGTACTTTTTAACTTTTATTTACAGCTAAAACCCAAAAAATTAGCTCTACAAAAACTGCAAAACATTATTTTTTTTTGTTATTATTATTGTTACGTTTTTCCCTATGTACGGATTCCTTTGATTGCAAATACCACTGTGGCTCATTATAAATTCTGTATGCTTACTTTGTTGCTTTCTCTGGCTATACTTCTTGATCCTACCGATCTTGTGAACCTTTGGTCTCGTACTAAACATGCGTTATTACAACAAACGCAGCCATCCACGCTACACTAACTCTGTTACTCCGGCGAGACATGAACTACTCGACGCCTTGTTTAGTAAGCTTAAAACCATCCACAGACATCTCCACTACTCCTTTTATCCAAGCCAGTCATCTCCTTTAATCCAGTAGCCACAACACACGGCTGCCATACACTGTTGTTATGCTGTTACACTTCCCCACGCTAACCGCTATTGCTCTTACTTTTCTTTATAAAGGGCTTCTTGACAATTATCTGTTGCACTTATATTAAATTTGTCGTCTTTAACTAAATTATCTGCCATGGCTTTACACAATAATTGTCTCTTGCTCTCGGGAGGTTTGTACTGTTGCTTTATTAATTTTAAATTGCTTTACAACAATTATTATATTCTATTGTACGCATGTCTGAACACGGGATCGAACTCAGGACCTCCTGTTTTGTAGCACGCACCTCTACTAACGCAACCATTGAGGTTGCTCAACTTTCGTTAGCTAATTGTGGTATTATTCTATACACACACCATTAGCTTAATTCACTTATTCACCACGCTCACACGGAAACAACAACACGGGTTGCCAGATTTTATTATTCGTAACATTATGTTCAATATACATATATAAATCAGTTATTCAAACTTCTTACTTTTTGTACTTAAAAAAAAGTTCGTAATAAATTTAAGTTATATTTACGACTCTTCATCAAGTTTGCCAATTAAAAAAAAGTTAAATGACATTTCCAACTGCTATGAACTGCCGAAATTTGGAGTCTTATGATAAATGACAATAGGCAGTTTGTTAGCCGAATTCTATTCTATCAATGCTATTTTCTTTATCTATTATTATTGATCTGGCAGAAGCCAATATAGGATGTAGAAATATTTATAACTTTTAATCATCACGCTGATCATAGTTGCAAAAAGATGCAGGTAATGGTAATTTGAAGCGTGAAATAAACCGTAATCTATTATAAGGTAGACAAACTGAATGTTTCCTTAGATCTAGGAATTTTACTGGTTGATAAACAAGCGTCGCCAAACAAGACTGCACTGGCTGACATACAAAATATAATCACAAATGTCAATTCCACACTTCCCCCTTTATAGAAATATTCTTAAATATTGTTCACTAGTTTTGGATCCAGAAACAGTTCCGGCTACTTTACTTTGATGTTTACAAAGGAATCTATTGAAACAAACTCCCTACACTGGTAGATTTGACTTATAAAAGCTACCACCCATAAAAAGCCGTAGGTAGGACTATGTTAAATATCGCCTTTATTCTTAACCTTCTGTCAGTGCATAGTAAATTTTACATAGTCTGTGCATGGGGTCAACCTGACCCCACATATATTTAAATGCATTTTCTAAGCTTTTTGTTAAAAAATAGTCGTTTCTATTGTTATTTATTAATGAAAAAAAAACTTATTTTATTCAGAATATATAAGATTGACATTAAGATAATTTAAATTATATTATATTACATAAAAAATTAGCCAGATGCATCGTCTGACATGATTTCGTTGTTTTCTTCTTCAAGGGAATCCATTACTTCTTCGTTGACACAGTTTATGCAAACGGTTTTTATATGTGTTGTGCAAGAAGGCTGATTGCAGACATAACATCTTGTTCCTGTTTTTTTATCAGCGGATCGAGGGCAAATGTAACATCTTGGTCGCTTACTGACAGATCTATTCGCCGCTGTTCCTTCAGTTGTTGTGCTCTGTCTTATGTTTATTATATCATATCCAATTTGACGAATAGCAATTTTAACATTTTTTTTTATTGCCCGTGGGTTTGATAATCGGTGCAATATATGATCATTTACCAATTGCATAGCCAGCTCCTTCAAAAAGATTTTACGTTCATTGTTTTTCCGCTGAATATATAGTTGTGGATTAGCACATTTGTACAGATTATAAGTGGCTATACCTGCGATATCAATCATATTAAAAAATAGAACCATTGGCCATCGTTTGGTCTTTCTCTTGCAGGTATAGGTACGAACTAATTTGTCGAGTGTGTCAACACCTTCCTTTGTTTTATTATAGTCCAATATTATGTTGGGTTTATTCGTATCGAGGTCAACAATATCATCATTGTGTAGAGTGGATAGTAACAATACATTCTTGTTTGGCTTCGGAACATAACTTACCAAAGTCAGATGGTTGTCGAAGCAAAATTTAGAAGAATTCAGGTCTCGCTTCTTAATTTCGGCCTTGTTCGTCAATTCTTTAGGTAGATCTGGTTTATTTGAGCGAATTGTTCCAATTATTGTTGTTTTTTTCTGCAACATTTGTTCTGCTAATGGACAGCTTGTAAAAAAGTTATCCATCGTAATAGTTCGTCCTTTATTGATATATGGTGTAGATAATCGATGAACTAAATTTAATGCGTAATCAACCGAACGTATCTCATTCGGTTGTTTGCCTACATAAACTTCTGCTTTCAATGGGTACGAATTCAACGCATCGCAAATCCAAAAAATCTTAATCCCGTACTTGCCTGGCTTTGATGGTATATACTGTCTGAATGAACATCGGCCACGAGTTAATACCAATTGTTCATCTATAGTTAAGAATGATGATGGTTTATAAGGTCCTTTGATATTTGCCAAAAACATATTCCAAACATCACGGAAAGCTGCTAGCTTATCTTCCTTCAAACGTTCTGCTCTAGTCTGATAATTGTCGAAGCGCAGGAATCGTAAAAGCTGCTGCACTCTTTGTAATGACATTGCAGCCCGATAAAAAGGACGATTGTCTAGGCGGTACAATTCATCCAATCTTTCGTCCCAGTTTTTATGAACACCAGCGTATATAAGTATACCAATCAGGGCATAAATTTCATTTGAATTTGTATCATACCAAATACGTGCAGGGTTACTATTTATAGTGTAGAAATGGCGAGCTTTTCTATTTGTTTCGGCCACTATTACATTTATTAATGAGTCGCGAACTCTGGTTACATTTGGTGGACTTGCTCTCCATTTTCTTTTGTACTTTTTATTTTGCGCGTAATACCAAATTCCTTCTTCTTCCACTTCAGGTTCCTCATCAGTTTCAATATTTTGTACTTCTTCTTCACCAGTTTCTATATTTTCTTCTTCGTTTTCTATATTTTGCAATTCAACAGCAGCTTCATCTGCTGCTAAATCACAATCAGAAAAGTCACTATCAATGTTATCATCTACTACCTCTTCCTCATCAGATTCGGTAATGCTATCGAAAAGATTTCGAATATCCTGGCTATTTTGTCTTTTTAGGGCCATCTAAATAACAAAACAAATTATTATATGCATAGAAAATTACACTACATAAAGTAACCAAAAAAATATATATACTCACCTTATAATAATAGTTATTTATGTGAATATATTTATAATTATTACAGACAAATAAATTTATAATAAAAACACCTCTATTCATATGTGTTGAATAGAAAACACTGAATGTTTTCTATTTTCAATTTTTGCATTTGAAAAAGAAAGAACTTCAATATATTGTTACACGGGAAATCCCCTAAAACACAAAGAAATTTAAAACTAAATACAAAATGCATAACAAAATAATTGTTACACGGGAAATCACCTAAAACACAAATAAATTGCTAAACGGGAAATCACCTAAAACACAAAGAAATTTAAAACTAAATACAAAATGCATAGCAAAATAATTGGGGTCAGATTAACCCCAATGCACCAAAATATGCTTGACTTGCTTAAAACTGTCGTAGCTTAGTCATTTATAATGTTTTTTCGATTATTTTTTTTGCAATGTGTGAGTTAAACATTAGTTGAGGCTTATCTAGTTGCTTGGTATAGTAAGTTGGTGTAAAACCTTATTAAATCACTTTTACAAAGACTGGGGTCAATTTGACCCCTATGCACTGACAGAAGGTTAATTATTCATATCGTCTTATGAATTGATTTGCAATTAATGTATTTATAGAATTTAATTTGGCATATTCTCGTATCCGTATTTAAGAATGTAAGCTGAATTTAATAAACGTCATTATGTTTAATTTCATATTATTATATCCTTCACACAAGTAGAAAAGGGTACATTTAAGCTCGTCATTCCGTTTTTAATTTCTACAATATCCATTTTTGACCCCATGAAGTATATATATTCTAATTCTTATGTATAGCGAAGTTGATTGAACGATGTCCGTCTGTCGTCCTTGTTCGAGTTGAAATCGACCAGCTAGATAAAATTCAAGTACGCCAATAATTGAGAAATTGTTTCGAAAATTTTGCTACTGAAAATAAGCATGATCGGTCTATGTCCTTCGAGGCAGTGGGCAAAACGCATGTCACTAATTATTCCATATCTTGTTTTTCAACTTTCGCTTGTATGTATTCGTGCAGGATGTTGTCTGTACTTTTTAGTACTTTGTATTCCTGTAGATGTCGTACTAAGTAGTACTTAGTAATTAGTACAGACAATTATTTGCAGGAATACAACAAAAGATGTGGTAATAAGACCCATATATGGTGAAGGGTATAAAAGATTTGGAATAGCCATGTGTATGTGTAATATTAAATCCATAGAATTAAAGCACACATACGGCAGTTACACTTTGCAATTTTTCATGAAACTACATTGAAATTTTTGTTTGTTTTTGAAGCACAAGGAGTATGGTATTGCTTGAGTTTTTAAGGGAATTTAGTGTTGCTAACATTGAAAATTGAGAAAAAGTTGCCTCAAAAAATTGGATAGTGTAAATCTGGACATACTTGTAAACATTTAAATTGAAAAACATTTTTAAGTACGACCTTCACGAAAAGCAAAATTGGAATATGTGGGCCGGTACTTCAAAGTCTGTTTTGGAGTTACTCGATCGTGTGCAGGAAAGGGCGAATGTGACAGTAGGAAATCCTACTCTATTGACTCTTTTGGACATCGACGCAATGTTGGTTGTGTATCGCCGTTCTATCGATTCTACAAAAGATTTTGTTCTAATAAAATAAGGGAACTCGTTTCCGATATCTGCACGTTTTTGCGTACAACACGCTTTTAATTAAGAGCTCATCCATTTGTGGTCGATTGGCCATTGAATCGCACTATCCATTACAGAGAGAATTAATTTTTTAGCCGAACAGTTCGTATGTGGAATCAGCTATCTGCAGAGGTCTTTCCTGTCACTTTGGAAATGTTGGAAAGTTAAAATCGAATGTCCACAAATACTACTCCCTATATCCTCCTACCCATAACCTAAGTGCTGGTTGGAGATAAAAAAAGTTATTAAATTTATAATGAGATTTTTCCATCGTTGTTTGAGTAAATCGAATTGAACGACTTTTTAAGTCTTCGTATTAGATTTTTTTAATTATTTTTGATGATTTTTTTTTAAACCATAAAGTACACGAGTTATATATGGGATAGCACATAAAAAAAATTAAACTTGTCTTAATAATGTTAAAAATACCAAACGGTTTGTTGTGCTTGACATTTAATGTCATGTTAACTTGCCCGATTTACAGGGTGACACGCTTCAACAAATAATTAAAATGCTTCCTAGTAAAAAAAAAAACCTAAATATAAAGAACCCTATTAACATGGTAAGATATTTAGAAATAATAACATTCACTGCATCAGTCAACGACAGGGGCAACCGCAACTGCCTTACCAACCTCATTTTTAAAAGCAAAATTCATATAGTGGATGCATTTTTTTGTCGAAAGTACATGTACGTTCCATATACAAAAAAGGATACAAATTTGACGATAATCAAAGACATCCTAGTTAGTGGGTTTTTCATCTCTGAGCAAAGGTTTTTTTTAATACTGTTTAACAAAGAAAGCGTATTGTCTTCTTGTGTAATTTTTCAATTTAGAACCCCTTAATTATTTAATTGGTTTTCATTAAATCACCTAAAGAAATTAAATACAATTGGTCCTAAGAGCTTTATCTAATTTTAATATGGACATTTGTCCATAGAACTAAAAGGAGATATAAAGGCATAGCTTTATATCTTTGTTTTTATATCTATTTTAAGAAATAAAAAATAAATATAAAAGTACACATCTTGTAATGAAATAAGAATACATGGCCTAAATGGTAAATTAATTTTGTTATAAAAGCCACAGAGAAATATTTTTAAAAATTTATGTACAAACATGTGTTGAGATTTGCTTCTAGACATTTTTCTTGCTTCTTTGCCAATATCACTGCAATTGCTAATACATGTATCCAAGTCGATTTACAATGTGGTTTCAGTTAGTTGTGGTTATAATATTGTAGCAACTATTATGGACTTTGTTTAAACATGGAGAATTTCCATATCTAGACTAAAGTTTTTTTAACTTGAGAATCATGTATCTTGCACTCACAATAAACTCTGCTTAGAAGGAGTTTTTCTTATTTTGGTATTCGAGGTATCATGTATGTTGCCATTCATACATAAAATTACTCAAGAATTCGATTGTGTACATTACATACTTATTTACACTTTAATACTCACATGTATATACAAAGATATTCTTGTACATACACTTGTCGTTTTTCTAATGTCATGACATTATCTTGTTACAAAATTGGTCACACAGATGTGAGTAAAATTGAAGCACTACAGCTAAAAAAAAAGCAGCGATAGTTTTCGTACACAATATTAACTTAAAAATAAAGATTTTTATACTATTGTACGAGGGCTGCTCTATATATTTCTGGACTAATAGTGAAAATGCGAATATTTATAATCAAAAATGGTTTTATTGTTTTTCAAAGTATTCTCCAGCATGATTTATACACTTTTGCATGCGCTCAAACCAGTTGTCGAAGCACTTTTTCTGCTCCGATTGAGACACCTCTAAAACATGGTTTTTGAACACTTCAACAGCTTCTTCTGGCGACGAATTTCGTTGACCACGCATTTTTTTTCTTGATGTGCGGAAACAAGAAGAAGTCATTAGGTGCCAAGTAAGGGCTGTACGGCGGATGACCCATTAATTCGACGTTTTGGCCGGTCAAAAACGCTCTGGTTTTAGCCGATGTGTGAGAGCTCGCTTTGTCATGGTGAACAATGATTCGTCTTCTCTTGTTGGTTTTTCGAATTTCTCCGATGACTTCAGGCAAACAAATTGTAGTGTACCACTCAGAAGTGACCGTCCTACGTTGCTCAAGCGGAACAGTCGCCACATGACCAGTTTTGCCGAAGAAACAGGCGACCATTTGCTTCGAAGTGCTTCTTCCACGAACAACTTTCGTTGGATTTTGCTTGTCTTTGAAGACCCACACGGTCGATTGTTGTTTCGTTTCGGGCTCATACGCATAGATCTATGATTCGTCACCTGTGACGATCTTATAAACGTCTTTTGAAGCACCGCAATCGTATTTTTGCAACATTTTTTTGCACCAATCGACACGAACCTTTTTTTGAGCGACTTTCAAATTGTGCGGGATCCAACGAGAACAAACCTTTTTTACGGCCAGGTTTTCATGCAGTATCGAATGTATGCTGGTGGAAGAAATGTCCAAGGCTGTCTCTATCTCTGGGTATGTCGCATGTCGATCTTGCATTATGAGTTCACGCACGGCATCAATGTTCTCTGTCACAACAGCCGTTTTTCGACGACCTTCACGGAATTCTTCTTTGAGCGAGCTTCGGCCACAATTAAATTCATTATACCAATTTTTCACAGTGCCATAGGATTGTGCTTCATCGCCATACAAAGATTTAAGTTCATCAATGCACTCTTGTCGTGATAATCCACGTCGAAAGTTGTGAAAAATGATGGCACGAAAATGTTCACGAGTTAATTCCATTTTTTTCTATATTAATTTTTTCAAGTCACTGTAAACAACACAAATAATGGTCGTTCGTCAAAACGTTTTGAGTACGATTATGCTTAAAAATGACAAACTTTCCAATGGAAATTTCAGATTGCACTTGGCAGCACTCAGTGTTGCCAGGCCAGAAATATATATAGCAGCCCTCGTATTGCTGGCAATAGAATAAAAGTCTATTTTTTTGCCAACATCTGTGAAAATATAAAAAAAGTTTTAGTTCCTCCTTGTAATTTGATGGTTGCTTAGTCTTTACTACGTTGCTTTTAAATTTATTTGGCGTGACACTTTTTGTTTCTAATCCTTATTAGTAGATACGATAAGTCATTTTGCAAAAGTATTAGGAAGAGCAGTTGTAACAGCAAAAACATTACATTGAAAACCTTATCGTTATTTACAAATCTTCTTTATGCTTTTAACTATAAAAAATTAAGTTTTTTTGTATATGCCCATCAGTAGAAGCAGGAGAACATCTTAAGTGCTTTATTCCGTTTGCTGCAGCTATTAAAGCGGCACAATAGTGTTTAGTTCCTGCGCCAATTTATAAAGAACTTTTCTTCAAATTTCAGTACTGGCCGAGCTTTTAAACCCATATCAGATAACATAACGAATACTGCAGCGAATAACAATACGTAAAGATGGCAAAGACTGACCCAGGTGGAGTTGTGTGTTAATATTTAGAATAGTAAATGTATTCCCAACGTAACGTTGTTTGCTGCTGTTCACTTGTCCTTACTAAATTAACTGGCTTAAACTGGTGCCGCTAATATGGATTGATTGCCAAGTTCTTGCTTACTAAGTTGTTTTGTATTGATATAGTTTTTAACTCCATTTTTTAAGTGTGAATAGAGCAACTAAAGATAATAAAAGTTATAAACACACACCATCCAATAACAAGCCATTTAAATGACATAAATGAGTGTTGAGGCTGTGGGTGGATCTATAAATATAAATATCATGAACGTATGATAAGAGAATGCAGATTTCGGTCTCCTGTTTACTGCATTTCAGATTCAAAGAGAAACCAATTATTGTATGCGTCATTTCCTGATACTAAAAAATTATGCTCTTAGATACATAAATTGCTCTTTAGTCCATACAATTTTACTTGATTGGAGTTTTTACTACTTCAAAATAGTTTTTATGAATAACGAATTTAACTTTTTCAGTGATGCCAATTATGCACTAAGAAGTAGATCATTTTAAAGCCTTTGGCGAAATGAAAGCGTTATTTTTGATTAATTAACTAAGTCAAAGACAATAAAATTTTATTACACCTATAAAAGTGTAATAAAATTTTCATTTTAAAAATTAAGTAATTGTGGATTAATTCAATTCATTATTTATAAAACAAAATTTACATTTTTATTTAAATATAGAGTTAATTTATTTTTATTTAAATTTATGTTTGAATGAATAAAAGCTTAATAAATTAATTTATTACAATATGGACGACCACCAGCAGTAAAGCAGATGCAGTGAGGATGCTATTAAGTGGTTTTTGGTTTTTTTATATAAGTATATGGAAAATATCTTCGATAACAATGACTCGTATAATGAAGCAATCAAACAAATAGCACTGACTTATTTCTAGCCGACTTTAAAAAAAAGGAGGTTATCAATTCGACTGAATTTTGGCGTTTTATATTTGTGCCTCCATAGCTCGGTAATTTTTGTATCCCTTTTGAAAGTTTCCTTTTTATTTGAAAGATGATGCCAACAGAATGGTCCCGTTTTGAAAACAGTTTATAATCTTAAAATTTAAAGGGTGTCCCCATACTACATACATGTTTTTACGTGTATTATAAACCGTAAAGAATACCGCTTTAAAATAAAAATAAAAAAAACACTGCGTACCACTATAGCGTTTTAGACAAACGCTTGCATGTCGATTGCTATGATCGTTATAGTAACAAGAATTAACTTTCAAAAGTTATAGACAGATGCTAAAAACTTACAAAGAAACTGTATTGCTAGCTTCGCTATAACAACAAGTATTAAATTCAGATTTTGAAAGTGAAGGGTGTAATTTGATGTATGTGGCCAAACTTTTGGAACGTTATAGACAGACAGATGAAACTCATAAGGTACATGTATTGCTAAGTCCGTAATTTGAATTTAGAAATTAAAGGGTGTTCCCAAAATGAATATAATTTGACCTATATAGCCATACTTTTGAAATGTTATACACAGAATCTTGAAAATTAGGCAGAATATCTACTACTTTGATTGGTATAAAAAGAATTGTAAATATTGTTACTAATAATAAAATCTGGCAACCCCTGTAGTTGTTTCCGTATGAGCGTGGTTAATAAGCTAATTCAACTAATGGTGTGTTTAAAGAATAACAAAAACACAAGTTAGCTAACAAAAGCTGAGCAGCCTCAATGGCTGCGTTGGTAGAGGTGCGTACTGCAAAACAGGGGGTCCGAGTTCGATACCGCATTAGGACATGTGTACAACGAAAAAAGAATAATTGTTATAATGCCGTGGCAGATAAGTTAGTGGAGACGTCCAACTTAATATGAGAGCAACAGATAATTGTCAAGAAGCCTTTTATAATAAAAAGTAAGAGCAAAAGCGGTTAGCGCGGGGAAGTGTAACAGCATAACAACAGTGTACGGCAGACGTGTGTTGTGGCTACTGGATTAAAAGGAGATGACTGGCTTGGATAAAAGGAGAAGTGGAAATGTCTGTGAATGGTTAAGGTTACTTAAGGCATCGAGTAGTTCATGTCTCGCCGGAGTAACACAGTAGTGTAGCGTGGATGGCTGCGTTTGTGGTGATAACGCATGTTTAGTAAATACGAGACCGGTAGGATCGAGAAGTAGAGCCAGGAAAAGCCATAAAGAAATAATTCGAAGACAGAATTTAGCCACAGTGGTATATGCAATCAAAAGAATCCGTACGTTGTTCTCTCTAAAATGCGAAAAACGTAACAATATTTTAAATTGTAAATTAAAAGGTGTTAGAATAGTTGATGTAGTTTTATATATATTGCCAAACTGTTAAACAGTTGTAGACAGACAGGTTAATTTATTAAGAAGTTGTAGTAGTCTGCTTTAACAAGTATAAAGTTTGCAAATGGATTATAAAGGGGACCCAATAGGTAATGTAATTCGATGTAAGTGGCCATACTCTTTCACCATTATGGACAGATAGATGAAATCTCTTTTGAAGTCGCTTTTTTCTCAAGAACTATTCACATTTCGTTCCTTAAGATTTTTTTATTTGTCTAATGTAAGATAAAGACTTGACCGAAAGTCAAATAAATAGAAATTATCTGAGCAACACAAGCCATTATGACGATATTTTGAACACTTACTTTGCGGAGAGCTTCAATATTACAGTATCGAACTGCATTGAATTGTAGCCTCAAAAGAAAGGTAGAAGTTTTGTCTTTCGACTTGAAAAACAAAAATTCATTTTTTCGTCAGAACTACTACATATTTTAATCAAATCAGAGATTTTTACTAAAAAAAATATTCTTGTCTGTGGCCATTTCGACCTTATTAATATTTTTTTTTTGTCACAAATATGTTTTATTGAATATGTAACACAATTAGTTTAAAATCTGTTCTTTTCGTCAAGAATAGCAATTATTTTAAAATGTTTTAGTTTTATGTGAAGCTAAATCTTGCTTTAAATGGAAAACTCATTAATAACGCTAAATAAGTGTTGAAAGTATTCAAAAGATTTTAGACTTTTTTAAACGCATTGCCACATTCGAAATCCTGTAACAAGGAGAAATTTGCCCATAACTATATTTTTAGACCGATTTTCTAAACTAAGAAGTTCTTCATAAAGATTCGCCAGTAAGCTATAATTTTCGGAGAATGAAAATCTATTTCCAACGAAATAAGAAAAGTCAAGCAAAGACACACCATTAAATTGTAGTGCAATTGCGTCACCAACTATTCATTTACATACATGTGGTGTAAACATACTGTTCACTCTTCTATACAGTACTTTTAATACTTCTAATACTATTTTATACGACTGTAAGCACACTACTTAAATTTACATCGATGTATAGAATAAGGATAGCTATAGAAACTTTGAATAAATTAGAGAGTTAATGTTTGACCAACATTATAAACGGATGTGTTTTTGTTGTTATAAACATCATGAACATTTAGTTTCTAGTAACATAAGAAATTAAGAAACTGTCATAATAACCCTTACTCAGTAAGAGCAAAATATTTGTTTGCATCCATGTTGTATGATTAAGGTATTGTATTAAAATTGTATTAAAATTTTCAACAACAGCTTATCCATGTTCAAGTTTCGTTTTAATGTTTCGGTTTTTTTAATCTTCCAAGTGCTAAAACAGAAATGTGTTTGTACACCGCGGTATATGTGATTCGTCAAGCATCGGATTTTCCACAAAAATCTTAATATTCTACTTAAGTTTTCTGTACTTTCTTGTTCTTCTTTATTTTTTGCATCTGTTTCTTTGCCAATTTTATGTCCGCTCTTTTTTGGCGCTTTTTTTTATTTGTTCTTTTAGTTTTATTTACAAGCAAAACAAACATAAATTATTATTTTTTGCTGTGTTTTATTTGTGTTTAAAATTATTGTTTGCATTTGATATTTTTTTATTTCTGATTATTGTCTCCATTCTTGGAGTTGAAATTGTGTAGCTATTGTTTATTATATTTCTGCTACAAGTATTTCTTCTTGTTATCTGCCTTATTAGGTAATTTATCTCTGTAAAAGGCTGACAAAATCACAAAAACTTAGTTTACGTGTATCAAGATTATCATATTTATGGCTTTTCAAAATGGTGGATAAGTTACGAGGTGTGTGCAAGAAAAATGTGCTTTAAATTTGATACAACTAAAAATTGATTCTTTATTTAGTAAAAATTTAGAGTCAGTGCCAACACACAACATTCACTAATGACACTTTCCTTGAAGAAAAAAAATTAAGAGCCTTAATGTGTCAACAGTAGTTTCAACAATCAACTTAGTGGGGGGTACAACCAGTTCTTATTGCCAGTTAACGATGCATTAGCTTACTGAGCAGCTCTTTTATTTGAACAAGTCAAAGTTAGGAATGAAAATCAGATCACCTTAAAAGACAATATTTAACGTTATCCGAAATACTGAAACAAACCAGTGGCTTGATATGGGCCACTGCTTGAACTATTTATTTATTATTTTTACTCAACTGTACTTTGGCACATTAAAAATTTAATATTTCTTACCCTGTGGTCTCGGACTTTTTTTCGGAAAGCTTGCACTGCTATTTCCCCATTTAATTTCCTTTATAGTACAATTTATTGTTCTTTTTTGCAAGCATGTACGCTGGTGAGCTCGAACTTCTTTCGCTTATCAAGCAAACACCTCTATCCACGCAGCCACCGTGGTTGTTCAACTTGTGTTAGCTAATTTTTGTATTATTCTATACACACATCACCCGGTGACAGGGATGTCTGATATGGCGGTTCCTTGCCAAACGTGGCGATTTTTAAACTCATTTGCCGACCTAAACTTTGATTTGGCGACATGGCGATTTTTTTTTGGCGACTTATAAATTACTTGGCAATTTTATTTGCGATTTTTATATGTCTTTTTGAGCATTAATTTGTCTTGGCAGCTGTGGTTATGAAAAAATCGTATGTTAGCAAAATTTTACTATAATAATAACAATAATAATATTTTCCATTCCATTCCGAAACTGAAAGGAAAAAGGGCAATATAATGACGTGCTTGGTAAAATTTCCAAGTTTTACGTTTTAAATGTTATTAAAAAAAAATTAAAATCTTAAGAGCGTTTAATTTTACAGTTTTTATTATTTTTCATATAGTAATTTAATGAAGCCTTCATTTAAAGAGAATTTTCGATACTGTATTCTACTAAAACTCGCCTGCGAAATAGAATGCGGTTTGAACTTCTAAATGCTTTATTACGCGTTTAAAATTCAACGAATGCAGATAGTCCATTTTTATACTTTACCAAGAAATTCTTAATAATTTAATCCGCAAACAATGTACTCAAAGGAAGAGGACGCCATCGAATGTCTTGAGAATGAAAAATGTAACATATTGGAAATAGAATAAAACTGTAAAACTATTATTATATATTATTTTAGTAATCAGATCCCAATGTATATGTTATTTTTTTTTATTGATTTAATTAAATTCCAAATTGTTTATAATTAACGTTCATGTATTCAATAACTGTTTATTGTTTTTATTGAAATAAAAATTGCAATTGTAAGTAATTTTTCTTTTATATCTTTAGCGATTTAAACCATATTGATGAAGTTTTATTACTTTTGAAAAAAAAAATATTTTTTATTAAAAAATATATATAAATATTATTGACTTAAGCTATTAAAAATAGTTTTGGCGATTTTTGACAGGGTTTCCAAAAACGAAGCTAGCTTCACACCCTTGTATTCGCTATTATGTATACTCGTACTAACTCTCGCAATACAACATTGATGACGTCGATATTGCGAATTTAAAAAAAAAAAAAGAATCTGACAACCCTGCTCGTAGAAGTAATTGTATCTAAGGTGGTAGAAAATAGGATTTTTAGAACAAAATATTCCTAATTTTTTTGGACACATCTCGTATTTGTTTACTTATGTAATCCTGCAAATGTGTCTACTCATGCATTGTTTATGTATCTATAAATTTTAATTGGCTTTTTGAAGCAATTTTTAATAAGGAAACAAACAAGATGTTTAATCCCTATAAAGGCATGTATGTATGAACATGTCTTTGCGTACGTATTACATAAATTGTTATTGAAATTATTTTTTGTCTTATTTTATGTGTTTGTTTGACTGAAAAAAATTAAAAAAAACAAATAATATATTTTCCAATATTTACCATTATTAAGGTTTATTTTTTAGATTTAAAAAACGTAAATAATGCCCGTGGTGTTGTACAAAAAATTTTTTTTTTAAGTAAAATATTTGTGTTTTATTAATCGCCCACAAGTTCTTTACACATTATCAATTTGACTAATTTATGAGGTATGTGGTCAAGAAAAATTGATAAAAAATGAAAATTGTCCTATTATGGTTACAGAAGAAGAACATTAAATAAAACTAAACATGCACAATTGAGAAAGATAAGTGCACATTATGATAAAGTTATTTTAGGTGAACTAAATGAACATTTTTAGTCAGTCTCTAGTGTGTATTTTTTTTTAATATTATTTGCAAATTATTTTATTTTTAAAAGAACGGCAAAAGTTAATTTAGTTCTATTATTTAGAAATTCTAGTATCTACCTCCTTCATGTAGTTTAGCATAAGCAGCACATATCAGCAGTTGATTCAAAAGAAGAAAATGTAAGATGATGAAAAGTTTACATTCTGGTAGTTTATGAATTAAATATTGCTCTTCCATTTAAATATAAAATATAACTTAATAATAATTTAAATTAAAAAAAAATTAAATTAAAATTGTGAACTTGGTGCTGACCAAAAATTGTTCAGTTGTCCAGTCCACAATCTGATTAAATTCCAACGAATTATCTTCTCGAATATTATTTATAAAATATGAAAAATTAAAAATATAATATTATTCGCGAATGCCTCTACACTCAAAGCCGCTGTAATCAAATTTTGGCAGAAATAAAATTGATTAGAGGCTTAAATAAAAAAATAGTGCGAAGTTTGGAAAAATGAGTAGCTGCTATTCTTAAGTAAAACCAATAAAAGGTACACAGCAGTAAGGTTGTTTTGACCTATTAAAGAATGATAGGGTCAAAAGTACTTATAATTCTCTACGCATGGTAAAAAAAAAAATTAATTTAAGTTTGTATCTGTACAAAATATAAAGGAACGTTCTTACTTTTAACTAGATGAACCCGGTGTGCTTCGCTACCCCCCTCGTTATTAAATAAAATTAAAAGTAAATTAATTTTTCTAAAAAGGGGCGGGGTCCCACCCACTTTTCTCCTGGTACGTATTCCTAATTATGCCAATACCATATGTACCAAATATCGTCGACGTAGGTCAAAAAATGCCCAAGATATGACGATATTAAATTTTGGGTTATATGGGCGAGGCCACGCCCCTTTGTCCACTCCCAACTTTATATAGTCAAGAATATCCTATTGCGAAAATTTAATGACCATTGGTCCAGTAGTTAAGACTATATTACGATTTTTAATTTTTCTAAAAAGGGGCGGGGTCCCACCCACTTTTCTCCTGGTACGTATTCCTAATTATGCCAATACCATATGTACCAAATATCGTCGACGTAGGTCAAAAAATAGCCAAAATCTGGCGATTTAAATTTTTGGGTTATATGGGCGGTGCCACGCCCCTTTGTCCAATTAAAACTTCATATAGCCTATTATTCCTTCCAGAGTCACAGTAACATGCTGTGAAAATTTCAGGAAGATCGGTCCAAGGGTTTGGCCTCCTATAAAGCACAAACAAACAGGCAGACATTCATTTATATATATATATATATATATATATATATAGATTACAGTGATTTAACCACAGGTACTGCAATATCACTCAGCTTTAGTTTCAAAGCAACATCATTTCTTGCCTTAGTTGTAACCTTAAGGTACGGTCACATTAGTCAAACATTTGCCTGAAATCGGCAAATATTTATTTGCCATAGTCTGACCACAAAATATTTATTAGAAGCAAATAACACAACAGCTGATTTCGGGCAAACAAAATTATTTGCCAGTAAACAAAAATGCTTCTAATGTGAACATAGTGTGACCACTCGACGACAAATATTTGACTCATTTTAAGGAAAATAAATATTTGTTCTTACAAAGTTTTTGTAAGAACAAACAGAGACAAATAGCAGCTGTATCAACAATGTTGCCCAGTATTTAAACTAAATTATTAAGTATCGGAAAAACTCGCTGATCAATTATCAAACTTATATGTGTATTAAAAAAAAAAAAACAAAATACAGTAAGCAATTAAAAACAAAATTGTAGATAAAAATAATAAAGTGCAATTTTTGGAAGAAATAGCAAATTAAAAAAAATTGTCGGGCACATATTTTTCGAGTTATATATCATCAAAGTATTTTACATATAATTTGGTATATTTCGAGATTTTCGCTTCAGAATGGTGCAAAGTTTCGAAATTGTATATAAAAAAGATATTATTGGAGATTATTAAATGTTCTTTTAAAAATTTTTAGTTAAGTATTGATTTAAAGTAAAGTCGCAAGAAATTATATAACTTGAAAAATATGCGTTGGCGCTAAATTATTTACTCAACATTTTGTTCTTGAAATAGTCATTCCTACAACGTAAGTAACTTTTGTTTTCATTTTGGAATTTTATATTAAACTAGACTGGAGCAAATATATCTTTACTTATGTTGAGGGCAAGTAATATTGCCGGAAGCTATAATTCGGGAATTATAGAATTTTAAAGTTATAAATTATATACTATTATGTATCTGAACATAAGCCCATGATAGATTGAGATGCATTTTGTTTTAAAATGCTTATAGATAACTTTTAAATGAAGTTATATATGACAACAAGCAACATGCTTTCACTTCAAGAATCAATATCAATTAATTTATATTAAACAAGACTTAAGCACGCTTAAATTTAACCAACATAAATTAAACTTTAATTAAGATTTGCATAGTGCCCACGCATTTTAACGGCTTAAAGAGACGAAAAAAGTCGGCTATGTGCAGAACAAAACCAAAATAATTCTTCAGCCCCACTCGAAGCGTCTGAATAGAGCTAAGAGTCATTAGTGAATATCCACTTTAAGCACCTAAAGTGTTCTTTCATAACTTTTGATTTGCAATCAAAAGAGATATGTTCTATAAGTACTAAGCTGAAAGATTATTTTTGCAGTTAATGTAAACTGTTTTTTTTTTTCATTATAAATATATTCGTTTGACGGTATGTTATAATGTAAAAATTTTTAAAAACGATATATGTACAAGAGTTTTTCCTCTATTTTCCGAAATCTGAAGCATTAAAATTTCTTTAAAATTGTAGAACTTTGTATCCCAATTAAAATCTTGCATATTTGCAGTTTGATTCTTTGCGAAATTTGCTTTTTAATTTAAGCGACTTTTTACTTCAACATATAATTTGTCTACACTTATATCAAGTAAACAAATAAACAGCTGTAGTTTGAAAAATATATGAAATAAATTAAAAGTTTTTAGAAATTTTAACCAAACAAATGTAATGAATGATTATTAAAATTTATTGTTAAGAAGTGGAATCTAATTCCTATTTAGCTTCATCCTCTTATTGTGCTCCTTCTTTAGAACACCTTTTGTAGCTTCTTTATAGAATAGAATATGAAAAATTTTATATTGTTGCTTGGCTTTGTTCATTTGTAACTTTCATACATGGGAGTTATTCATTATAAACTTTCATCTCACATTGCCATTATGTGTAGTAGTTATTTTAATGGAATCTGTATTCACAATACATGCGGGTACATAGATATAATATTAGCTATCATTATTTGACCAACTTTTATAGTCTATGGTTATCAGCGGTGGATATTTTATTTTTATATTAAAACCTGGGATTTAAATTCTCGTACAAGGTATCGGAAAAGTATATTATAGGAAGAGATAAAAACTTAATTTGAGACTTTTAAAAAGATGCGTCTAGAGTCTGCCTAGATGAAAAAAATTTTTCTACAGTTGTATATTTTTGCTCCATCTACAAATGGTTATTATTTGTTTGCTTTGAACTTATGTATGTATATTATACTGCAATTAAATATTTAAGAGTAGCAAATATTTTTCATCATTTATAATTAGCATTTAATAATATTTTAAACATTTTATTTGCAATTACTTCGAAATAATGCCGAAGAAATTGAATGGCAATAAAGACATCCCATGCGCAGCAGTTTGTGAGCAAATAAATTTACGTTTTTTTACAGTTTGATCAAATATATTTTTAAGGAAAATATTATTTTAAATGTGACCGCACATAAAACATGTTTGCCAGTATTTTATTTCACATTATTTCATAACTGTTTGAACAAATAAAAATAGGCAAATAAATGTGCATAGTGTGACCACAAAACAAATTTTGTATTGTTTTGAAAAAATTTAAGCCAAACAAGAGCAAACAAATTTCAGGCAAATATTTGTCATATGTGACCGTACCTTTAGAATTTCAATACTATTAGTAAAAACAATTATAATTAAAATAAAATCATTGGCATTAAATGGCAGTTAAATTTTAATGGTAATAAGAAAACGACCAAAGAATATACAAACTACTCAGCCTAAAATTTTGTCAAAAACAATAAACCCCAATCCACAATAAAATGATGGTAGGGTTTTTCTCTTAACAATCGTTCATTGCCGTTTTCGTTGTGGTTTAGGAATGTAAAAAATTGGTTCGCGTCGATAACAAAAAAAAAGAAAATAACTAATATACAAAATAAAGTTCTACTCTACAATTTCTAAAATGAACGAATAAAATGAAATAGTATTCGTGAAACAAACTTGTTCCTTCTCAGGTAATATATATAAATTCAACTATGCGTATATAGGTTCCCTTTTATCAATTCAAACACAAACAATGCTCAATTAATAAAACAATAACGAACGAATTAATTTAAGAAAATTAATAAAGTATTTGTAGTTTAATCAATATTTGTTACGTTAGAATGTGCAAGTATTTAGCAAAATGCATTCGTATTCCCCCACATACATTAATTAATCTCTTTTTGAAATAATAAAAAGGCTCAAAATTCCAACAATAAATGTAAAATGATTTTTATATGGTCCCAAATACAGCGCCGCCTATATTTGCCATTTAAAAATATTATTTAAATCAGGTAACGTGTGTGCAACGCATTTGTTGCAATTGACACTGGTCACATGGTGCATAAATTTATTTTATGCGTGCAATTTTATAGTAAATTATTAATTCTTAATACGATTGTTAATAGTTGTTATAAGTGATTTAAAAATACACAAACACACTTACATATATTTTTTCCCATTGGCTTATATTAGCCTACGCTGTTCAAATACTAACTGTATAATATTTATATAGAATGAACATGATTTTGCGTGTGTATGGGTGTGTTCGTGCATGCCTGACCATATTTGCATGTAGGATTGTTGGCAATACTTAAAAGCTTATCTAGCATAAATGGGCATATGTACAATTAAATCAAACCAACATATGCAAATAATCCACAATAATCATAACAGATGTTTCTAAATAAATAAATATAAGACACTTAACACATGTGAAAAATAAGTGTAGGGGTTTCCTATATTCCTTACAGTTTTCTATTCCCGTAATCGGTTTTTTGTATCTTTTTAGTTATAGATTTTATTTATTTGTAGCCAAAGGTAGATGGATATTTGAGACATAAATGGGTAAATAAAACGTTCTGAAAAAATCAGAGCCGTTATATCGGTGAGAGTATCATATATGAACCTTTGTTTTTGCTTGTTAGCCTGAGTATTTTATATTCTCTTAAGGAAGCGTTACAGTTTATGTTTCTTTGTCTGTAATTAAGAGTGATTAAAAAATTAAAAAAAAAGTGAAAGATTTAATTAAAGTTAAAAACAAGTAAAAGCGCTATATTCATATATGCCGAATCTCACCATCTATGTAAATCTAATATAGTGAAGTAACTTTAAACAACAAAGCAAATATTGCGGTGACAGAAAATTAAAAAGAAAAGAAGTTGGTACTGCAAATATATAATTTACATAAAAATATCATCGGCTCTTAATGGGTTAAGTATTCTTAAAAATTTTTATATTTCCTTAAAGATCTCTTCAAAAGCTTTAAAATGAGAGCCGTATTGATATTTTAAAATATTTGAAAATTTCAGAGCCCCGTAACTGCGAAAATATGGGCGAGCAGCAATATTTTTTTTCTTATTTTTTTATTGCCTATTTTCACAGTATATCTGATCGATTGACATATTTATTTTTATTTTTTTTTTGCCGAGGCAAACTTGATGTCAACACTAACACTGACAGATAGACGGACATCGCTCAATCATCGACTTCGCTTTAGATAAGAACTCAGAATATCTACACTTTATGGGATCGGAAATGGATACACAGAATGACAAACCTAGATATACCCGGTTTACACTTTTTGTGTTGAAGTTTATAATAATTATGTATATCCATGCTTTTCTTTCTAACTCTTCTTTAAGTTTCAAATAAATTGGGATATGTTTTCCTATTATGCAGCACGAAGTGCAAATCTAACTTTACCATTTGATTGTAGTTACACTTCAGATGCTGATTAGTTTGTTTTCATGGAATTTTTTGTTTGAACAGTATAGTCCGAATAACGTGAGACTGCAAATAATATGCGTAATAGATATAAATACTGTACGTATTGATTTGGCCAAAATTGCAAAGTTATGATAAATAAATTAAGGGAAGTCTTGGCAATTTAATTAAATGGACCGCCAATAAGGCATTTAAATAAGTTTTTATAATAAAAAAAATCTAATCAGAAAATTAATAAAGTTCTAAAATTAGATTGATACAAAAATAACTAATTAAAGAATTAATTTTTTACTTAAGAAGCAAAAATTAACTGGAACGCAAATAATTCGACTAAAAAATATAATATTTATTTACTTTATTTTCATTTCCTGCACAATAAGATTTTTCTTATATTTAAAGGTCAGGAATATATTGTGCATTGTTACATTTAACACAAAAACATTTTATAAAGGCAACAAAAGTAAAAATAAGATCTCAACAACAATTTAAATACGTTATAGGCAAAACAGATTATATAAAAAAGAATTATTTTGAAGTCATCATTTTCAAATAAAATGCATCAATACTTTCAAGTAAAGTTATTTGATAAAAATTTTTTAAAACTGTTTGCGTTGCCATTAACTTGTTGCGCGATTTCAAAGACGTGCCGCATACACAAAATACCGCCATTCGGAAACAAGAGAACGGTGGCATGGTATAATGAACTTTTTACCATTCAAAGATCTGGCAAACCTAATTTTATTATAAAGATATCGAGGGCTTTGTGAATAAGAGAACAAGAAACTTAAGTAGAGCTTCAAAGAAAAGTAAGAAAGAAAAGTATGAAACATGATCATTTCACCGTAAGCCATAGACATATCCTATAATGTTGTTGTATAAGACAAATAAATAACTTTTGTTGGCTATTAGAAACTCAATTTGCAATAAGTTCACATCCATAGAGTAAGACAGGAATACGATAATCTTAAGCGATTTTCGACCCACTCATTCAAATTTTCGTACCACTCATTAAAATTTCAAAATTCGTGATAGAATTAATAGTTCTCTTGTTAATTAGTATGCACTTTGACTTAAGGGGGTTTAGCAATAGGCCATTTGCAGACGCTTACTGACCTATTTTATTTAATTATAATTATTAATTTTTACTTCGCTTTGGGTAATTAAATGTACTGGGCTGCCTCTGGATAACTTTAATGGACGGGAATAACCACTGCTTGCGTAAACATATTGCTAACGGTCTGTCAAATACGATGTTAAGAGTCATACTGAAGTACGGGAAAAACAGAAAAAGTGATTAAGCTTCATTCATAATGATCAACCGAGTCGAATAAAATTTAAGTTTCTTTCAAATAAACTATAGCTCTAAATCGGCTTTAGTTCATATATTTATATGAAAGGAAAACAGTAAAAATATGACATAAGCCGAATATAGTGAAGCATTTGTTTAAAGTTTTCTTTGCATCTATCTACTTTAGGTTGTATGCGTTTTAAACATTATTTATCTATTAAACCAACTAATTTGATAAAGAAGCCGACTTATTATTGGTTTCCACATTAGAACTATTTTTTTCATAATACAAATATTTAAAGAACAATTTTTAAGATTTTTTTTAAAAAGTGTTTTTCCATGAAACTTTCCTATAACAGATTTCTTGCAGAACTGTAACGATGACAAAAGTTTTTCATTTGTTAAAAACTAACAACTTTGATGATATCCTATTTTACAAAAATGCTACTTCTGTAATCAATTAACCATCAAATGGTTTTTTTTCCTTCTGTTTAATAATAAATTAATTGTATTTTAATTTGTATTAAACCGCGTGTTAAGGGTCAAATAAACATTGATATTTAATCATATAAAATATATAAGTATATACAATTTTTTATATCACAAGTATAACTCTTTGGAAAGGTAGGAAGTTATTAGTGGTACGTTAATGCAATAACTTTGCAACGGCCTAATAGTAGCATAAATATTTTCTTCTTTTTTTTCATATTCGGCTTACTTTTTGTGAATTAAGTTTGCGCTTAATAATTTAAATTAGCAGTTTTGGTAAAATTTCGAAGAAAAGATAATTTTTTCCAGATTTAAAAATTGATGAGTAAACATTTAACATTCACGTATACTGCTCATAATTTACAAAAAACAAATTCCATTTTAAGTTGCTTTAACTGTAAGTTCTTTTAAGAATGCTCGTATAAAAGGTTCTATGGCATTGAATTAAATGCATTAAAAAAAGCGCACGCAATACGAATATAAAAATTAACACACTTACTTTAATGGCAGGAAGCGCGGTATATTTCCTCTGGTTTTCATTCAAATAAAACACAACATAAAGAAATTTAAAAAAAAAAAAAACATTTAATCAATAAAAACAAAAAAAAAAAAACTACAACTCCAAAGTTACGACAGTACTGTAATGCCCAATGAAGTGAATGTCGTGCGTTGTTCCCATTTCATTAATTTTAGAGTGCGTTTTTTAATTATAGTTCACGTTCTGGATTTCAATCACTGACTATGTAAAATTTAATGTGAGTGTGGTCAGGTATAATTTATAGTTTTATTAAGTTTTTCATAATGAATTATATTTAATTATAAATGAAATCTACAACAAAGCGTAGTTGTGTTAAAAAGGTGTTGTGGAACGTGCCTTTTCATGTAAATATTAAGTAGGTAGCATTTTTGAAACATTGTCGCTTATTAATTGTTAATAAAACTGCAGCAAAAATAAAACTAAATTAATTAAAATAAAATATACGATACAAATAATATGAAGGAAGAAATTGATTTAAAAAAAATGCGCATTAATATATATTAAATATTAAGGGCTGCTGCGTTTTTAGTATAAAAAATATAAAAGTAATACTTCACAAGAAACGAGTTCACTTAACAAAGAATGACTTTTTTTTAAACATTCGTTAAATATCCCAAAGGCGACATCTACATGGGCGGAATCATTTAATATATTTTGAATATAGTCTGAACTTTAGTTTTTAAAGAAATGAAAAAACCTGTGTTGTGATCAAGTCAGCAAAGCTTTAATACATTATTTACTACAATATATAAATGGCTAGGGGCAACAATTTATAGTTCTTTTTAAAGTATCGTAAAACTTTGACTACCAGATAGCGAGGCTAATAATTGAATTAGTTTACAAAATATTTATATCAACTTAATACATACTCTTTTATTCAACTTAAAAATAAGAACAAATAATGAAACTTTCACGCAAGGAAAGAAACATGGTTCAGGTAATCATAATATAATATAATATATTGTGGTTGTTTCAGCAAAACATAGTATTGTTTGCAAAACATAATATTGTTACTTTTAATAATAATAAGATAGTTAGTCTTAGAACCATATTGTTGTCTAGCATAACAATAACATAATATAATATAAATATAATTAAGTTTAAAATGTAATCATGTTAAATGGTTATATAAAAATATGCCTCAAAATGTTGCATAATGTAATTGCATCATAATATGGTCCTGTGAATGCAAACATTTGGTGAAATAAAGAACCATTAATTATTACAAAATTATTTAAAATCATAAATTAAAAAAAAAAAAGAATTATTTATTTTATGTATAAACTTCAAAAACAATATGAGAGTTATTTGGAAGCCAATACAGAATTAATGTTTTTGACTTTTCTAAAAAACTTGAACACTGAATGTTGTTAACGGGGTGTATAACAGTGCACAGTAACCTTATTTTTTTTTTTTTTTTTTGTTTTGTTGTGGTGTTTGTTTTGTTTCATTAGTGAGTAAGTAGTTTTTAGTTTATTATCTTTTTTAAAAAATTTTTTAATTGCGTCCCCTTTTCTTTCTTGTTTGGGGAATTTTCTTAATCTTTATTTAAATTTTTAATGGCTGTATTGAAATGTTCATTTATTTTTTTTTTTTTTTTTTATTTATTGTACCAATTCTTGAAAATTGCCTTAGTATGTAAGGACTTCTTTGAATCGATTGTTAGTTTAAGTTTCTTTTTTATATTGATTTTTTTGGAATATAAATGATCTATTCTAACCTAATTTACGCATTTCGAATCGGCTTTTGCAAACCAACAAATAAATTGTATTTTTATTTGAAAATAATAGAATAAATGATATTATAAAAATTCCTATAATTATTTGACTAATTAAAGTTTGATATTGGTTTTTTAATTTCTTTTCATTTTTGGCAACAATAAATTAATCTTTATATTCTCGTTAGAAGCGATAGCTGAAAAAGAAATCAATAAACTAATACAGAACAAAATATTTTTTTTAATGTTGTTTCTAATCATATTTTGTTTTATAATATTATATTATTGTTAAATAATGTGTTCTTTATGTTCAATATATTATATATTTTTTTTAAATAGGTAACAAAACCCAACCACAAGGTTGGGATTTTTTTATTTTAAACTAACAATGTTCCATATTTTGTGCTATGTAACCATACAATCGTGACTGAAGTATTTTTGCAAGCAACTACCTCTGTACGTATTTAATCAATTCAAATAAAATCTTCCATTCAGTTTCCAAAAGATGTGTCTAAAATGATCCCTTTGCAACAGTTTTCATCTCGCAGAATTTCAGAAATTTCAAAAGGAAGTATATTCTATAAAATTTAAGCACGAATCAGACTTAGTTATACCGCAAAGGTAAGTAGATTCTAAAGTTTAATTAAATGGGCACAGATGCAGTTCTTTTAAATGGAGAGAAACGCAAAAAACTATTTAAGCAGATGCCAAGTAATACAACATCTTAGATTGACTTATACTTTAAATTCAAAGAAACGAATCCAACTAACTTCCATGTCGATTCTAATACAGCAGTCTGCAAAAACGATTTTAGAATGAAAGACTGAATATTTTTGATATCTTTAAGTTTTTAATTATTTTTAAAAATTTTAATACAACAACTATTATCAACATAAAGTTATAAACTTCATTATTAATTCTCTTCTTTTAATTTAAAACCACAATTAATATTACTTTCATCAATATTATTACAAACAAAAACCTGCTCCTATAAACGAACATTTTTTTTAATTTAATGATAACAGATTTTACAGAAATACAAATTTTTTAAGTGCTAATTCTGGCAACTACCGCTATCCGATAAAAAAAATTATCGATAGTTATCCTAAAATATAACTGCGATATTATGTATAGTACTATCGATTGTTTTCAGCTCTAAATATCCAATATAACCATTTAAAGCAAGGAACTCTAATCTATGCTAATAACAAAACCTTTTTTTGTGGAATTTTTGTTGGTCTGTCTGTGTTCGCATCACATAAAAGCTACACGATGGATTTAAAGAAAGTTTTATGTGTAAATTTGAAGTTTAGAAAATGACATACAGACGAGGTCGTGGGCACTGCTAGTTAATTAAAACTAAAATTTTTTTTCATGGTCAAATAAATGAAAGAACTTAAAAAATCATTAACATTTTAATTGATTTTCTGTCAAGACTACTAAACAAGCCCTCATTTGCATCTATAAAAACCAATAATCAAAAAGACAACTTAAAACAGATTGCAATGAAAAACAATTCAACTTTCTCTCATTAACACTTTGACTGCCACGCGTGTTTACAACAAAATCCCCGTCAGGCCAGCCGAGCCACTGTAAGATGCGTGCTCTGCTACCGCATGTCTGTTTACATTTCTTTCGGTACTCTCACCCCGATATCTATTACGATCCTCATTTATCACGTTATTACTCTGCACGAGCAGTTGTAATCTTTGCCGTGTACTGAGTAGTACAACTAATATCTCTGCCCAACTAATAACTCAACCGCAACTTTGCAGTGAATGCTTCAATATTTTCCACTGTAAATAATTTTGTTAATGAACGATTTTTAAAAAAATTCAACAGTATTATTATCTCCTGTCATATATTTATCTAAATATGTTCGGAAATCCTTTGGAAGGTGTCACCCGACGTGGCCTGATGAGAACTCTTGCTGTCACCCGAATACGGGTGACGTGGCCTGATGAGAACTTTTGCTGTCACCCGAATACGGGTGACGCGGCAGTTAACGTGTTAAACAATATGTAAAATTTCTCATATTCAAAAACTTCTCTCACGTAGTGGAACTGCGTACATAAATGTGAGACCTTTTAAAATATTAATATGCTTAAATTTTAATATATAACAAAAAAGACGAAGTGTTAATGTTTTTAAAAATACGACTAACTGTGTTGTTTTTTTTTAAGTAAGAAATTTATATTACTAAGAAATTAATATTACTGTAAAATATTTTTTCTCTCAAGAGACACAGAATAGAAACGCCTGACATTATATCTAAAAGTAAAAATTAATTACAATAAATTTTGCAAATGCGGCAAAAAGCATTTAGTGGTTTAAATAATTCATTAGTTTTATTACCTAAAACTAATTAAAATTTTTGCTGTTTAAGCTTATTTTGGTAGTTGTAGTATTTATTCAAGAAAAGACAATATTTTTGTTTGAGTTTTATCTTTAAAGTTCCCGCCCAACCAACAAATAGATAATTTAGAAGGCGCAAAAAGCTTAAGGGCAATTAAAGTTTCATAAATATTTTAGGCCAACATTTATGGTTCATTTAACACTTAAACACATACAAATGAACAAAATAAATGGTAACGCAAAGACTGTTTAAAACAACGTTGAACAAATATATACATATATATTTTTTTTTGCGAAGATAAAAAAAATACATGGAATAAGTTACAAAGCAAATAAACGAAACAACGCAAAGAAAGACTACAAATAAAAATGCCGAATGAGGTGAAAAAAGATACTGCAACGTAGAAAAAATTTATAAAAAAAAACCATTTTATAACCACGAGTAAATATCTAAATTGTACAAACACCAATGCTAAGTGAACCAAAATTTTAACTTTCAAACCGATTTAGTTGGTTTTTTAAGCAAAAAAAAAAAGGAAAAATTTAAGAACAACAGTCAATAGAGGAGAAATTCTATTAAAAAAAATTTATCAACGAGTAATTTTATTAGCTAACAAAAACAAACAGCAACTAACTAGAACAAGACCTAAATAATAAATGGTAAAAATGTGCATGCTAGTAGCTCTCTACGGACTTAGTTCATAGACAACTAAATAAACACTATAAATTTTTATATAAATATATTAATACACAGGCGCATATGGTAAAGCCAAGAAAAGTCTCGATAATGGCAAGTAACAATAAATGGTGCCATAAAAGCTGCAGATGTTTTTTTTTCCTGCATGAATCTTTAAAATAAAATTAGAGGGAACAATACTTTTAAATTGTATCAAGTGTTTTTTTTAATTTTAATATTTAATTAAGATATTTCATAAATTTTGTTTAAAATTAAACATTTTTAGTTTGTTTGTAATTAAAAAAAGAATAATTCTTGCAAAAAACAAAACCGTTTTCAAACTATTAAACTTAAAGTCATGCCTGTTTAAGACAATTAATATTAATTATGGGAATGCCCTTTAGTTTTTAAATACAAATTTTATACTTGTTGTTATATCAGACTAAGCAGTGCCAGGATCTTTGTAAATTTCAACCGTCTGTCTACAATTGCTCAATAGTATGGCCATATACATCAAATTAAATGAACTATTGGGGCACACTTTAATTTATAATTTTTAATATTTATACTCGTTGTTATAACTTTAAAATAATAGTAATCGATATTATGCCCTATTTTCAAGCGTTTTTCTTTAAAATGTAGGCTGATATCGGTCAATTTACGTCACCTATGGGGCACCCCTTAATTTTAAGATTTTTTTTTGCATTACTTGTTGTCCTTTACTCTTCATAATACGAGTAAAAAAATATATGTCGAATTGGGACATCCTTTTACTGTTCTGAGAGAGTTCTGCAGACACAAGCATAAAAGAGAGCAACATTCTGACGAATTGGTTCTCAGGATTTGTAATTAAAAAGTACTAACCTTACAAAAATAAAAAAAAAAATCTTGCTTTTATCACAAGTATTGACCTTTAGCGTGTGTTTATATAAAATCAAATCTATATAGTCGAGATATTCAAGCTTCAACATGATGAGAATTTGCTTGTCTTAGGAATCCCAAACAAACGACGATCCATTATACTAACGAGGTGCATTTCAGCTCAGAGGCTAAATAGAAAAAAATTACCTCATCTAAGGATTGCAAAACCCGCACTCCATTGGCGAGAAACCAATGTATCCCAACAGCGTGACAGTTTCCTGCGGATTTTAAATGGTCGCACCACTGGCTCATTAAAATTTCAAAAATGCCCTTGTAATGAATTTTAGACAACAACGAGTATTACGGAGCCATGATAATGAAATTATTATGACCTCGAAGATAAGAACTTGGAAAATTTTTTGGTTTCAGGGGAATAGCTCATCAGTTGGCACATCTCATTAAGCAATCAATATTTTGCACACTATCCTCGGTAATAGCTATTGGCGATACTGCAGCTGGCAGCAGACACATCAACTTAATCGTGTTTAATTATTAATGGGAATATTTATTTTTGTTAAAGGTGTCTTTTATTCCAGCTTACCATCCCCCCGTGGTAACCAAGGGTCTGTGCTGATCTAACCTATGTGCAGACGAGGGTCCTTGGAGGTATAGGGGAAAACAGTCCCCCGATGAGCAGGCACCAAATATGAACAGACAGTTGTAAACTGTCGAAGGATGCACACCAGTGTTCTTAATATACTGGCACCACGGGAATCGGTAGCCCATACAGAGAGCCGCCCATCTCTGTAGCCGATTATTGGTGAGGTCCCTTCGGGGTACACGAGGTGGCTGTTGGTTAGAAGTTTATATCTGCGGGTCTGGCACGGAATAGGTAGAAGTAAGCTGTTGCACTTTCAGCAAACGGGGTTGGATAGTCTCCAATCTGTTGGCTACGTCCGATGGAGGGCGCTAGTCGACTCTTTGTATTTCACTCAGTGGTAAGACCACGGTTAGGTTAGGCCATCAATGGCAGGTACTGTCGTTAATCTATATCACGTGTTCCAGCTTACCAGCCCTACAGTTTCAAAGTAATTAAAAAATTTAACAGTTTTATATTGCTACGTTTTTCCCTTTTATGATGACAAACGTACGGATTCTTTTGATTGTAAATACCACTGTGGCTCATTGTCTGTATTCTTACTTAATGGCTTTCTCTGGCTATACTTATTGATCATACCGGTCTTGTGAACCCTTGGTCTCGTATTTACTAAACATGCGTTATTACTACAAACGCAGCCATCCACGCTACACTACTGTGTTACTCCGGCGAGACATGAACTACTTGATGCCTTGTTTAGTAACCTTAACCATTCACAGACATTTCCACTTTTCCTTTTATCCAAGCCAGTCATCTCCTTTAATCCAGTAGCCACAACACACGTCTGCCATACACTGTTGTTATGCTGTTACACTTCCCCGTGCTAACATCTATACTCTTACTTTTTATTATAAAGGGCTTCTTGACAATTATCTGTTACTCTTATATTTAATTGGACATCTCCACTAAATTGTCTGCCATGGCTTTACACAATAATTGTCTTTTGCCTCTCGGGAGATTTGTAGAGCTGTTTATTAATTTTAATTGCATTATAACAATTATTTTTTTTTTCATTGCACGCATGTCCGAATGCGGTATCGAACTCAGGACCCCCTGTTTTGCAGCACGCACTCAGGCAGCCATTTAGACTGATCAGCTTTTGTTAGCTAAATTGTGGTTTTTATTCTATACACACACCATTAGTTGAATTAGCTTATTCACCACGTTCTTACGTATACAACTACAGGGGTTGCCAGATTTTATTATTCGTAACAATATTATAAAGTCCTAAATACCAAAAGAAATTAAGTTGTCTGTACTTTTCTTTTATTCGTTAATTATTTCTTAATGTCGCTGATATTTAATACGAGTAGAAGGATCATAGAGTTCTTCTTTTTTAATTCGTTTTTGGTTGATAAGGAAATGTTGTTTAAAAAAAGGTAAAATCATTAGAAAACAATGCGTTGCGCGTTTATGTTATAGCTATTTTCAAAGAAATCGAATATTGTTCCAAGTTCCTGTGATCGACTATGTCTAATTCAAAAGTTGTCTATACAGTGTAACCCGGTCTTAAAACGTTATAGTGCTACATCGATGCCATAAAGTCAGACAAAAATAACGTTTTATTTAGCAAAAAATTACTTTAATTTGCCACTACACTTTGGCACTAAAATAATGTAAAAAGCAATTTTCATATTTAAAAGATTATAATCCACTCAAAACAGTGCCAAAAAACTTTTTTGTTTTAATTGTTATGTGTGTTTTTTTTATCACACAAATATTCTGCTTCACGTTTGCTTAGATTTTTCAAATTAAAGGTAAATCAACGGTATTCAAAAACACAATTTTGCCTAATACTCGTACTATTTACGATTCCGTTATAAAAAGTACAACACAACATAAAGTAAAAGGTGTTTAGTTTATAAAATGACAATAAATATCGCCGGCTGATAACTTCTAACATATAAAATGTTTATAGGGTTAGACTTTCAAATTTTGGCTTCAAACAGGGTATTTTTTCGGGAGCTCCTAAAGTAAACATTGCATTTGTTTGCAAAACTTTACAGTCTTTAAAATTCACATTTTTTATCATCGATTGTATGCGCTTGTAAAATGATATTATTTATTTTTAAAAGATATTAATAATATTATCTTTTTTAAATTGAATTATAAATTTACAATTTTTATTATAATCATTTTCATCGTTGACCTCTTAATGTTCAGTTGCTTTAAAAATGAAAAATACTTTATCTAAATTTAAATATTCATATAAATTCAAAGTTTTTCACGCCAGTGAAAACTGCTTTAAATTATCAACCTTCAAAATTACATTTTTTTGCCATAAAAGTAGAAAAGTAAAATAAAATACGTATGCACATACATATACTCCTTTTTGGTTGTTTTCTTTATTTAGATTTGCTGTTTTCATAATCGTAGGAGTATCTTAGCTAAAATTTATTTTATTTTTAGCAACTATTTTAATGATGCCTAGCAATATTTCATGTTAAATAAAACATACAAAAAGGCAAACATAAATGTCAGGGCTTACGCAAGCAGCATCAAAGACATCACTGTCATCTCATTAAAGATTTAATGTATCTTTTTTTGTATTTTTTTAAGTTTAAGTATTTCTGTTTAAAATATGTTAAGGTCTTATAAATCAAAATCGTATCAGTCTGCTCGAGATTTTTGTAGCAATTTAAATATGCAAATTTTTGAAATTTAATTCAATGTATTGGAATAAAAATGTCTGCCATAATGTCTGCATTTCTATGTTTCAATGAATTATTTAAGTTTATACATTTGTGAGTAGCGACAGTTTTTAGCAAGAAGTCTGATTCAATTTCTGTGCACATCTTTGAAAGAAGGTGGTACAACAAACATTTTTTTATTTGCATGACATTTTCGCCTTTTTAATTTATTATCTGACATGTGCAGATGTTCCTACATAGAAATGGATAATTGGTTTTTTAGTTATAATGTTTATTTGAAAGAGAAGAAATGTTTTTAAGTTGCAATAATTAATAAGAAATTTAAACGGCATCTTGAAATCCTGATAGAAGTTTATAATTGGAAAAGTTAACCATTAATTTGTAAGGTAAAGAATGTGAATAAATATCCTAACAAGCATTTCTACTAGCCATCCCTGGTGTGTTTTTTTTTTCTTCTCAAAATCGAACAGTCTAACTTTTGAAGTTCCGCAGATGTGGGGTAATTTTAAAATACTTCGTATTAAAAGTGCGGGTTACCCCATCCCAAGCCTTTGTTCCGAAAAATTTAGATGGTATCAATAGTTTGTGAAGTTCCTTCTGGCCTGTTCGAGAAATGAGTAGCCTATTTAAGTTTCCAAGTCTTAAAGTTTGAAATAATAAAATTTTTTATAAAAATATTAGTTGAACTTTTTATATTATAACAAATAAAATATGTAACTTAATTTCGTCTTAAGTTTATTTTTATTTTCACTTCTAAAAATATTCAAAAACGAACAACTATTTTCAAATTTATGTGAACTTAAGCCGAACTAAATTTAATTTAATTTTCAATTATTTAATTTGCACTTCGTACAAGGTACAAACTAAAAAATAAAATATATTTTAAGATTAAGCTATACTAGAACAAGAACATGTTTATTTTTTAATTAGACAATTTAATAAAGGTTTGCACGATTTTTTATTCTAATAGATTTGTTTGCAGCATGAACTTGGAAATTTCGTGTTCGACCTAACTCGCTTCTATTCCTATTTTTAATGGCTTAGACTGTTTAAAATACGCGCAGGACTTTTAAATAATTTTAGTTGACCTGTAATGCGTTTCATTAACTTTCGTTACATTTCTTTAGTTTGTAGTAACGATTAAGTGATTCACTAACTTCAGCTTAGCGATTGATTTATTTTTCTATTTACACAAATTCAAATTAAGTGGCATCTCCATCAACAAATAAACGAAAAATACAACGGAAGAGAGGAGTATAAAATATGTGAATTCAAGCGAAGCACATACATACATGCGTTTATTTCTTAGATGTCAATTTACACACATGAAAACGTATTTTCTAATGTACATGAGAGGGAATACGTTTTGTTTATGTGCAATTTGTATTAAAACAAGAAATTTATTATTAAAATAAATTTTTAATGTGCATATATTTACGTAGATAAGGCAATCGTTCACTATTATACTCAGTCGTATGATCTGTCAAAAATTGCATGCATGTGAGCTCAAAAATATGATAGTGTGGATTAAAAGTGTATGTGTGTGATAGATTTGAGAGATCAATACGATTTTAAAATCTTTTGAAAGAATTTCGAAAATGTTTTTCTCTATGCGATCAGAGTTGATTTTTTTTTGAGATGAGAAAAAAAAGGAAATATTAAAACCATATGGCACATACGACACCATGTTGTAATAATTCTTAAAGTAAGACAGAACTCTGTCAGAATTTTACGACTGTAAAATAATCCTAGCCTTTAAACAAGTTTGTTTTATTTCATTAAAATGTAAACAAACTGTGTTTATTTTGTGTTCGAATATGTGTTTCTGCACATGTGTATTTATCAGAAAACATACAGACGTGTTATACGTCGTTTATTTTGTCGACAGATTAAACAACAGCAGAATTATAGTCAGTTACTTAACGATGAGCAACTTGCTAACTGCATGAATTAATTTTTAGCAAGCGTCAATATTGTTAAAAGTGTAAGTGAATAGCAAAATCGACAATTTTGTTGTTAAGTAAATTTAACCAAACAATAATCGTTAAAAATTAGTAATGAATCGCACGACTGATTAAGATATTGTGCTTTGCCTCTACCTTAAGAGCAACTAAAGCTTACTGAGTACTTTTAAATGTACTTATTAAATACTTCCAACTTTCGCGCTTCGAAAAAAAAATAAATTTTTAATGGCGTCTATTTTACTTTTATATAACTATTTGAAAAATTATTTCATTGAAATTGTTGTAATGTGAATTCTTTAAAAACACTTTCATCTTTAATATAATGGCTCTGCAGTAACACTATCTCAAGGTCTAAGAAAATTATTTCTGATATTTAATTTCACATTTTTTAAGATAAATATTTAATATATCATCTTAAATTTTGACAGTATATTTGTGACACGACCCGGTATTAACGAAACCACTGGCTCAGATCGATAATCATCAGATTCTACGAAAAGCAAAGCAATATTTTAAGTTACAAATTAGAGCATACGGTTGGCTAAGTTACGGGAATCTGGTGGCTGAATAATGCTTAGTGGGACACTTGTGTTTGTCTAAGTAGTAGAGAATGAAGCAGATAAGTAAAACGCTCGAGAAGTAGAAACAACTTTAAGGATTGAAATATACTAAATGGACAAAACTATTGGCTGAAAGTTGTACTACACATCACCTGTGGTAAGCAATAATAGTCGCTGCGCTATGCCATAACGGTGTACCCATAATTGATATCATTTGAGCTATATGGCTCTATCCTTTAAACCGTTAAATGCAAATACTTGGAATTTAGACAAAATTACCACTACTTAGTCTGTTATATAATGAAATATAAATATTTTAAATTGTAGCTTAAAGGGTGTTACAAAAGTTGATGTACCTTTAATTACATTATAATAATAAACTGCTGCTCAGTTGTAATCATCCGATTGATATTGACAAAGTAACTGTTCGCTACAACAGCAAGTATAATATTAGAATTTAGAAATAACAGAGTGCCCCTATAGTTGATGTAATTAGATGTTGTGGCTATACTTATAATAGACAGATAGCTGAAATTTACAAAGAACCTGCAATGCTTAGTTCGCTATAACATAAAATATATAATTTGAATTTAGGAACTAATGAGTGCCCCAATATTTGATGTAATTTTATGTACATGAGCAGACTTTTGAAACGTTATAGATAAATAGCTGAAATCTGGGAAATAATCTCAATACTACATAAACATAAACTAAAGCTTGAATTACAAAAAGTAATAGATTTATTTATGTATTTGCTCTTGCAGACTAAGAGATTAATGTAAAAGTTCAATATAAACTTTACAAATTGGAAAACAAAACAATATCAGCAAATATATAATATATCAATTAATACGAGTACTAACAATAATACAATTTTGCAAAAAAAAAAAAAGTTGAATTCCATAAATATCACCAATAACCAATAGTTATGAAAAATTGCCATAAATCTACTGGAATGAATGAATAAATAAAATTCACATCCAAAAAATATATATATAAAATTGAACAGAAGGAAAAAAGGAACCCTACAAAAACAATATATAAAAAAATACCTATTCAGCGATATTAAGAGTTGATAAAATTTTAATTTTAAAATTTTTTGTGTATACATTTTTATAACTTTTGAACACAGAACAAATAGCGCATCCGATGTTGCACCCACATGCTGATCCGATTGTGCACTTATTGCAAATAAATAATATAAATAGCAACAGAATACAAGTAAAAGTAAAAAGCAAAAAGGCACACATACTCACTTTCATATAAAACGGATGAATTAAAATGCATATAGAAGACAATTTGGATCCCTACAAGATCTTATTAAAAAAAATATTACGAGTATATATGAAATGTGTATATCAAGCTTGAACTGGTACATGTCGCACCTTAAATTTATCGTAAGAAATTTGTTTTTTTGCTTTATTAGAAATGAAATGCCATTTACAGTTGTCAGCGTAAATCTAGGTCCTTGATCTCTTAGGAGCTGAACTAAAATGTACGAGGGATGTTCTATATATTTCTGGCCTAATAGTGAAAATGCGAATATTTATAATCAAAAATGGTTTTATCGTTTTTCAAAGTATTCTCCAGCATGATTTATACACTTTTGCATGCGCTCAAACCAGTTGTAGAAGCACTTTTTCCACTCCGATCGAGACACCTCTAAAACATGGTTTTTGAACACTTCAACAGCTTTTTCTGGCGACGAAAATCGTTGACCACGCATTTTTTTCTTAATGTGCGGAAACAAGAACAAGTCATAAGGTGCCAAGCCAGGGCTGTACGGCGGATGACCCATTAATTCGACGTTTTGGCCGGTCAAAAATGCTCTGGTTTGAGCCGATGTGAGAGCTCGCATTGTCATGGTGAACAATGATTCGTCTTCTCTTGTTGGTTTTTCGAATTTTTCCGATGACTTCAGGCAAACAAATTGTAGTGTACCACTCAGAAGTTACCGTCCTACGTTGCTCAAGCGGAACAGTCGCAACATGACCAGTTTTGCCGAAGAAACAGGCGACCATTTGCTTCGAAGTGCTTCTTCCAGGAACAACTTTCGTTGAATTTTGCTCGTCTTTGAAGACCCACACGGTCGATCGTAGTTTCGTTTCGGGCTCATACGCATAGATCCATGATTCGTCACCTGTGAAGATCTTATAAACGTCTTTTGAAGCACCGCAATCGTATTTTTGCAACATTTCTTTGCACCAATGGACATGGTTTTTGAGCGACCTTCAAATTGTGCGGGATCCAACGAGAACAAACCTTTTTTACGGCCAGGTGTTCATGCAGTATCGAATGTATGCTGGTGGAAAAAATGACCAAGGATGTATCTATCTCTCGGTATGTCGCATGTCGATCTTGCATTATGAGTTCACGCACGGCATCAATGTTCTCTGACACAACAGCCGTTTTTTGACGACCTTCACGGAATTCGTCTTTGAGCGAGCTTCGGCCACGATTAAATTCATTATACAAATTTTTCACAGTGCTATAGGATGGTGCTTCATCGTCTTACAAAGATTTAAGTTCATCAATGCACTCTTGTCGTGATAATCCACGTCGAAAGTTGTGAAAAATGATGGCACGAAAATGTTCACGAGTTAATTCCATTTTTTTCTATATTAATTTTTCCAATCAGTGTAAACAACACAAATAATGGTCTAACGTCAAACCGTTTTGAGTACGATTATGCTTAAAAATGACAAACTTTCCAATGGAAATGTCAGATTGCACTTGGCAGCACTCAGTGTTGCCAGGCCAGAAATATATATAGCAGCCTTCGTATTTGAGCTGTCACATTTTGCAGATTAAGATATATAAGTGATTTTAAAATGTGTTTCTGTATTGCAGAGCTGTAATTGAATCACTCGTTTTTTAATTAATTCGCGCTACATTCTTGCAATAAATTTGCACATTTTCTTGTGAAGTCTTTTCACACAAAAAAAAAAAATAAGAATTGATTGAATTGAATTTATAGAATTTGTAATTCAACTGAATTTGTCAATTTAAATGGATGCAGTAACAATCTACATATTTTCTCTGGTCTTTAAACATTAAATATTTTCAGTTTTGTAGAAAAAATTTCCATTTATCATTACCCTTATATCTGCTCTTGAATTTGATTGATTGCAACTCATTTTTGATTTCCTTTTTTTTTAATTAGAATTCATTGTTCTAATTCATTTGAATGAATTTAAAATTGATTCAATTGCAACGAATTGGAAATGGATTGCAATTCACTTTTATAAATTAATTTGAATTGAAAACAAATTGCAACTCATTCTACAAGTTCATTTAAATTGGAAACGAATTAAAATTCATTTCTACCCAAAATTGTTTGAATTGATTTCTAATTTCGTTAAAATCTTATTTGTTTTTTTTTTGCGAAAAAAATCACTCAAAATCTAGATAAATCGATACGAATTTAAAGAACAAAGAAGGATTCATCTACAGTTTTACTGTATTGTAAAGACAATATTTGTCTTTTTCAACTCTTAAATTGAGCAGCGCAAAATCTAAAATAAGCAGTACAAAAATTAAATCGCACTTTGCTGCTGACAAATATCGTAATATTTAATTCTTTTATAAAAAAAATATGCGCACACTTAATAAACTGAAAAAGGATATTCCAGAACCTTGTGTGGGTGGAGCCCACTCTTTTATAAAAAAAAAACACTTTTATAAAAAACACTTATAAAAATTATGTAAAATGAAATAAATTTAATTTGTGCGATATAAATAATTTTTTCAACTTAATTTCATAAATTTAAATGTTCAAGAAACCTTGATGTTTTCGTTTTTGAAAAAAAAATTATAGAATGTAGTTGGTTTATCGACATTATATTTTAGCCGACGTCTGAGTTCCCCAACACACAGAATATCTCTAGATTTGAATTGGCTGGGTTTGCATTTAAAAGCATTAGTGATGCCGCTATTGGTGCAGGAGCACAATGCGCACTATCTTACTAGGAAGCTAAATACGCAAATGTACGTTAAAATTAATTTAAAATTCATAATTATTCTCTTCAGCTATTTATAACTTATTAAGTATTTAATCATTTGTAAAATTGCGGCGTTGGATATGTTGATTTGCTGTGGTCAAATTATATATTTTTGCTTCATTTCATTTTTGGTTTTAAATTAAATTTCGATTCTTTATTTTTTTATAACAGGATTATTAGTAAAATTATTTAATTCATTATAGTTTACTTGATTTACGACTTATATTTGGATTTCTAGTGAGTTTTAGAGTTTCTGGATTTTATTTTATTTTATTTATTTTTTTTTACTTTGGCGACTTTCAAGTTAAAGTGATATTAATTTTTATACCCTTTACCACAAAAAGTGGAAAAAGTTCTTATGCATAGCAAAGTCGATTAAGTCCATCGTGTTGAAATCATCTGTGCTAAGGCACTAGATGAGCTCCAGAAAATCTAAAGATTTTGCAATTACAAATCGGCAAGAACGATCTAAGCTCTTCGAAGAAGTGCGCAAAACACCACGCCTGCCACAATTCCTTGATATCTTTTTTCAACTTTCATTTGAAATCCCGCAAGAGGTTGTGTTTATAATAAAAAAATTCATTATTCGCCACTGAATTGTATTAGAATGTGGTAAGCACAACTTACAAATTTCTAAAAAAAAAGGTTTTTTTGAACCAAAAAAAAAATCTTTACGGTAGAAAAGAATTTCTTATGCTGATTTTTAATTAAACTAGTCAGTGACAATTCTGCAGTATACTATATGTGGTTATATATATATATATATATATATATATATATATGGTGAAGGGTATAATTCGGCATAGCTAAATCAGCTTAAAACTATGTTTATTTAAATATTAAAAAGAAAAAACTGTAAAGTGTAATCACCTCAAGTATTATATGGTTACTTGATCATTATGTGGTGACAGTAAAAACAGAAAAAAAAATTTGTATACTTCGAATAGAACTTGTTTCTATAACTGGCTATAGCCAAGCATATTTAGTCTCGCAACCAAATTTTATCAACATTTGTTTTCCCATTCTATCTAAACATCTAAAAACTATTCAAAATGTAATGTAAAATTCGGAACACAAAATAGTTGACCTCAAATACTAAGAACAAAATAAAAAAATTTGTTTACAAATTTATACTTACAACAAAATTAATAAATATACACTGCAATAAAATGAAGAGCCATCATATTCATGTCCACCCATATGCTGCAGCATATAAACTGAAAATATAATAAAAAAAAAGTAAAATTATACATATATTTTTCTCTTTTATGTCCAAAAAAAATCTCTTTTATATTTTTTGAGCATTCACTATATAAAAAATCACAATACACACAATTAAAGAAAGTCTTATTGAATAATGTTCTTAATTATTTTTAATTAAAACTAATTGTCACCAAAGTGCATTAAAAGAATGTTGAAAATAAAGCTGTGGTGATAAATAGCAAGATGTGTATTTATAATGCGATGTACACAATTGCTTTATTTATTCAGACAATGGAACAAAACGAAGGGCTTTCTCTGACTTCAGTTCGCAAGCAATTGAAAACTTATTAAATAATTGATGTTAAACTGTAAATTGTGTAAAGTAGGGAGTGATTATATTCCATGAAAATCTTAAATGTTAAAAACATTTCAGTAAGAATAAAACAATAGCAAAAACAGTGTGCTTGTTATAAAAACTATTTACCAGAAGGAGAAAATTTTTTAATTACATAAAAAATTTGCATCACCAGACTACAAAAAAAAATAAAAATAAAAAAAAAGTAAATATGCTAAATTGACTTGTATTAAGGTACTTACAGAGGCAGCTTCTGCATAGAAAATAAAGTTAATTTTTTCTTTAAATGTATGTATGCATTTTTTTTGGTTACGTTGACTAATTCTGCCGCCGAACTCGTAAAATGTCTCATAGAAATCTAAGACTTTAAATCGAAACCTGTTAAAACAGTGCAGCCATTTTAAGTATCATGAGAAAAAAATATGTAAAATAAGAATCTTCTACCGCATATTTTCATTGTAAAATCCTCTTTTGTAATTCCTAACGATTCTTACATAACACACAGAAATTCCTGTTTTCTTAAGCTGTCATTTAAAAACTTACTATCAGCAAGCAATGTTGATAGTATAATGAACTGCAGCCAACTTTAAGTTGTTTTGCACGAAATAAAAAAAGAAATTCTGTATACCGTTACTCTTCTTTATTTTTCTCATTCGTCTGATAGGTCATACTTATTTAATATTTTGTTGTATGATTTACCATTACAAAATTCATTAAAAAAAATATAATTTTAAAGCCAAAGGTCTTGCTCGCATTAAACATTAAATCATTTTGATCTTTCTTTTCTTTTAATATATTAAAATATTCTGTAAATTTCCATTTACATATTTTACGGTATACTGGACAATTTAAGTGAATTGACCCCTAGAAAAATTTTTCTCTTGTCATTTGTTTATTTAATATTAATATTGACTTTTGAGCTTATTATATAGTTCAACATCATTACTTAAACATTATAATTGGCAGTAGCTACGACCATATAAAAAAATAAAATACTCGTGAGTCTGTCAAGCAAATATACACAGAGAAAAAATAATTTTTTCTTCAAAAAAAAAAAAAACTTATTTAATTTTAATCTAATATATATTTTAAATCTTTTCTTAAGTTCGTTTTTTTATTTCTTTATTTGTTTACTTGTGAGTCAATCAAGGCTAAACAGCTGAACCGATTTTAAAGAATTTTGAAGCACGGGTAGATTTTTGTCCTTACGGTAAAAAAGGATTGAGTGAATTCATATATTAAGCCGCTTTCAATACTATGGAGTGATTGGTAATTGTTTCGTTAATTCAAATACGAGGGCTGCTATATATATTTCTGGCCTGGCAACACTGAGTGCTGCCAAGTGCAATCTGACATTTCCATTGGAAAGTTTGTCATTTTTAAGCATAATCGTACTCACAACGTTTTGACGTACGACCATTATTTGTGTTGTTTACAGTGACTTGAAAAAATTACTATAGAAAAAAATGGAATTAACTCGTGAACATTTTCGTGCCATCGTTTTTCACAACTTTCGACGTGGATTATCACGACAAGAGTGCATTGCTGAACTTAAATCTTTGTATGGCGATGAAGCACCATCCTATAGCACTGTGAAAAATTGGTATAATGAATTTAATCGTGGCCGAAGCTCGCTCAAAGACGAATTCCGTGAAGGTCGTCCAAAAACGGCTGTTGTGCCAGAGAACACTGATGCCGTGCGTGAACTCATAATGCAAGATCGACATGCGACATACCAAGAGATAGAGACATCCTTGGACATTTCTTCCACCAGCATACATTCGATACTGCATGAACACATGGCTGTAAAAAAGGTTTGTTCTCGTTGGATCCCGCACAATTTGAAAGTCGCTCAAAAAAGGCTCGTGTCGATTGGTGCAAAGAAATGTTGCAAAAATACGATTGCGGTGCTTCAAAAGACGATTATAAGATCTTCACAGGTGACAAATCATGGATCTATGCGTATGAAGACCGTGTGGGTCTTCAAACAAGAGCAAAATCCAACGAAATTTGTTCATGGAAGAAGCACTTCGAAGCAAACGGTCGCCTGTTTCTTCGGCAAAACTGGTCATGTTGCGACTGTTCCGCTTGAGCAACGTAGGACGGTCACTTCTGAGTGGTACACTACAATTTGTTTGCCTGAAGTCATCGGAGAAATTCGAAAAACCAACAAGAGAAGACGAATCATTGTTCACCATGACAATGCGAGCTCTCACACATCGGCTCAAACCAGAGCGTTTTTGACCAGCCAAAACGTCTAATTAATGGGTCATCCGCCGTACAGCGCTGACTTGGCACCTAATGACTTCTTCTTGTTACCGCACATCAAGAAAATAATGCGTGGTTAACGATTTTCGTCGCCAGAAGAAGCTGTTGAAGTGTTCAAAAACCATCTTTTAGAGGTGTCTCAATCGGAGTGGAAAAAGTGCTTCGACAACTGGTTTGAGCGCATGCAAAAGTGTATAAATCATGCTGGAGGATACTTTGAAAAACAATAAAACAATTTTTGATTATAAATATTCGCATTTTCACTATTAGGCCAGAAATATATAGAGCAGCCCTCGTATACCGACAATATGTAATTTTCACAAGTAAAAAAAATACATTTTATAAAGGGAAAACACACCATCAAAAAATGCCCGTATAACGCATATTCGTAGAAATTTTTCGATTTTTTTTTATTTTCGAATGCTGGGCAACACTGCTTGCAGTAGTTTTTATAGAACGAGTCATAATAAAAACTTTTTTGTTTTCAGAACTGTCCATTATTTGATCAATTTTCCTACGCAACAATTTAATATAAAATATAAAAATTTAATAATTTAAAACAAGGACACGGTTTTCAACCGCATTAGTATTAAAAATCTGATCAATTTTATAAAATATAAAGAATAAAGTCAATTGATTATTACATTTAAAGAGTATAAGGTCAATATCGTCCCCACTCTTTATTTCAACCTTTTATATAACAGCAATTTAATTTCTGTCTGTGTATAAATTGTCATTATTTAAACCTGCACAACTATTGACATTAACACCATTCTTACCATCAAAAGAAACAACATCAATAAGTAGGTTAAATAAGTTTTATTCTCATTATATGAATATTACATTTACACAATTATTGTATTTGTTTACTTAAGTGTTTAACGTGTCTTGATTTTAACCATTAAACAAATGAAAGAAAATCGACAAAAGAAATAATATAAAAACATTGAAAAAAATAAATCTCAAAACTAATAATGATGAATCAATGAGAAAATAAAAGAATATTGATAAAAAAAAAAGTATTTTCCGTAACGATTTTCTTTCTTTCACTCAATGACCCTCAAAGAACACGCACAACACCTAATTTAAAAGAAAAAGAAAAGACTATAAAAAATGGTCATAAAAAATCAAATTAAACGTTCAAAGTACCGAAAAACTTAAGTCAATAATTGAAAATTATTGGTTGTATTTTTATTTTCTAATTGATTGAAAGTCATAAAACATAACAGGTGTTTTATTATTTTCTCTTGTTCCTTGTTAAATGCTGATGATGACTATTGTGTCTGATTTTGTGCTTCCTTAAATGTCAGGTTAAAGCATAAAAATTTTTATCATTGTTTTTTTGTGGTTTTAGATTGAAAATAAAAAGGTAAATATATTTAACCAGAAAAGTTCTGAAAGAGCAATTTACAGATGATTTATAAGCAACAAAATAAGAAAAATCCACATCGAAGTAAGCAAACCGAATAATGTTGAATATCCCTACAGTAATAAAACTATCATTTTGTATAACGACCGCTTGTCATATTATTGAGGTGATATGAGTCAAGCTTTTACGAGCTTATCATAGGATTGACCACTCTGAACATGAGTTAGAAAAACCTTCAAAGAAAAGTCTTCAACGGCAACTTCAAAATTGCTGATCTTTACAGCCAGTATTTTGAGCCATGAGTGAAATAAAAATTTTTTCTTATACTTTTAAAAATAAAAAAGGAAATTTTTTAAAACGTGCAACTACTATTTTAACAGGTACAACAAAAGAAGAAAAAAGCATTGAAAAGCATTCAACTTTTATTGAAAAACATTTATTTGTGATGTACAATAATTTAGAATGTCAAAAATTGGTTGTGTTTAGTACGTGATTTAAATTGATTTCTTACGAATATGGCATAAAAACTTTAACTTCATTCTTTGTTTCTTCATTCTTAAAGTGTTTCAACAAAAAAATCCTTAAACACGAAACACATTGCTTATCACCGAAAAGTTTATGAATGTAAATACCCCAAAACACAGTGGGTTGTTTTTAAAGGAAAAGGTATAAAATTTGTAATTGTTAACATTTAAAAGTAACATAATATCAAATGGTATTGAAGAAAATCGAGTAAAATCGATTAGAGTAGCAAAAAATTAGTTATAATCGAATTTAATCGAACATAATCGATTATAATCAGCTAGAATCGAATAGAATCAGTTAATCTAATAGAAATGGACAGAATCGAATCGAATAAAAACGAACAGAATCCATTCGAATAGAATCGAATAAAATAAGGTAAAAATAAATCGAAAATAATCGAATAGAATCGAAATGAATTGATTAGAATCAGTAGAATATACAACAATAAAATAAAATAGAATAAAAATTAAAAATCATAATTGAATCGAATTGAATAGAATAAAATCAACATTGTCAAACAGAATTTAATAGAATCTAATAAAACAAAATAGAATATAATGAAGTAAAATCGAATGGAATCAAAGAGAATAGAATCGGAGAGATTCAAACAGAATTGTATGGAATCGGACAGAATCGAATAGAATCAAGAACCAAATAGAATCTAATACAATCGAATAAAATCGGATAGAATCGAATAAAATCGAATATAAATAAGTAAAAAAAAATAGATTTGAAAAAATCAAATAGAATTGCACAGAGTTGCGTAGAATTGAATAGAACGAAATAGAATCAAATAAAGTCGAATAGAATAGAATAGAATAGAATAGAATAGAATAGAATAGAATAGAATAGAATAGAATAAAATAGAATAGAATAGAATAGAATAGAATAGAAGAGAACAGAATAGAATAGAATAGAATAGAATAGAATAGAATAAAATAGAATAGTACAGAATAGAATAGAACAGTACAGAATAGAATAGAATAAAATAGAATAGAATAAAATAGAATAGAATAAAATAGAATAGTATAGAATAGAATAGAATAGAATAGAATAGAATAGAATAGAATAGAATAGAATAGAATAGAATAGAATAGAATAGAATATAATAGAATATAATAGAATATAATAGAATATAATAGAATAGAATAGAATAAAATAGAATAGAATAGAATAGTATAGTATAGTATAGTATAGTATAGTATAGTATAGTATAGTATAGTATAGTATAGTATAGTATAGTATAGTATAGTATAGTATAGTATAGTATAGTATAGTATAGTATAGTATAGTATACTATAGTATAGAATAGAATAGACTAGAATAGAATAGAAAAGAATAGTATAAAATAGAATAGAATAAAATAGAATAGAATAGAATAGAATAGAATAGTACAGAATAGAGTAAAATAGAATAGTACAGAAATTGAATAGAACAGTACAGAATAGAATAAAATAGAATAGAATAAAATAAAATAGAATAAAATAGAATAGAATAGAATATAATATAATAGAATAGAATAAAATAAAATAGAATAGAAAAGAATAGAATAGAATAGAATAGAATATAATAGAATAGAATAGAATAGAATAGAATAGAATAGAATAGAATAGAATAGAATAGAATAGAATAAAATAGAATAGAATAGAATAGAATAGAATAGAATAGAATAGTATAGTATAGTATAGTATAGTATAGTATAGTATACTATAGTATAGAATAGAATAGACTAGAATAGAATAGAAAAGAATAGTATAAAATAGAATAGAATAAAATAGAATAGAATAGAATAGAATAGAATAGTACAGAATAGAGTAAAATAGAATAGTACAGAAATTGAATAGAACAGTACAGAATAGAATAAAATAGAATAGTATAAAATAAAATAGAATAGAATAGAATAGAATAGAATAGAATATAATATAATAGAATAAAATAGAATAGAATAGTATAGAATAGAATAGAATAGAATAGAATAGAATAGAATAGAATAGAATAGAATAGAATAGAATATAATAGAATATAATAGAATAGAATAAAATAGAATAGAATAGAATAGAATAGAATAGAATAGTATAGTATAGTATAGTATAGTATAGTATAGTATAGTATAGTATAGTATAGTATAGTATAGTATAGTATAGTATAGTATACTATAGTATAGAATAGAATAGAATAGAATAGAATAGAATAGAATAGAATAGAATAGTACAGAATAGAGTAAAATAGAATAGTACAGAAATTGAATAGAACAGTACAGAATAGAATAAAATAGAATAGAATAAAATAAAATAGAATAGAATAGAATAGAATAGAATAGAATAGAATAGAATATAATATAATAGAATAGAATAAAATAGAATAGAAAAGAATAGAATAGAATAGTATAGTATAGAATAGAATAAAATAGAATAGAATAGAATAGATTAGAATAGTATAGAATAGAATAAAATAGAATAGAATAGAATAGAATAGAATAGAATAGAATAGAATAGAATAGAAAAGAATAGTACAGAATAGAATAAAATAGAATAGAATAGTACAGAATAGAATAGTACAGAATAAAATAGAACAGTACAGAATAGAATAGAATAAAGTAGAATAGAATAGAATAGAATAGAATAGAATAGAATAGAATAAAATAGAATAGAATAGAACAGAATAGAATAAAATAGAAAAGAATAGAATAGAATAGAATAAAATAGAATAGAATAGTACAGAATAGAATAAAATAGAATAGTACAGAATAGAATAGAACAGTACAGAATAGAATAAAATAGAATAGAATAAAATAGAATAGAATAAAATAGAATAGAATAAAATAGAATAGAATAGAATAGAATAGAATAGAATACAATAGAATAGAATACAATAGAATAGAATAGAATAGAATAGAATAGAATAGAATAGAATAAAATAGAATAGAAAAGAATAGAATAAAATAGCTGCAATCAAGGTAAAGTTTTACATTTAAATTTTATCGCTCTTAAAGTGTAGTATTGCAGCACTTTCATATATTAAAGTTTATTGCAACTGAATTTTCAAACTTTTAGTAAATTTAGCTTTCCCTTAAGATTTGTAAGACTTAATTTAAAAATCATAAGTCAAATGAAAACAGACAAGTAGTAATTAGAAGACAAAATTAATTTAAATTTTTTATTTCCACGTTATAAAAAAAAATCCCTACTGTGCCAGGTAAATGATCTTAAGAGTAAAAAAAAAATAAGTTAAAATGTAGACATACGCAATCACAAATTGTAGAAAGTGAAACAATTTGTAAGAAAACGACTGGCAGGGGAAACTCTTTTGAGCTAAATTAGTTTCAAACTAGAACGAAACAATTTTGTAGAATGAAAAAAAAATATTAGAAAGAAAAGACTATTATTAAACTAAACCCTATTCATACAGGTGTAAAAAGTAAGGAAACTAAAACTAGGTAGGTATTAAAATAAAACTAATAAAGCCACAAAACTGTTACAACTTAAGTACTATTATTTGTAAGCAGATAGAAAAAAAAGCACAGAACTCGAAAATACAAAAAGGATAAATGGGAATGATATGAATACAACTCACACACATGTATGTAATTGCATATACATCCTTAAAAAAAAACAAAAGATACCAAGCTTGTTATATTTTCTAAAAAAAAGAAGAAAAAAAAACATGAAGTGAAAATAAAAAGATTACCCTACACAACCAGAGGAAAATTATATTCGTTGGGATGTATGCTAATTTTTACAAATATTAGTTGTTCGATGCTAAAAAAAATTATATATTCTTGTAAATGTCGATATATGTATAAATTTGTATGTTCGGACGGAAACGTATGTTCTAAAATCCCCACATAAAATCTTGTGCTATGTAGGAGATCGAGTCATTGCATAAAGACATAAAAACCGTCGGCTTCCAATTGTACTATAACACTTAAATTCCTACAAAACTTGATTTTACAAAAAAAAAATAAAAAATAAAAAACATCAACAAAAATTTTTTTTAAAATTAATGCTCTGAACACATTCGAGACAGCAGCTACCGACTGCAAAATATCAGAATTAGAATGCATGTGTTTATATGAGAATGATTAATTTGTTGACAGCAAGGCAACAAGGCGGCAGGTTGTTGTCTGGGCTAAATTCGCCGCTGCAGTCAAATTAAACTAATTTCTATTTTTATTGGCGACAATAAACAGTTTAGTGATGTCAGTGCTATAAGACATGTAAAATAATAAGTGCTTAAAATCGCTTATTATGAAAAACGAAAAGAACAATAAAAATATAAAATAAAAATTATTTATTTAAAGATTTAAGTGTTAATCTATAATAAAACTGTAACAGGATAGTTTCAGTACATGAAATATTTAAAAAAAAAATAGTGTTGCTGGTGAAGGCAATAATTGATTTGGAATGCAAAATACCTATTTATTGAATTCTTATCTGTCTCACGTAAGTGCTGCTAGATAGATGGATTTCGTAGAAAAATAGAGAAACCAATGTAAAATCACCCAATTTTACCGGTATAATTGTACTTGAACAGATGTCAGCACATTTTAGTTTTGTGTATAGAAAAATTTTAACACTTTACATACTTTTCAATAATTGCTTTAAACATATTTTTTAAAATTTTAATTTAAAAAAAAAAAACTAGAAATGCCACACCGAAGAATTAAAAATACTACAATTGTCATGGCGAAAGTGTACGAAGAATAATTGTAAAAAATTCTGAGGAATGTATTAAGATGTACATTAAACTAAAATTCCTTTTTTGTGTGGACAACATTTAGTTAAAAATTTACTTCTGTTATCTTTAAATACATAACACGATTGGTGTTAATAGATATCAAAAACTTTTGTTTTTAGTATTTTTTATTTTAGTGAACAAGAAATTACGTGACACACACTACTGTACTTATTATTGATTCTGAGAATTACTTCTATATATTTTCAATCTTGAGGGCTATCCAAACGAATTATTCTACTCTTTAAACAGCCTCTTACAAAATTGTTAAAACATTTTTTTAATTATAAATCGGAGCTGCTTCTTTAAAAATCGCCTAAATAACATCACTGAAATAAGTTAATTCGTATTTTTATTATGTAGCTGCTGCCTTCAAAATAATAATGTAGCTGCGTACAAGGCGACAAATATAGCTAGCGTCATTTGCTGTCGTGTGTTCGTGTATCTTGCTGTGGCGAATGTGTTCAGAGCATAATGCTTCAGTGAAAACTGTAAAACTTAATATTATTATTATCACGAAAAAAAATGTTACTGAAAATATACGATAGACTCACTAGAATCGGAAATTCATACATCAAATAGATTTTAGAAATAAATATAACTGTACAGTCAGTTACAGTCGGAATCTCACCAAATTAAAAAATTATACGTAAATTTTTAACAATTGATCAATAAAAAATAAAATAATATCTGTAATTAATCCAGAAGTCTCCATAGCGTTAAAGTTTCTTCATTAGTATGAAATTTGTCTTAGAATTTGTCGACTAATCCAACTTACAATAACTTAATTTTAAAATTTAGACTTCATTAAAAGGAACAGAAAATTTTCTAAAAATCAAAAACTTATAAGAAAAATTTGCAGAAATTTACAAGAAAATTTTCAACCTTAAAAAATTTTTCACTTTTGAAATAATTTAAATTATTTACAAAAATATTTCAATAAAAATAATAATAATAATAAAAATAATAATAATAATAAAAATAATAATAATAATAATAAAAATAATACTTAAGAAAACTTTAAAATTTAAAGTACACTTTCTTCCACTTGTGTAATTAATGAGAAAAAAACGGTTCGTACATATGTACCTAAAAATGAGAAATTAATAATAAATACATGTTAAAAGAAATATCTATTTTCATACAAAAAGTGCGTTTACGCGAAAAATTTTGTTCAATATAGTTGGCCATATAATATTCCTTTGTATTTATACCGTTGCATAAGTTTAAAAAAATTAAGAAGACGGAACAAGAGATATTAGCATGTTGTCGTCAGGGATCCTGCCTCTCAACAGTACTTATAAACGGCTGCAAAACCTCCATATTTGCAGAAGATACCGCTCTAAATTAATATTATTTGAAATCTAAGATACTTGTAGTCCACAAAAAAAAAACAATAACAGGCCATTTACTTTTCTAAAAGGACAATATCTTGTTAATTACCTCAAAGCAATTTAACCGTTGACATCATTCGTAACCCTTGGTTGGGAAGAGTAAAATAAAATAAATTATCTATATTGCTTTACTCTTTATTCAACAGGAATTGCAAACTAAATATCCACAATTAAAATTTGATATTGAACTTTACATTGCAAGCAATAATGTTCTATGCATTCCCAGTTTGGTGTACATCAACAGATTACCATTTAATATAGATACAAGTTTCTCAAAATAGATTCTTAAAAATGATGAATGAATGGCACTTCTCTACACACTGGACTCACTTTTTAAAAACAAAATAAAACTCACTTCTAGTTTTAAGGCCAACTTTGTATCCTGAGTATACACATATCCAAAAAAAAAACTTGCTACTTTATAATTTCATCTTTAGTTTAAGTTATTTTATTTATACCTTTTAAAATTTTTAATAATAATATTAAAAAAAAAAAAAGTTAAAAAAACTCACCAAAAAATTAGTAACTTGCGCAAGGAATCAACTTTTCGCTTACTAAAAAATAAATAAAATAACAACAACAACAAATTATTTTTAGAAAATTATTAAAATTATTCATTTCATATTGAACATAAATAACAAAAGTAATTACTGTTGAAATGTTATTTCGTCAGTTGCTACTTTAACAAAGGCTCTGATAATTCATTCAACATAAACTTAAATAATAATAAAAATGTTTTTTATTTGTTTAGTTTATTAAATACCTGGGTAATCAGGAGTACACAGTAGTTATCATTTTGAAATTAAAATAAAAAACAACAATTGTATATTCAAAAAAGAATAAATTAAAAAGAGTTTTGTGCCACATTAAGTAGTGAGGTCTTAAGCAGCAGTTGACCTACTAACACTCCCGCTATAAATTTAAAAGCATCGTATTCAAAATTGAGAATAAGCTACAGTTTGTTTTTGGGTCGTGAACACAGTAAACGAAAATACTAATACGGACTGCAGGGTATCTTTGTATTCACATATACATAAGTTTTTAAGATTTAAAAGTTTAAAAGTAGTTCTTAGACAGATCTAAAAGGAAAACAAAAATTTTAAATGAGCATTTACCACTTAAGTGCATTTTACATCGTAAAAAAAAATATTATATGCATTTACAGTTTCGTTTTAAGCTGTTTACAGTTTCCTTTTAAATGTTTTACTCATAAAAAATAACATACTGCACTATGGGAATTTCAAAGTAAAAAAATTAACAAAAAAAAGACACCTGGAAGTTATTTAGTTCGTAGAAGTGCTATTTATACACGGAAATTAAAAATTCTAATTTTAGCAGAGCCTTTGTTACATAAGAGACAAGAAATGTGTTTAGCTCCTCCAAGTGTTTCACATATCGCATTTAAAAGCTGGAATATTATTCATCATTCTAAACATCTTACATTTTTAGAATTTGTTTATATTCAAAACGAACATCTTACAGTCTGGATTATAAAAAAGAAGATTATAAAAGAAGAGTCAGCGACGTTAGATAAAGGCTTTGTATATTAAATAGTTAAAGTATTTGTGTATAAGAATATCTCGAGAGAGTCATAGCAGGAGAAGAAACAACAACATACATGCTTGGTCAAGGTAGGGAATGATGAGTTTGTATCTTCTTAGGTTTTAGAATGTTATCGTCTAGATGGCTGCGTAAGTTTGCTAAGACCATGTGAGAGCAAATTAAGCTAGACCCACGAGGTAAAGCACACAAAACAAGAAAAGAAAAGTAACATAAAAATACAAATTTAAGAATGTAACTGTAGAAACTGCGATGCCGTTCTCATATAATAGGGAAGCAGTTGGGCCTATTTTAAGCCTGAATTAAGAATCCTGCTGGGGGCAGTAGTGCAGCATAGTTCAGGGTTGCACACTAGGTAAACATGCTTGAATGTTGCTTAACGCAGTACAGTCGCAATTTTAAAGTACTGGTTTTTGTATTCTAAACGAGCAATTCGTTAAGAATTGTTGGAAAAACACTCTTTTTTTAATTTTTTTTTTTTAATTATTTTAGTGCCACTTTTCTAGACGAATTGTAGTCTAAAAATCAAACATAGTTAAAAGCCTCGCTTTTACGCTGTCTGAAATATAAGAGTGAATAAAAAATAACATTACCCAGCAAAAAATTAGACATTACCTTAAAAAGTACTTGCCATATAATGACTTACTTTTGTGATTGCCATATTTTGCTACTCGCTTACAAAACACATTACATTAGTTTCCAAAAAATGAAGAAGTAATAGAACTAGTTCTTTATGTTAAAAGAGACTAACGTACTAATGGTACTTATTATTTCCTAAAATAATTAATGTAGTCGATTCTCAGGAATTGATTATAAAAGTCTCATGCTTTGTTAAAATAATTAAGTTGGCAATCTAGTAGGGAAGTACTTCCGCCAAAAATGCTTAATTCCACACTCGATTACCTTTTCAAAAATTTTTTGTTGGGTAGACTCGTAAAATAGTCAGGAAAATGACAACAGAACAACAAGGGAAAGTTGAAATATCCCAAATTAGTAGTGGTCTGCTCAAGTATTCTCCCTCTCCTACTACTGTAACAAAACTTATTAAAGTGGAATGAAAGCTTCAAACTTCAACTCTTAAATACTTAAATTTTAACGAAAATCTGATAAGAAACCTTTTAAACTTTCTTCTACACTTTTCAACTGTTAGAAGAAAAATAATATAAATTATAAATAAATTAAATAATAATATAATGGTAAAAAAATAACAATAAATTATAAATAATATAAACGAATTAAACTTTCACAGGAAGGCTTCTGTACTGTATCTAAGTCACCCTTTAAATATGAGTTTTGGTTCTTACTTACGAATTTGGTTCTTTGATTTTTCAATTTTTTTATTTAATTTTTTTTTTTATTTTAAAAATAATTTTGGGAAAAAATGTTATGGGATATTAGCATAATATAATAAATAATTTATTTTTTATTTTTTTCTTGCTAAAAATTAAAAGTGTCTTCCAGCAGACATAGCAATACATACTCCATGCAAATTTCAAGAAAGCAAATTTTAAAGTTTTAAAGGATAAAGACGTTCGTCAAAATCGCTGCCTGTAATTTACAGTTCACACTTAAATATTGTTTAAGCGGACATACTTGTAAATACTCTGTGCTACGATTGAACAACTAATGACATATACGTTAAAATCCGTTTCACTGTAAGAACACCTTTTACATTTTAGTTTCATGTTTATTATTGTTTTTTATTTTTTTGTACATGTTCTTATAGTGGACATAGAAATACTTAAACCTAAAGTGTCTGCCTATTGTGGTTTTAAATCAAGACAACGTACATGAAAATCACATCACCATTGGGACACACTTCTTGCTAACATACCATACATAGCTTTGCATACACTTTGTCTATTGGACGTGTTTGTGTTTTATCCGTTGTTCAAAAAATAAATAAGTAAGAGTGCTATATTCGGTTATGCTGAACCTTATATACCCTTCACCATATATGTATTTCGTAAAGTAACTCGGATCAAAAAAAAAAAAAACACAACTATTGGGGTGACAAAACATTAAAAAATAAGAAGAAAAAATTAAGCACTTATATAATTTTACTTGAAAATGTCATCGTCTCCTAAGGGGTTAAGCATTTCCAAGAAAATTTAGTGTTTCCTGAAAGAGCTCTTTAAAAGCTTTTTAAATGATACCCATATTGATATCTTAAAAAATATGGTGCACAACCGTACTTTTCTATGAAAAATTCAGAGGCCCAAAACTCGGAAAATATGGGCGAGCACAAAGTTTTTAACGCGATGTTTTTTTTTTCTTAATTTTTAGTTCTCGACCGCCTCATATACTTTTTTTTTTTTTTTTTTTTTTTTTTTTTTCTTTTTTGTTGGAGTTACTTTACTAAACTAGATTTGTTTCAAGTGATATGAAATGATGGAAAATTTAGAGGCAGGCACGGTGTTTTGCCCACTGCCTCACAGGACATGAACCGATCTTGCTGATTTTTAAAAGTAAAACTTTTAAAACTGTATACGATCGAGTTTCTCTAGCTTATCTAATGCCTTGGCAAGTTATATTTCAACCTGAACACGGAAGAACGGACATCGCTTAATCGACTTCGCTATGCATAAGAATTCAGAATATTTATAGGATAGAAATTACACACAGAATGAGAAACTTAGATATACCCTATTTCCAATGGTGGTTAAGGGTATAAAAAATTTTATGAATACAAAGTCACCTTCTTTTCGTATTTGTTTGTTTTTAGTATTTGTTATTATAGCGGCCATAGTACATCTTCTTTAAAAATATCAAGAGTCTTCCTATTACGGTATCAGAGGCAGAGGGCTGTGGCATACAGACAGGTGTTCTTACCCTCTGGGTACGGAACACTAGAAAGTCACTATTGGGATCATTGGGATAAAATTTAAGCTTAAAGATTAATCTGAAGTTAAACGCACCAAATTGTTTTCGTCTGATTATTTACACAAATAATTATTGAGACGATTTTTCCATAATGTTTCTTTTTTACAAAAACTTTTTTAATTTTGTTTTTTTTTTTTTTTTAAATTAAAACCCATGAAAATAGAAGAAAGTTCTTTACTTATAAATTCATTAAAAAAATTTTTATAACTCCAAAAATAAATCTTAACGCATAGTGCTTGACATAAACTTGCTTACCACAACTTTAAAAGTAACTTTGTAATAAACACCAGCTGCATTTCGGGCATTTTTAGAGTACAACTTAAAGTATCTGTAGTTTTGTCCCTTGTGTTCTGCATGTAGTTGTCGTAAATTGCCATTACGTGTCCCGTTTACAACTGTTTTTATTCGCTTTTTATTCGCAATTTCTAAAAGCATTTTATTTTTATTTCTTGGTAACAAAACTTTATACCTGGCTATATAATTCAAACAAGTCACACATAAACATTTACACAAACACTTTAAAAATGCATTTCATATAAAAATTGTATTTAATGTCCCCATATGGACATTTTAAGCAGACAAAAAGATTATTTAATAGTGTAGATGTAACATATACATATTTAAGTTTTGTTGAATGTGTTTCGAGCCACAACAATAGAAAATGCCTTCAAATGAAGCTAACAAAAATTATGGAGTCTTTACAAATGCCATGAAAGCAGTGATTAAAAAACGCTGGATACTAAAACTAAAATACACTCACAACTCAAATACTTCTTCATGTGTAACGTCCTACTGATATTTAACAAAGGATAAAGTAAAACAAAATTAAATAAAAATGTGTATCAAAAAATGTGCCGGTATTAAAATTAGGTCATCACAGTTTGTAAATGTGTGGAATTTTATAATAATCTTCACACGTTGTAATTAAAGATAAACAGCACGTTCACTCGTTCGTTCGTTCATTCATACTTAAATGCTGTGAAAATGTCGGTAAGTGTTTGTGGTAAAATGAAGTTAAACATTTTCTAGGATTATGTGAATAAAACGACATTTTTGGGTCACTAAGCCATTCGTGTAGTTAAATACACCTGTAGTTATAGCTTCATCAAAAATTTCTTTCTTTTTATTTCTGAATTAAGCAGAAAAGTTATTCGTTTATAAGTGTGTATAACAAAACACCTCAGGCAGTAATTATCCTTTCTTTTTTATATTGCATGTCATAAAAACCAAGAAGTACTTTTTAACACAATATTTCAGCTTTACGATTCACGTTATAGATAATTTGTGACAGCAAAAGTTCTCATCAGGCCACGTCACCCGTATTCGGGTGACAGCAAGAGTTCTCATCAGGCCACGTCGGGTGACTCCTTCCAAAGGATTTCCGAACATATTTAGATAAATATATGACAGGAGATAATAATACTGTTGAATTTTTTTAAAAATCGTTTATTAACAAAATTATTTACAGTGCAAAATATTGAAGCATTCACTGCAAAGTTGCGGTTGAGATATTAGTTGGACAGAGATATTAGTTGTACTACTCAGTACACGGCAAAGATTACAACTGCTCGTGCAGAGTAATAACGTGATAAATGAGGATCGTAATAGATATCGGGGTGAGAGTACCGAAAGAAATGTAAACAGACATGCGGTAGCAGAGCACGCATCTTACAGTGGCACGGGTGGCCTGACGGGGATTTTGTTGTAAACACGCGTGGCAGTCAACGTGTTAAAAGAGACAAAAAAGGCATCTGAAATTTCAGAAGTTTGCTTTAATAATTTAAAAAATCATTTATGAATTAGGAAGACGACTTAGTTATAACGCTTTTCTTCACTGCGCTTTTAAAAGATTCTTAACATGACGTGTTTTTTTTTAAATCAATTATAATTAAAATTTTGCGGTGAATGCTAAGGATATTCTTTGTGGTTTATTGAGTATAATTAAATAACTGTTAAAAAACAGAAATGTGTATATATTTAAAACTCCTCAATTAAGTAAGACTCTTTTCTCGTCTAAAATGGCTTCTCGTCTAAGGGCGAACTGGCACTGACAGTCTGCGGCAGCTATAAACTATTAAACAGCCTCTTTGCATTTATTTTCTTATTATTCAGTTGCTAATGACAAATTGCCATTGTTTCGGAATTAATTATTAATTTAAGCTGATATACGCACCTTGATTCTCAAAGTAAGTGCTCATTTGTATAAACATTCCTCACATTTAGCCCGTTTGAAATCATTGTACGTGTCTACGAAACATGGAACTTTCGATTGCTAAATTTAATGTCGGGTGATTTAGCAAATATTTAGCGATATCTCGTCTTTGAAGGAATCATAATAACTTTTGTTATGTCTCTTAAGAACCCCAAGGCTCTCGCTTACCTCAACATTAATTGATAACAATATGTAGACGGCACGTACATTCTCCTCTTCGTATTATGTTGAACGCACTAAAGACTACAATTAATATTTTCAATAAATGATCGAAAAGTATGATAATATCTCTGTGATGTGACTTGAGTTGACCACTAAGTACGAGCAATATAAACTCGCTATACTTTTTTCAAAGTTGTGTGAAGAGTTCCAGAGTTCCGTTGCACAGCGAAGTCGATGGAGCGATGTTCGTCTGACCATCCGTGTTCAGGTTGAAATCAACTTTCCCAAGGAGCTAGATGATCTAGAGAATATTTAAAAACGACAAAATATCAGACATAGTTCTATAAATTTTGATATTGAAAATCAGCAAGATCTGTCGATGACCTTCGAGGCAGCGGGCATAACACCACGCCCGCCTCTAATTTTTCCATATCATTTGGAACAAATCTAGTTACTTCACCTCCAATCACAAAAAAAAAAACTAAATACACAAAGCGATAAAAAAAATTAAAGAAAATACCAAGTACTGAGCCTCTGAAATTTTCATCATATTTTTAAGATATCAATACGGGTATCTTTAAAAGCTTTCAAAGAGATCTTTCAGGAAACAAAACTAACAATTTTAAACGCTTTTTTAACCGACTTCAAAAATAGAAGGAGGTTATCAATTCGACTGAACGTTGCTTTTTTTGTGCCTGCTGAATTTAGTCATTTCTGAACCGATTTGATTTTTGAAATTTTTGGTTATATGATGGATTACGCTTACATATTGGGGCCTTTATAAAGACACTTCATAATCTTTACAACTAAAGGGTGTCCCCATACAACATTCATAATTTTTGCGTGTTTAATGAACTGTAAAGGACACTTCTGTAAAATTTTAAATGATTGGGTATTACTATGGCTCCCAAAAACAAAAAGTTATACAAAAATAAATATAAAAATTGAAGGGTGCCTATCTTTTGAACCGTTATAGACAAACGCTTGCAAAATGGACAGAATGTTGATTGCTATAGCCATTATAGTAACAAGTTTTAATATTTAAAATTATGAATAAAAGGGTGCCTTAATAGCTGATTTAATTTGATGTATATGGGCATAATTTTAAACAGTGTTAGACAGAAGAATGAAATTTACAAAGAACCTGTATTACTAACTCCGCTATAACAACAAGTATTAAATTTGGATTTGCAAGTTAAAGGGTGTCCCAATAGTTGATGTAATTTCAAGTATGTGACCATACATTTGAACCGTTATAGACAGAACGCTTAAACATAAAAGAGACCTGCATTGATATAGCATCAACGAGTTTATAATTTGAATATAGAATTAAAGGGTGTCGCATAATTGATGTAGATTTACTTATATGGTCCTATCTTTTGAACCGTTATAGATAAACGCTTGCTAATTGGCCAGTTTGTTGATTGCTTTGGCCGTTATTGTAAGAAGTATTTATATTTAAAAATAAAAATTAAAGGGTGCCCCGATAGTTCATTAAATGTTATGTATATGTCCATTATTATTATTAAACAGTTACAGACAGGTGATTGAAATTTACAAAGAACCTACTAGCTCCGCAATAACAAAAAGTGTAAAATTTGAATATGGAAATAAACGGGTGTACCAATAGTTGATATAAGTTGGTGTATGTAGCCAAACTTTTGAATCGTTATAGACAGACATCTAAGTCCGCTATAAGAAAAAGCTTATAATTTGAATTTAGAAATTAAAGGGTGTTCCAAAAATTAATGTAATTTGTTCTATATGGCCGTATTTTTTTAACCCTTATATGCAAACAGCTGAACTTTAGACAGAATGTCCACTACTTTGTTTCGTATATTAAGAAGTATAAAAATTTTATATTATAAATTAAAGGGTTTGACAATAGTTTATATAATCTGATGTATATGGGCAAACTGTTGAACGATTATAGACAGACCATTGAAATCTACACAGAACCTGATTGCTACTACAACAGCAAGTATATAATTTGAATTTGGAACTTAAAGGGTGGCCCTATAGTTCCTCTAATTTGATGTATATTGCCAAACTATTGAACAGTTGAACAAGTATAAAGTTGGGATATATAAAGGTGTCCCAATAGTTACTGTAATCTAATTAATGTGGTCATACTCTTGAACCGTTATAGGCAGACAGATAAAATCTGTTTTGAAGTCGGTTTTTTTTTTGCAAGAATTATTTGAACAGACAATTTTATTGTAGGACATAATTTTTTATGCTGATTTATATGTACATGAGTTTATACAAATATGATGAAAAGTATATTTACATATAAATTTATTAGGTCTCTAAAATTATGCATTACAGTTTGTAACTATAATCCAAAGTCGAATAAAAAAAAAACACCGAGAATTTAACGGTAAGCATGCTAATTATGCTACAGAATAAATATTGAAGAATTTTAGTACCCAAATTCCTTAAGATTTATTAATTTAGGGCATACATTGAAGTAGAATCATAAATTTAAAGAATTCAGACAGTTGAAGTGATGTGTTCCTTTCAAAGTGAGTAACACTTAGGAAACTCGTGAGAAGTTTTAATGTTAAGAACCTATAACTTTCTGTAATTCATAATAAAAATTAGTTAAATATTGTTAAAATTAGAACAGTGGGCTTGTCCTTTAAAATTAACTAATAACTATTAAGCAAATGCTGCAATAGTTAAAGCGTGATATGTCCCATTAAAAATATTCAATTATGGTTTTTATCACAATGGCCTCCTTTTACAAAGACTAAATATTAATCATCGTGTATCTGAAAAGCTATAAAAAAGATAATCTTTTAACTTTTTTTAAGTAGTTTTGCTGTCAATATACATCATTAAGCCATAAATTAAAAAAATTGCACACCAGCACTAGTAGCTGGTGTGCGTTCTGTATTGGAGAAATATTTTAGCAATATATTTAGTGTATGTTGTTTATTTATTACTAAAATTTGCTGCTATGTTAATAAATTTCTTTATATATTTTGGATTTTTTTATTTTCGTTACAATGGGCACAACGAAGAACAGCAAATTGCAGATAATTAGTTTATAAAATTGATTGATTTTTTCTGATTAAAATCAATAATTTATTATAATACCTTTAATGATAAACTCACCCAAACTTATTGTTAACAACAATTTTACCTTGACTCACTTAGATTACTTGCATATATTTCGTTATTTATTTACTTTTGTCAAAATTTATTATTGAAAAATTGATAAGCTTTTTTTATCTTTTAACAAATTTCATAATTTTTGTAACCAAATGCAGTTAGAAAACAGTATGTTTTTTAATTGTGTATAGAACATCGGCTATGCCGAATCTTTTAAACACTCAGTATGTATGTACATATAACCACATGTACTACTCGTATACTGTAGATTTCCCATTGATTAGTTTAAATCAGGGTTTAAATTTCTTGCTTAAAAATAGCAACCGCACTAAAATCTTTACTTTGTTTACATGTTTTTGAGCAAATAAGAAAACTAAATGTCTCAGCATTTACAAAACATTTCATTGTAAACGAAGCAACAGCAAACAGCAAATGCAAAAAAAAGATAAAGAAACACATATGCTTAAGCTGACTATGTGTCTCAGAAATCAGCAAAGCATTTATTTTAAAAACGTTTGCTGTTGCTTAACAGTAAGTTGATGTTTAAAAAAACAAGTAAAGTGCTATATTTGGCTATGCCCAATCTAATATACCATTCACCATCTATGTATGTAAATCTAGCTAAGTGAAGTAGCTTTAATCAAAAAAAGCAAATATCGGGGTGACAGCGTTAAAAACAAAAAAAAATTTGCAGGTGCATATATATAATTTTATATAAAATGCCATTGGCGCTTAACGGGTTATGCACTTAAAAAAAAATTGTATTTCCTTAAAAACATCTTTAAAAGCTTTAAAATGATACCCATATTGATATTTTAAAAAATTTTTAAATTTCTTACCTTCGTAACTTCGATTGACATATTTATAGGGTCGGAAATGGATATTGTAGAAATTACACACGGAATGACAAAGGGCTTAAAAGAACACCATTTAATGGTGTGATAAAAACAATGTTTTTAAAATGTATTTCCTTAAGTATTGTAAGTAATAAATACATAAAAACGTTTCCAATGTTAACAGCAAGAAAAAGCAATCATAGTCAGCCTCAACTTCATAGTACGAGGGCTGCTCTATATATTTCTGGCCTAATAGTGAAAATGCCAATATTTATAATCAAAAATGGTTTTATTGCTTTTCAAAGTATTCTCCAGCATGATTTATACACTTTTGCATGCGCTCAAACCAGTTGGCGAAACACTTTTTCCACTCCGATTGAGACACTTTTAAAACATGGTTTTTGAACACTTCAACAGCTTCTTCTGGCGACGAAAATCGTTGGGCACGCATTTTTTTCTTGATGTGCGGAAACAAGAAGAAGTCATAAGGTGCCAATTCAGGGCTGTATGGCGGATGACCAATTATTTCGACGGTTTGGCCGCTCAAAAACGCTCTGGTTTGAGCCGATGTGTGAGAGCTCGCATTGTCATGGTGAACAATGATTCGTCTTCTCTTGTTGGTTTTTCGAATTTCTCTGATGACTTCAGGCAAACAAATTGTAGGGTACCACTCAGGAGTGACCGTCCTACGTTGCGGAACAGTCGCCACATGACTAGTTTTGCTGAAGAAACAGGCGACCATTTGCTTCGAAGTGCTTCTTCCACGAACAACTTTCGTTGGATTTTGCTCGTCTTTGAAGACCCACACGGTCGATTGTTGTTTCGTTTCGAGCTCATACGCATAGAGCCATGATTCGTCACCTGTGACGATCTTATAAACGTTTTTTGAAGCACCGCAATCGTATTTTTGCAACATTTCATTGCACCAATCGACATGAGCCCTTTTTTGGGCGACTTTCAAATTGTGCGGGATCCAACGAGAACAAACCTTTTGTACGGCCAGATGTTCATGCAGTATCGAATGTATGCTGGTGGAAGAAATGACCAAGGATGTCTCTATCTCTCGGTATGTCGCATGTCGATCTTGCATTATGAGTTCACGCACGGCATCAATGTTCTCTGGCACAACAGCCGTTTTTGGACGACCTTCACGGAATTCGTCTTTGAGCGAGCTTCGGCCACGATTAAATTCATTATACCAATTTTTCACAGTGCTATAGGATGGTGCTTCATCGCCATACAAAGATTTAAGTTCATCAATGCACTCTTGTCGTGATAATCCACGTCGAAAGTTGTGAAAAATGATGGCACGAAAATGTTCACGAGTTAATTCCATTTTTTTCTATATTAATTTTTTTAAGTCACTGTTAACAACACAAATAATGGTCGTACGTCAAAACGTTTTAAGTACGATTATGCTTAAAAATGACAAACTTTCCAATGAAAATGTCAGATTGCACTTGGCACCACTCAGTGTTGCCAGGCCAGAAATATATATAGCAGGCCTGGTAAAGAGTTAAGCGATAGCAAAAATAAAAATAAAGAACAACTGATTGCTTAAGCAACAGCTAACGTTTTTAAAATAAATGCTTAGCTGATTGATTTGCTGCAGAAAAAAACACATAGTCAGCTAAAGCAAATGCGTTTCTTTTCTTTTGCATTTGCTTTCGCTGCACATTTTTCCACAGCAACAGTTAAGCAACTACATATGCATTGAAATTATTTCCTACCATAAAGTTTTTCTGTTCAAAAAAGCTTTTTTCGTAAATTGTAAATTTTACTCAGGGTTGTTCTCTTAACTTAGTACATTCAAGTGTTTGCTGTATCATGTGAAAGCTCATCATATTTTCAAGATAAACAAGCCACCTGCAGGAATACAAACGAAAGTTAAAAAAAATATATGCTTAAGTCCAGTTTAGTGAATTAACTTCAATCAAAAAACAAATATTGGGGTGAGAGAGAATTTAAAAATAAGAAAAGATTTGGTGTTCTAAGATGGATGGATTTGCTTATAGTATCTAAACTCATATATAAAAAAAAAATTTATATATTTTTTGACTTTCGGTATCTGGCAAGCCTAATCTTGCGGGTTTTGTTGCATTTTTCCCCTCTATTCTTGAAGAAAAAAAACTTTTATCTTCTTTTTTGGTTTTGTTGCTTAAGCTTAAATAATTTGTAACTTTGTATTGGGCGTCCAAAAAACTTTTCTAAAATCTAGAATTTTTCTCAATACAAATAAAATATTATTTTAACACATTGACGAAATTTGCGCTATAATCTGAAAACTGAATCAAAGCCGGAAATAAAAAGCCAAAAATAATTGAATAACATAAAATATAAAGAAAGTAAACTTAAAAATGATTATCAAACACAATTAACGAAAGAAATGCATATAAAGTCGAAAAAAGCATTAAAACGAAGTATAATTTCTCAAGTCAAACTGCACGTTTGGACATTAGTAAAACAATTTAAAATAAAAAAAAAAAAAACTAAAAAAAAACTTATCAGCCCTGATATTTGCAACTGGATGCAAAAAATACGTTGAAAAATATACTGAATTAACGAAAAATTATTTAAACCCTGTCCAGACGGTCGGTGCCATGGTGAAATAATACAGGTGGTCTCGATGGCGAATTCATTAATTTTCACCTTAAACGCTAATTGTCAAACACCATTAAAAAAAAATTAATCACATTTTTATATATGGAGTTTGACATTTAGCATTTTCGACGTAATTAATGAATTCGCCATCGCAACCACCTAGTATTATTTCGCCATGGTCGGTACCAAGGCGAATTAATTTTATCAGGTGGCATCGCTGCGGCAGCTGATTATTTTTTGTTAATTTTCTTATGTGTAAAGCAGCTGTCAAAAGTGTATTATTTTATATTACTAAAGTTCTTTTTTATGTTCTTTTAAATAAAATTAAAAAAAAATGTTTTAACTCAATTTAAAAAGCAAAACTTATTGAAAACGTAATTGAAAAGGGTAAGAAAAAAGTGAAATAATTAATTATGTTTTGAAGTTTCCCATACATTTAAGTGCCTAGTTTTCTTTTTGTTGTTGTATTGTAGTAGCGGCGCTGCCACCTAGTATTAATTCGCCTTGGTCGATACCTTCAGCGTATGTTATCGAACAAGTAAGTTTGTTCGCATTCTGAGCAAAAGAAGACTGATTTCGGTGAATTCAGTGAAAAATAAGTTTTCTTTTGCCTTAAAATCAAATTTGAGACATTTGACAAAAAAAAACAAAAATGTTTTAAATTTTAACTGCATTCGTTAAATATTGAGAAAAAAGTATTTTTGAAAATTTTGTTGTTGTTTGTCGAGCTTTCAAACTTTAATTATTGTCATTTTTGTTTTGATGAGATATTTTATAGATAAGAGAAACATTAGATTTATCAGCCACTAGCTGAGCGCAATAACTGTTTGGATTCAGTGCGAATTTCGTTAATACTTTATGAAAAATAAAACGTAGTGCAAAAGATAAATTATTTTAAATAAAATTTATTGTTACTATTATAAAGCAGTTGTTATTATGAATAAATTAATTATTTTCAAAAATGTATTTTATTAATATTGTTGGCTGCTGCCATTAGTACGGCATTGAAAAGATACCCTAACCTCGGCATAAAGGCTTAGAAATAAATATCTTTCGAAAATTAATAAAAAAACTAAAAAAAAAATAATTTACAGAGATACCTCCGCCTTTTTAAATTAATAATTTTTGTTTCTATAAGAAATATTTCTGGCAAGCATCATTGACTTAGAAAAGCTTAATAACTTTTTAGAGCCAATATAAGCAAAACCAAAAGTAATGTCCAGCTAGATAGAAAAAATATCCCCATGTGGTTCAGAAAAGGCATTAATTTTTTTCTATAAACAAAGAAGATATAAAACCGCACGTAAAATTTTCCTTTTAAATGCTTTGGTAATAGTATCTTTGGTATTTAGTAATAAATAAATCCATTACTTTATGCAAAGGTAAAGGGTAAACAAGATTCAGCAGAACTGAACATAAATTTTATTTATTATTATTATTATTTTTTTTTTTTTTTAATATAAAGATTTTGCTTATGACAACAACTTATAAAATATCAGTGTGTTGATAACCCTTTAGTCACCCGGAATTTATTAAAAATAATTTAATAATAAAAATGGGAGTGTTTATTACAAAGAAAAATGTATAAAATTAATTTTATTTCATGGCATAAAATAAATAAAAAACGAACATTCACTACGAAACTAAATTATGTAATTTTAAGATGAGCATTCACGACTGCCTTTGTGTGAATGTATGATCCTTCGATTGTAAGTAAAAATTAACTCAAATTACAAATCTTGCATTTTAAACTTTAGTTTTACATTCAATTTTGTTAAGCTGATATTTGCTCTGTCAGTTGCGGTTGATGTGTCTGTCTATTGTTCACTTGTGATTTTTATTTCTTATCCCACAACTTCGTACTAAATGCAGCAGAAACGTGAGCCCTTTAATCTCATGATGCAAAAGAAAAAAGGCGAAATCATGCAAAAATAAGAAACAAAGGAAAGAAAATATAATTTTTATAAGGGAGCGTGCCATAGTTTTGTGTTTAAAAAATTTTTCTTTTTTATAAGAAGACAAAGTAAAACAGTATATAAAATAAGATTAAAATAGACAAACAAGATAAATAAGGGTGCTATATTCGGGTAAGCCCTGCCTTATGTACCCTTCAGAGTAGTGATTGAAGATTCAACTTACTATTTTTGTGTTCTTCAAGTCTACTTCACTTAAGTAGAATATAAAAAGTAGATAAATAAAAATTAATAATCAGTTAACTAAAATCATCAATAATTTTTTTTTTTTACTTTTTATGCCGTTCATCACAGGTAGCAAAGTTTGTCATTCCGTATGTAAAGAAAAATGTTTGTGTTGTAAAGTTATAATTGGTCGGTATTTGTATCTGTTGCTCTCTTTAGTCTGCGTGCACTTTTCAGCGCACTACACTGGAATTTTTTTTAGTGCATTACAGTGAGCACAATTTGTCTTGTACGTATTGGCAGCGCCACATCCGTAAAAAACAAATACGTCTGTCATCTCATCTAGACAATCCTGGTATCTGTGTCTTAATTTTGAACAGTTCAAACAGATAAGGAAAATTTCTTAGATCCCTTCTTCATCTACTAGACCACTCATAGATTTTCATACTGAATCTCTGGCCCAAATTTTTACTAAGAATTTTCACAAGAACCTCCTCTTGTAAAGTTTGTAACAGGCGGTCTGAAATTTCCATAACAGATTCATAAAACGAATCATTCCGCGAATATTAAGATCTGTGCGAGAGTCCTTGTACTGCGCACGCAAAGCGATACAGAAATCTCTCCAAATAATTCTGCTAACAGATTGATGGTACCTCTAAAACCAGTTGTTGGCTTTTGATTCAAAAAGGATGGATAAGTAATCACATAGCAGGTCGAAGTTCCTGTTGAGAGTCTGCTTTGTTAAAGTCTCTACTCTGTGGATAAAATTTATCCGATTATGGATTATAAGACCTACTCTATCTGGCCTATTAACTGATTCGCCAAAGTGATAATTATTAATTGCGGTTGGGTTTAAAGGATGGTTAGAAATATATTGACATGAATCCCGTCGATCATTACCATCCGGTACACCCAGTATTTGCTCCAGTGTCTGTTGTTGTGTTCTGAGTTCTTATGCATAGCGGTAGAGCGATATCTGTCTGTCCGTTCGTGTTCGGGTTAAATCCAAGGCACTAGTTGAGATAGAGAAAATTTAAATACACCAATCAATGAGACTTACTGCCAGTCCCACGATGTCGCAATCGTTCGTTCGTTCGCATAATTACATGTAAAACAAAAACAATTTTTTAGAATTTGTTTTTGTTTTGAACGTAATTGTGCGAACGAACGAACACTTGCGATACCGTGGGACTGGTAATTAGTGTTGAAAATTTTGCTATTGAAAATAAGCTAGCCCGCTTCATTTACTTAGGAGTGGGCAAATCAAATTAAAAAAAAAAATTTGGATATAGGTTTCCAGATGAGATTGCTTAAGCAAACGGCAAACTACGTATCGATGTCTGCTTTTCGAACCATCAAATAAATTATATATTATAACAAATAAAAATAACAATTATTTTTCCTAAATATTCTTCCAAAAATATTAAATTTTTTATTACATTACTGTTTCTATTTCTTTTTGGTTTTTGTTTTATTATCAGGTGGTTTGTACGAATCACAAAAACAACTACAAGGGGAAAAAATTACAAGTAGAAAAATTGGAAGAAAATATATGCGCTTCATCCCTTAACGAAATAGATGGACATCTAGCAAGCAAATCCCATTCATTATGGTTTTGCCATAATTCGTTGTTTCCATAAAATTTTCAGTTTGAATACATAAATCGAACTTTTATTCCTTTAACGGGGCTATGTTATCTTTTTAACAGAGTTCCGTTAAATTTAAAGATTTGTGTCAAAGCTAAAATTTTTAATATTTATCTTCACACAAAGCAATAAATACACCTCCTTAGGAATAGTTAATAGACACAATTTATTTAATTTATTATTTTTTAAATTTTTTTAGACTTTTAGCCGCTGTGAAGGTGATGAAAACTTAGAAGCAGCAATCAAAAACTAAGATGACAAGTTCTAGAAACTATGGAACATCGCGTAATTTTGACGCTACACTCGTAAATGTTTTAGGCAATAATATTTTGTTGAAAAAAAAATAACTGTCTTTTGACCTGCATCGAAATTTAATAAGATTTTTGTTTGCTATTAATGAATAGTTTCCTAACACAACGGTAAAAAATTTGTAAGAGAAAAAATTCAGATGAATCAAACTGTCATTGTTCAAACATTAGAAAAAAAAACAGAACAAATTGATATGTAAATACTTTAACTATTTGTAAAAAAGTTTTAGCTTCACATACACACTCATACATTTATTTATAAATTACTTGATATGACTGTGTTTGTATAGCTTTTTATATAAAATTATAAACTCGTCTTTTGAAAACAAAAGCAGCAATCGGAAAACTATGATAAAGGCAGTAATAACAACCATGGATGACGACAACGAAAGGCGTCAACAACAGACGGGCTCCAGCAAGACGACATCAATACCCCACAAAATATTTACTTACACTTCATTAAACGATAAAAATATATGCACATAACATGTGAACTTTTTCAATAGTGCATGGATTACACAAACATCTATGCATGGCTATGTGTGCATGTGTAGAGATGTAGTGGTTCATTATTATAATTTAGTTATTCGTTAATAAAAAATATCATTTGAAGTATGAAAAATATCTCATATTTCATTCATGTACTCCGGTATCAACAACAAAAGTGTTCAATCCCTCGTCGAACCTCATTGCAGCACATGGACATATGCGCACACTTTTTTAATTATTAGTTATAACTATATACTGTAAAAAAAGTAATAAATATTGCTTTATAATTGAGTTTTACTTGGACACTTTATTCTGTTATATATTTTGTTTTGCTCTTTTATTCAATTAATATGAGAATATATGAGAGAGTACTTTAGTTAATTGATCTAAAATTTATATATAAGTCTTTAACAGTAGTATCTTTTAATTAAAAAAAAAAACAATTAATTTATCTTTGCAAGGGTATAAAGAAAAATTAAATATGTTCCACAGCCATATCTGCAAATATAAGTGCTATGAGTATCCACCCTACATACATTATTGCAAGAAACAAATAATAATACTCACTTAAGAAAACGTCTATCAAAACGGCAAAAATAAAGAACATTTTCAAAATATGCAAAAAATTAAAAAAGAAAGAAAATTTTAATAACAAATATCAGTCTTAAATAATAAACTCAAAAGAAAAAAATTTACGAACTATTTAAACAAATGAAAACTTCTCGAAAAATGCATAATTAAACAACAACACAAAAACGAATATGTAAATTATAAAAAAAATAAATTGTCTAAGGCACACAAAAATATATTGTGACATTTTTCCCTTTTTGAACAAACGTACGGATTCTCTTGATTGCAAATACCACTATGGCTCATTATAAACTCCGTATTCTTTACTTTGTGGCCTTCTCTGGCTATACTGCTTGATCCTACCGATCCTGTGAATCTCATGGTCTCGTATTTACTAAACATGTGTTATTATTACAAACGCAGCCATCCACGCTACACTACTGAGTTACTCCGGCGAGACATGAACTACTCGATGCCTTGTTTTGTAACCCTAATTTTCACAGACAACTCACTACTCCTTTTATCCAAGCCAGTCATCCCCTTTATCTAATATCTACAACACACTTCTGCCATACACTGTTGTTATGCTGTTACACTTTCCTGCTGTAAACGCTACCGTTCTTACTTTTTATTATAAAGGGCTTCTTGACAATTATCTGTTACTCTTATATTAAATTGGACGTCTCCACTAAAATATCTGTCATGGCTTCACACAATAATTGTCTTTTGCCTCTCGGGAAGTTTGTACTGCTGCTTCGTAATTTTTAATTGCATTACAACAATTATTATTTCTGTTGTACGCATGTCCGAAGGCGGGATCGAACTCACAAACTTCTGTTTTACAGCGCACACCTCTACCAACGCAGCTATTGTGGCTGCTCAGCTTTTGTTAGCTAATTGTTGTTTTATTCTATATACACACCTTTAAGCACTACACACATAGACGACACCAGGCAGCAGACAGCAAACTGTCAAAAATAAAATACATGTGTTTAAATGAAAAGGATTATTTTGACGACATCACAGCAGCACGACTACACGACAGCATTTGCTGCTGCTGCCAACTTAGGCTATTTTCTATTTTGACGGGCAGCAATACACAAATATAGTGTTGCCAGTATACATATAAATTATATAAATTGGAAAAATAAAAACAAAAACTTTTTTTTTAATATTAAACATAAAAGAACATTACAAAAATGCAATAAGGAAATAAATTTATGTGTTTTTATAGTTTTTCGTGATATTATTACATTTTTTATCAATAACTTTAATTTTATTCATTATAAAATATATGTATGCGGTATCCCTTAAATTTGTATTGCTAAAGTACACAGCTGTTGTTGCTGCCTTCAAAGAAATTAAGTAGCTGACTACACGGCGACATATGAAGTCAACTGCATTTGTAGCTGTGTAGCTTGCTGTGGTCTATGTGTTTAGAGCATTAGTTGAAGCAACTTTATTCACTACTCTTATACTGTTAACAACAACAAGTGTTGCCAGATCTTACTTTCGTAACAATATAATAACCAGAAATTTCGCAGTAAAACAAAGTTTCAGTAAAAAATGAAAATTACCTAATCAAAAATATAAACGCTTTAGTAAAAGTCATAATTTCACTATCGGAAATTCATCAGATTTTGAATATTATACCAAAAATCGCAATTTCTTCCAAATATAAATTTCTCAAAACAACCAAAAGTTCTTAACATGTCCAAAAAATAAATAAACAAAAAAATTAACTGCCAACTTCACTTAATGCGAACGAACACTTCTTTTGAATACCTGTATTGCATTTAGTGAAATCGGCAATAAAACAACACAAGAAAATTTGTTTTTGTTTTCAATACAAATGTGTAAAAGGGCTGTCGTTCGCATTTAGGGAAAGCGGCATTAAATATTACGTTTTACTAGGAAACATAATATTATGAAAACCAAGGACATAAACTGGAAAATTATTTTAAAAAGCCAAATTAATTTTCTCTAGCTCAACTAGTGCCTTGGCAAACTTGAGTTCAACACTAACACAGATGGACAGCCGGACAATCGACTTCGCTACTCATAAGTACTCAGAATATATATACTTTATGGGGTCGGAAATGGATATTGTAGAAATTACAAACAAAATACAAACTTAGATATAACACTTTATCACTTTTTGTGGTGAAGGGTATTTAAAGTAGATCTAATTAACTACTGCCATGTATTGTTAGTACGGTATTTGTTAATTATGAATAGGTGTCAAACTTACTAGTTTGAAAATTAAACAAATTCACTTTATTTCATTTTCTCTTAATCGAAATAAAATGACTCTATCAAGGCAGATTAATATACTAGGTGGTGCCAGTAGATCAGTTGACTTTATTGTTTACGTTTTCAGATGTCAAATTTTGTTTACACTTATTATTTTTTTTTTCCTACAGTGGTGTTGTGGAAATATATTTAAGATTTTCATAAAACAAAAAAGTTTCACACACTTTTTGAAACTGGATTTTACAAAAATTTGAAGAGACATAGCTAAAACAATTTTTTGTTTTAACATATAAATTCCCGAAACGGGGAAAAATGTCCCAAAAAAAAATTTTTTTTTCTTACAAATGATGCTACCCTGCCTTTATTAATCACAGGGCTGCCAAATCCTTTTTGGGGTATGTAACAAAAATTTGGGGACTTAACATTTACATTTTTTTAATCGATGCTTTGCACTCCGAGGAATTTTACAATAATTTTACAATTTTGTTCCAAAATTAGCAATGTTGGAATGGGCTGGGGGACCGTTATAATTGTTGACCTAATTTTGCTTTTATTCGCATTTGCTATAGTTTGTTTTAAAATGGTTTAAACAAAATTGCTAGTACTGAGGTAAATTTAAATGACATAAGCAAAAAACGACCTTTTTGGGGAAAATCCTTTAAAAAAAACGATATTTTTAACATTTTCTTAATTCAAAGGCTTGTAACTTTTTAACGAAAAGCGCTATCAGAACAAAACTTTTAACTTGTTTACATTAAGTTTTATTAAGAATATCGCTAGCTTAGAGTGGAAAGGCGCCTTCTACACTTTTTCAAATTTTTCAGGAGAGATCAAAAACTGTATAAAAATTTATATTATATTTTGTATATTTTTTTTTAATGAAATTTTATTTGTTTTGTTGTTACTTACATATACAGTAAGAAAAAAAACAGTATCTTTGATTTAGAAGTATTTGGTCATTTAGCACCCAGTTGCCATTTTTGATTTGGGCATATCATTTAGCACCTTTTCTATGAAAAAAACCATATGAATAAAAGTTACCAAGTTTTTTTTTATTAAACGATGTATTTTTTAATTCTCTTTGGTTCTACAGTAAAATCCTAATTTGTATAAAAGTGCAGTTAGCACCTTTGCACTATCAGCTAGCGTTATAGCAAATGTCTTGAAGTAATAATCCGATAATTATTAAGCGTACTAAGCCAAAAATATTAGGTAATGGTTGGCCAAAATTAACAAAACAAAATAAATCGCAATCAAATTTTTTCCGTGCACATTTAAGCATATTTTTATAGATATTTTCAAGGTAGGATTAAATTTAAAAAATCTTAAAATTTGAGTTGAAAATAAACTTTTTATGACTTTTTCAAAAAATTATATGTCGGAGTTACCAAAATTTGGGGTCCTATCCAGAAGCCTTAGAAGACTGGCCGTCCGTATGTTCACTGAGAAACACCTCTGCCCCGCCTCTGTAAAATTTCGTTGATATATATTGAGCGGTTCATAAGATACCGAAATTTGTCCAAGAAAAAAAATTGTTTTGAAACCACTGTGCGTCAGTTGATTTGACATCTGAAAATATATTTTACAAAAACAAAACACTTGTTGTTTACTTATTGTTGCAGTTGTTTTAGAACTGCTATTACCTGCAAAATTAATGTGCCTTGGACTGTATACTAGACTTGAGTAGTATATAAACGAACTAGTCCACTTGAACTATTCAATTAATTGAACTAAATGAATTAGTTCAAATTTGTACCACCACCTAGTTCAATTTTTAACTATGCTTAGTATTTGAACTTCTACATGATGGATTAAATTGCACGTATATTTCATTATTCACTGTTTCTCACACTATTAATAAAACAAATTTAAATATAATTTAAAACGATAGTTACTTTTTGCCTTTATTTTTGTTTTAAAGAAAAGCATATCCACATTAAAAATTAAATTGAAATTTTATGATGCTATCACTTAATCGATGTGTTGTTTGTAAAATAGATAGAATAGATATCACTGGCAGCAGTTGTAAGTCAAATGGAATGTTACCAGACTAGGAGTTACGCTAGTAAATAATTTTTGTTAAGATTTGAACAAAACTGCAAAAGAACTCTTTAACTAAACGAGCATTGAACAATAAAGACGTTTTGAACTCAAAGATTTTTTGAACAAAACGAGATTTAAGCTAAGAAGACATATTTAACTACAACTTGAATTTGTTCATTTTCAAACTTTGAACTAAAATGAGCGATCACTATACTGAACCAAATGACACAAGTTACTGTACACGTTTAACTCTTAAGGGCAAATGTCAAATGTATATCTTCAAGTCGAATTTGATAATAAGAAATTAAATCGGTAAGTTTTTTGACTTTTTGAATAAAAATATATTTCTTAGAGACTACATCGAATAATAATACTAGTTTTTAAAGTTTTTATTTTTAGAATACGCATTTCCACTCAAGCGGCTCTATAATTCAGTACTTAAACGTGTTTATGTAAATAGTATGTATTTGTTAGTTTTATATGTATGTATGAGATTTTTAGGTATTAATTATTTTATTATTTAATTTAATTGCTTTTTTAATCTGGATAAAATCCGTTTTATTATTAATATATAACTTGATAACTCTTCGAAATGCATATCGAAGTGATTTAAGTAAATATAAAAAAGTTAAATCAAAAAACTTTAGAAAAATAACAATAACAAAAACAAAATTACATTAGAATCACCATACCAAACAATTCGCACACAATCATATACACACATATTTACATACATAAATGCATATATACGTACATTCATACCTACATTAATGCACACATACAATATACATATAGAAAGATATATTTTTTTAGTATTTTTAATCTGTAAAAGCCGTAAATAATAAATCAAAATTGAAAACAGTAAATTCTTCTGTTTTTAATCTAACAGCACTTTCATTTCTATTATCTCTACCAGCAAATGCAACAACCAACCGCTGTTGTTTCACAGGTGGCACTCGTTAAGCATAACAAATCTTCAATTTACAATAGAATAAAAAACTTTGTTTATTCTCTCGATCTAACCAGACCCAATTGTTCTTGCAGTTACAAAACTCTTACAGTTACAAATTCTATTAATGTAAATTCTTTATCTTTATAATTCTATATTTAATTTTGATGAGACTTGTTATTGGAGAATTATTGTTGGTGTTGTTTTTTATTTTGTGTTATTTGTTATGTATTAAGTGACAAGAGCCAATTAGAATAACAAAAAAAAAAAAAAAACAAAAGGAATGTAAATTGAACTTTATAAGATTAAATTAATTTTAAATATAAAACAATAGAAATTTTTTATCGCAAGGGATTAAAATTACTTAAGAAGATTGGAATTTACTTTTATAAATAGTGTTTATGAAAATATAGATATTTATTTTTTATGTCATTTTTACATATTGTTACGTTTTACCCTTTTTAGCAGGCAAACGTACGGGTTCTTTTGATTGCAAATACCACTGTGGCTAAATTCTGTCTTCGAACTTTATGGCTTTCTCTGGCTATACTTCTCGATCCTACCGGTCTTGTGAACCCTTGGTCTCGTATTTACTAAACATGCGTTATCACCACAAACGCAGCCATCCACGCTACACTACTGTGTTACTCCGGCGAGACATGAACTACTCGATGCCTTGTTTAGTAACCTTAACCATCCACAGACATCTCCACTACTCCTTTTATCAAAGCCAGTCATCTCCTTTAATCCAGTAGCCACAACACACGTCTGCCATACACTGTTGTTATGCTGTTACATTTCCCCGCGCTAACCGCTATTGCTCTTACTTTTTATTATAAAGGGCTCCTTGACAATTTTCTGCTCTCTTATATTAAATTGGACGTCTCCACTAAATTATCTGTCATGGCTTTACAATAATTGTCTTTTGCCTCTCGGGAGGTTTGTACTGCTGTTTATTAATTTTAATTGCTTATAACAATTATTATTTCTTTCGTAGCACGCATGCCCGAATGCGGTATCGAACTGAGGACCCTCTGTTTTGTAGTACGCACCTCTACCAACGCAGCCAGTGAGGCTGCTCAGCTTTTGTTGGCTAACTTGTGGTTTTGTTATTCCGTAAACGCACCATTGGTTGTTGAATTAACTTTATTCACCACACTCATACGGAAACAACTACAGGGGTTGTCAGATTTTATTATTATTCGTAACAATATTGTTATTATTATTCGTAACAATATTGTTACGAATAATAAAATCTGACAACCCCTGTAGTTGTTTCCGTATGAGTGTGGTGAATAAAGTTAATTCAACAACCAATGGTGTGTTTACGGAATAACAAAACCACAAGTTAGCCAACAAAAGCTGAGCAACCTCAATGGCTGCGTTGGTAGAGGTGCGTACTACAAACCAGAGGGTCTGAGTTCGATACCGCATGCGGGCATGCGTGCAAAGAAAAAAATAATAATTGTTATAATTCAAATAAAATTAATAAACAGCAGTACAAACCTCCCGAGAGGCAAGAGACAATTATTGTGTAAAGCCATGGCAGATAATTTAGTGGAGACGTCAAATTTAATATAAGAGCAACAGATAATTGTCAAGAAGCCCTTTATAACAAAAAGTAAGAGCAAAAGCGGTTTGCGCGGGGAAGTGTTAACAGCATAACAACAGTGTAGGGAAGACATGTGTTGTGGCTACTGGATTAAAGGAGAAGACTGGCTTGGATAAAAGGAGTAGTGGAGATGTCTGTGGATGGTTAAGGTTACTAAACAAGGCATCGAGAAGTTCATGTCTCGCCGGAGTAACACAGTAGTGTAGCGTGGATGGCTGCGTTTGTGGTGGTAACGCATGTTTAGTAAATACGAGACCAAGGGTTCACAAGACCGGTAGGATCGAGAAGTATAGCCAGAGAAAGCCATAAAGTTCGAAGACAGAATTTAGCCACAGTGGTATTTGCAATCAAAAGAATCCGTACGTTTGCCTGTTAAAAAGGGTAAAACGTAACAATATCATAAGAGTCTAAAAAACAAATATAAACAGTGACATATGAATAAATAAATTTGTTTTTTACCGACCTCCAAAAAGAAGAGGGTTGTAAATTCCACTGAACCCTTCACCAAAAAAGTGGAAAAAATGTATAAGTAAGTTTTTCACTCCGTGTTTAAATTTTTCAATATCCATTTCCGACCTAACAAAGTATATACATATATGTATTATGAGTTCTTATGCATAGCGAAGTCGATTAAGCGATGTCCGCCTGTCCGTCCGTGTTAGTGTCAGTAAGTGTGCTATATTCGGCTATGCCGAATCTTATATATCTTTTACCGTTTATGTAAATCTAGTTTAATAAAGTAACTCTGATCAAAAAAGCAAATATTGAGGTTACTATATCTGATCAATTGACTGTTTAATTTTTTTTTTTAAATCAAGTTTGCCGCGGCAACCATACATGGACGGACCGCCAGACATCGCTCAATCGACTTCGCTATACAAAAGAAATCAGAACATATACACTTTATGGAGTTAAAAATAGATATTGTAAACTTAAGGATTAGTCAAATATTTGACCAAAAAAGCGTAACCACTATTTTTAAAAATGTTATTCAGCCTTTCCTGACACGTATCATTACGAATAACGATTTAAAATATAATAAATGTAATATCTTTCCCTTTATTATTGAGATGCATATTATAATTCTTAATAAATATTAGAGAAACAAAAAATTTTTGTTGTTTCATATTTTAGTGGTTACGTCTTTTTGGTCAAATATTTGACTAATCTGACCGTACCTTTAGATATAATCTTTTTCCATTTTTTGAGATGAAGGGTATAATAAATCAAATCAAACGTAAATTGGCCTATATGGGCCTATCATTTGAACCGTTATAGACAAATGCTTAAAAATTTGACAGAATATCGATTACTATAATCATTATAATAACAAGCATAAATATTCAAATTTATAATTAAAGGGTGCCCCAATACTTAAATTAATTTGATGTATATGCTATACTTTGAATAATTGTATACAGACAGTTCAAATTTCAAAGAATTCGTTAGTCCGCTTGAACAACAATTATAAAATTTAGGTATGGAAATTAAAGGGAGAGCGTAATGGCCTGGTTTGATTTTGAGGTCATGTTTTTATACACTTGCTTTATGTACGTTGGATTTAAACGTTTTGTGATTTGTGTGTTATATGAAATACTACAATAATAAATACTTGTATTGAATTGAATTGAAAAGAAATATGCAAATTTGGATGGCCTGTAATTTTACATCGTTAAAAGACGTGATGAAACTCGATTGATTAAACATTAAATCTTATCTTATGCCGAATCGTATACACTCTTACCATATTGAAATCTAGTTTAGTAAAGTTACTCGAATAAAAAAAAAACAAATATTGAGTTGACAGAGAATGAAAAAACAAAAAGAAAAAATTAAGCACAATCTATAATTTAACATAAAAATTTCATTCCTTAAACATCTCTTTAAAGCTTTTAAATGATACCCATATTCATATTGTTACGTTCTTCCCTTTTATAACAAACGTACGGATTCTTTTAATTGCAAATACTACTTTGGCTCCTTATAAATTCTGTATTCAAACTTTATAACTTTCTCTGGCTATACTTCTTGATCCTACAGGTCTTGTGAATCCCATGGTCTCGTATTTACTAAAAATGCTTTATTATTACAAACGCAGCCAAAAAATATACCAGTAATTTTTTTTCGTTGTACGCATGTCCGAAGGCAAGATCAAACCCACGATCTTCTGTTTTACAGCACGCAGCTCTAACAACGCAACCATTGAGGTTGCTAAGCTTTTGTTAGCTAATTGTGGTATTATTCTATATACACACCATTAGTTGAAGCAACTTTATTCACCACTCTTACTGTCGTAACAATATCTTAAAAAATATGGTGGACAATCTTACCTTTCTTTTAAAAGGTCAAAAGTCCATCACTCGGAAAATATGGCCGAACGCCAATTTTTTTCTTTTGATGTTTTTTTTTTATTTTTAAATTCGCTTTATCCCCATATATTTGTAGTTTTTTGATTGGAGTTACTTCACTAAATTAGATTTTTTCCAAATAATATGGAAATATTTGAGGCAGGCACGGTGTTTTGCTCACTGCCTCGAAGGACAGAGACCGATGTTGCTGACTTTCAATAGCAAAACTTTTAACAATATTTTCTCTGGCTCATCTAGTGCCTTGTTGCAATTTGATTTCAACACAAACACATACGAACAGACAGACAGACGGGCATGGCTCCATCGACATCGCTCTGCACAACAGCTCAGAACACGTTTGATGGGGTCGGAAATCAATATTGAAGAAATTACAAACTTAAAAATATCCCTTTCCACGTGTGATGAAGGATATAAAAATAGATGTGTTGATTACAATGGTGAAAGTGAAACACAAAGTTTTGCGGTTAGTTCCAATTTAGTAATCTTTATAATATTTCTGAAAAGTATTTGATATTAATTACATTTCTTATAACGCACAAGAAAAATCCTGAAATTATTACACCAAAAAACAAAACAAAAATGATAAAAAAAAAACTAAAAATAAAACAAATGTGGTGCAAAATTTTTGAACGCACTGTATTTTTAAACTTGCCTTTTATATTTGCCAATCCGTAATGCAACTAAAAATGTTGTAAAATCTTAAGACATTTGATGGCTGTAATAGATGCCAAATTGTCCCAAACACTGTTTTTATTTGAAACTTTAATATGTAAATTAGTTGTTTAAAAGATATTAATCCTCCTCGAACATTAACTTACGTTAATGTCTAAATATTTTTTATTTCTTTTTTTAAAGACCCAGAGCATTAACATTGCCCTCCCTTTAAACTCATTAAAGTAATATTTAAAACAAACAAATATTCTTTTAAAAAACTAAACTAAAAAAGAAAAAATTGCTAAATTTGCCATTATTTCTATGTAAAAATAAATTGTTTAGAAACTTATACACTGTAAAAAGTTTTTTAATTTTAGTTTTTAAATTTTTTACTGAGAATGTTCTGATTAGACTGCGATTGGGTTAAGGTTAGCACGAACCTTATCAGGCCTTCTTAATTTAAACAAATCTTGAAAAAGACTGGAAAAAAAAGAGACATTTTAATTTTAATTGAGTGCGTAACTCATGTTTCCTAACATTGAAGATTGACCGGCTTTTTCTCTTGAATACTAAGAGTTTGTTATCTCCAACTTGAAACACCACTTTAAAGCAATTTGATTTCAGTGCAGCTGTATTCACTTAGAACTTGTCAGAGATATTTTTTATTATTATAACTATCTATGGTTTCAAAACCCCTTTCTTAAAGATCTAATTTTTAGGCAGTTCCAAGGTTTTTTCTTAGTTCATGAAAAGTTTCGATCAATCTAAAAGATTTGAGGAATATTAATTCAATTATCATAGACAAAACTTAAACAACCGCGAAAACTATTTTCTCCATGTGTATTTTTTCCCTTCTATTTAAAATTTCTCACTTCTTTGGTTTTTTTAGTGTCTTGTTTTTTTTTAACATTTTAGTTTAAAATAAATTTTTTTCTTCATCTTCTGGGGTTTTTATTATATTTGTATTTTTGCAGTATATTTGTTTTGTTTAACATTAACATCCGGTACAGATGCAAAATGCAGACGAAAGAGGATATTTTATTGCCGTTTTTGTTTTTCCAAAACTGCTCCAGCATCATCGCCATCGTCATCGTTAGTGTACTGCAGCATAAAGTTTTGCTGCTTGAGTTTGTGTAAAATTAAAACTGCTGTGGTTTGCTACATTAAACTTATTTCTTTGCATTAGAAAATGAAATGTTGGTATTTAAGATAGTTTAGTAATTTATTTTTTTGTTTGTGTTTTATTAATATTAGCATTAATGCATCATCTAAAAATACATACATTTTTGAAGGAAAATTAAGGATTTTGTGGAAAAACGTATATGCAAGTAATACACGAGACACTGAGGGAGAATAAGTGTATTTGCACAATTTATTCATTTAACTTTTATATAGTGAAATGGAAAATATTGTAGTGTGTGCTATTCGTTATGGAATTTGGAATAACGGAAACGTAGAATGGTACTTAACACAAACTCACTTACAAAATGTACCAATGCGTTTTGCAGAACCCTAGAACTCTGCATTTGTTAACGACAAATTTAAAAATATATAAAAATTTACACTTTATAAATATTTTTAAATAAAAGTGTTTCAAATAAAAACAAAAAAGTTAAAATGGCGTTTGTTGTAGCAGCAGCTTTAGTTGTAATGGATGAAGAACACAGAATTGAAAACACCACCTGTGTAAATACGCCTTGAAACATCACTTTTGTTTACTCAATTTAATCGTTTAAATGAAATTTAATCGTTTAAATAAAAAGAAACACAAATTTTGTTAAACTATATGTTAAATATATCAGCAATGGCGTTTAAAGTGTTATCATCGTTAATTTTACTAGGCGAGAAGCATATAAGTCAAAATTTTAGAAGAAAATCTACAGAATTTGCATTTTTAACGCCATCCACATGTACGTACATTCATGATATTTTCCCTACAACATCCTCTTGTTTTAATACGTATATAAATATTTGATGCAAGAGCTTCTCCTTTTTATTGGTAGAAATATTCTTGTTTACTGTTGCTTTCCCGGTAGTCCATACCAGAGAACTGCAAGAGTGTCTGTTTTTAATACTCTAAGTATACTCATCTGAAATGCGGTTGCGGTGTGATCGCCACCGCATTTCTTTTGTGCGAGTATTTACTATACCCATTCCATTTGAGTATGTGTCTACTCGTAGCATACTCAGGGAACGAAGCCGATCGGCTCATAGTCGACTAATAGCCGCCGCCGACATTTACTTCAGTTATTGAGCCGCCGCCGAAGTAGACGGCTAACATCGGCTAAAAATGTAAGCCGACTGTGTCAGCTAAGCCCCCAAATAAAGAACAATTCCTCCAATTAAAATTGTTTGAAACAACTTCCTTCTTACCTTTTTGTCTAAAAATACATGGGTAACTTTTAGCTGTTTTAAGTTTTGTTATTCGTTAATACAGATGTGTTTACCTACTGTATGCTTCTTGAAGTTCATTTTGAAAACACTAAATTTCATATAAATCGAAAATTTGGTGTTCTGACTTCACAGCTTTTAAGAAAAATTGTTGCTATTTATTACCTAATTATTACAATAAAGCAAAGTTCTACCAGATTAAATTTTACAGTTGTTAATATTTTTAACATTTTATTTTATTTAACATGATTTTTTAATGAAAGAAAGATGAGTTTTGGTTTTCACCAACCTACTTTTCAATAAAATGTAAATAAATTTTTTGGTTCGTGAGTAAAAGAAAATGATATTAATGGCATCGATTTAGTTTACAATTATTGCATTTTTCATTTCACTTAACAAATGTTGGTTTTTGAGCCTATTTTTATCTGCAGGAGAAATTCGTTTATTTCCATTTATTAGTTTTTAGTAATACGTCCTAAGATATATGCATAAGGAACTAAAGAAAATTTTAACTATTTTTTATGAAGTGAAACAAATACTCCAAATGTGAAAATGAGCGCTATCACATTTCTTTGCTGTTCCCATTCTCACTAACGAAAAAAAAAAAATCCATATACCTTTCATTTAAAAGTAAGAAAGGGATTTTAAAATACCAAAAAAAAAATCTAGCAGTGCACTAAACAGTTATGTGTGTAGTATGCTGTTTTTATGTTTGTACATAATAAAATTATTATTTTTTAATTTATATTTTTTTCTAAAAAAAAATTGAATGGAAAAATATATATTACTTTACTTTAATTGTACTTGAATTCTTCAAATATAAATATTTCATGATATTCTCCTGAAATATTTATTATTTTAAACTAAACTAAAAAATGAAATGATTTGATTTGATCAACTTTTATTGCGGTGTTTAAAATACTCGAGTATGAAAAGTATAGAGTAAGAATGCGGTGTACTCATGGGTTGCGGTGCAGTTCTCTGGCCCATACCTTAATTCAGATTCATATTTTCCCAAAAAATTTTTACAAACGAATGAAGTCTTAAAAACTAATACAACATTATAAAAAAAATACTCTTTGCAAACATAAGTATTTTTCAAAGACTTTGAAATTAAACAAGATAAAATTGTACATTTGTACTAATTAACTTTAATGACATTTAAATAATTTAACAAATAATTTTCAAGAAAAGGGATGAAAAGGGGAAGCTCTCAAAATTAACACTAAAGTAACACTTTAAGTAACTTATAGTAACTTAAAAAAGAACAGACATGAACTGACAATACAAATAAAATAACACTATTGGGCTGTGTTGTAAACAGTGCTCTGAATACTGAGAGAGTGTAGTCTTCTATGATGAAATAAGAGGTCAACAGATCTACCGAAGACAGATACCTTGACATCCGAACAGCCTCCAGATTTCTCGACGCAGAGAAGGATTCTCTCACCAAGCTGTAGATTTATCTATATGATGGCCTGCGAATCAAGCCGTTTGGTCCTACATAAGGCCTAAGCCCCAGACAAGCAACCAAAATCAATCGCTCCCATCTCCCCAGCCTGTGCATCTGGTGCGATGAAATACCGAACCATGCCGGAAAGGCATAGGACGGATAATTTGGCAGTATACTTATAGATGCACTTTCCTATCAAGACCCCTTTACGTTTGAGAGCTCCCTGATAAGAAGAGTAAATTCTCTTGCTTCTCTCAAGAATGTCGTCGATATACCGATAGCTCTCAAAGTTCTCATAGAAGGAAACACCCAGGTACTTAAGCCTAACCGAAGTCCCAATCAGTTATTTTCCGACAGTCAAACATGGTATGTATTGTCTACAATTCGGGTAAATGTACCTGTGCCTATCCTTGACATTAAGGCGACGGTCTTCGGAATGTTTAGGGTAAGAACCCATTTTGTAAAATATTCAGCCAGTACCGTCAAGTATCAGTTCAGTCGTTCATTAATATTCCTTGCTCCAGCACCTGATATTCTGCATCATCATGTCGGAAACAAAGATATTGTATAGCACAGGGCCTAGTAACGAGCCCTGTAGCTTGTTGCGCTAAATGGAATAATAAAAATAATAACAATCCTCTTTGTTTTATCTTGCAAAGTAAAAATTTCAAAAACACCATTTATAATTCAATATAAAATGGACAAATTTTAGTTTATTTATTTATCTTAGCTTTTTTGCTTTAAGATAACGTGAATATGAGTAAAGAAAAATGAAACTCTCAGTCGAACCGATATAGTTACTAAGAAAATTTTCACAAAACAAAAAGTACTAAAAAAAATAAAAATCAAGGACGTTCATCACATTATTATTTCATTTTTAAATGTGATAGACAGACACGCATCAAACGAAATGAGATCATTAAATTAAAGAGTGTCCCAGTAGTTACGTCTTGTTTTTGAACCGCAAGAGGCAGACACATTGAGTCTCAGTATTTGTCTGTCACTACACTAACAAATGCAAAAAATTAAAATATTGTTACGAATAATAAAATCTGACAACCCCTGTAGTTGTTTCCGTATGAGTGTGGTGAATAAAGTTAATTCAACAACCAATGGTGTGTTTACGGAATAACAAAACCACAAGTTAGCCAACAAAAGCTGAGCAGCCTCAATGGCTGCGTTGGTAGAGGTGCGTACTACAAACCAGGGGGTCCGAGTTCGATACCGCATGCGGGCATACGTGCAACGAAAAAAAAATAAGAATTGTTATAAGCAATTAAAATTAATAAACAGCAGTACAAACCTCCCGAAAGGCAAAAGGCAATTATTGTGTGAAGCCATGGCAGATAATTTAGTGGGAGACGTCCAACTTAATATAAGAGCAACAGATAATTGTCAAGAAGCCCTTTATAATAAAAAGTAACAACGGTAGCGGTAGCGCAGGGAAGTGTAACAGCATAACAACAGTGTATGGCAGACGTGTGTTGTGGCTATTGGATTAAAGGGATGACTGGCTTGGATAAAAGGAGTAGTGGAGATGTCTGTGGATGGTTAAGGTTACTAAACAAGGCATCGAGTAGTTCATGTCTCGCCGGAGTAACACAGTAGTGTAACGTGGATGGCTGCGTATGTGGTGATAACGCATGTTTAGTAAATACGAGACCAAGGGTTCACAAGACCGGTAGGATCGAGAAGTATAGCCAGAGAAAGCCATAAAGTTCGAAGACAGAATTTAGCCACAGTGGTATTTGCAATCAAAAAGAATCCGTACGTTTGCCTGTTAAAAAGGGTAAAACGTAACAATATATAGGGTGATCCTTTAGTAAAGTGATTTAAAGTTTTTCATCCACAGGCATATGCAGGCATTTAGAATTCAAAGTATGTATCTATATATCCGCCATTAATATAAATTTTAATAATATATTGAAAATTAGCTTAAGAAATGCTTTATGTAAAAACAACTGTAGTAATTCAGGGATCCATCTATCTTAAAAAAACATTACAAAAACTATGTGATGAAACTATGAATTTGCACAAGTTATACGAACCCTTCGCATACTCAATTCCTTATTTACGCACATATTTAATAACATCGTAATGACCTGCACTTTTTCTGTCAGAAAAAGAAATCTTAGTCTACAAATTGAGACAATTAGCGGCACATTAGCAATCTCTTCCCTTCTAGTAATCACTACGTTAGGATTTGTGAGCAACCGATTAAGCTCAAGTGAAGATTATTTCCGTTGGTAAAATATTGCTTTTAATATTCCAATATTAAATCGTTTTCTAAATTTTAGCTTGAAAAGGTGTAGATATATTTTTGTAATAAAAAAAAAATTACGTCATACATAATACAAATTGCCTGATTCCTGTTTAGTTTATTGTCCGTATTGTTATCATAAAAGCAATAAGAAAAGAAACTTTTTTATTGGATAATGAACTGCGAGTTTAAGCCATAAATCGTATGCTTTGCTAACCTCATTGTAATAATACAAAAATTTCTTATTAAAAAACATTTTGAATAAACAGTTTTTTATTGCTTTGTTATTATATTTTTTAGAATTATCTTGTTTTAACCAAATAAATAATCGTATATCCAGCTTAAGTTCACGTATTTTTTAACTTGTAAAGTTATTAAGAAATTTTTATTCAAAATCAAATTATGCTTTTTAGTGACTTTTTTAGTTTTGAATGTGATTTTTGTTGTAAAATAAATAAAATTTACTTCAATTTGAAAAAACTTCATGATATTTTTTATCCCGATTAAATCATTAAATAAGTAAGCTACCACTTTCTTGGCTCTTTAGGAAACGTCTAATCGAGCACATCAAATAGTCAGTTTGCCTGGATGTAAGGGTGTCTCAGTATACACTTGAGAATTATTATCAGTCTACCAAAGTAAGCTTAGTCGCTACACAAAATTTTCCTACGAAAAAAAAAGGATCAACACGAGATGGATTTTGTAAGCACGCAAGCTAAGATGTTTTTAAAAAATATTCCATAAAGTGGCTGGACACATATCCAAATCCTGTGCAAGATGGCGAATAGACTAACTCAAGTATTCCTCTATGCTACGCTCTACAGCGGCAATAACTTTGTCTGTACGCTTTGTACGATGTCTCTGTTGATGCGTAGTATTACTTAGAGCAATCATTATATGAAAATGTTCCATAGTTAATCGAAGTAATTGCTCTGATAAATTTGCAGAACTTAGAAGCGTTGTTCAGGTGTCAGTCTACTTATGTTGACAAGCCGAACCAAACTAAACATAAATTACCTAAGAGCCGATAAAATGCTAACATAAAGTTTTATGCCCCTATAAGAAAAAACGCTTTATTGTTACTAAACATTAGAAAAAGCTTTTGTAAGTGTAAAGTCTGTTGCTCTAACTAATTTAAACAAAAATATATATTTAGAGTATTTTATTTTTTTGTGGAAGGATCTTAGTATTCTGTCTCATTTCGCCCGTTATTATGACTAGATCGACGAGAATTAAACAACTATTGTACTTCTGTCTATCCTTAAGAGCCATTAAGCAAATCTGGTAAAATTATAAAAGATACGTGGCATTATTTAGTCCACGTATTTCATACGTTATTACATCATTAATGCTAATCACTGCACATTAGGTCAAATGACTACTTTTTCTGTGCAAAATTAATTACGACTACATTATAAGAGTAATCGAAACAGTTACATATTATATGAATTAAATAATTATGGATGGTTCCAATAAAAAAATGGAATTTAACCCATAAGTGACCAAAAATTAACCCTCTAGCACCCATTAATTTAAACACAGTGTATAGAATTAATAAATTTGTTTTTTAATACTAAAATATTTATTAATTGTTTATATCCAATTTCAATTTAATAGGACGACAAAATCTTACGGTGTGTGATTATTCCAGATTCGTTTTCCCGATTGTAGCGCTAATCTTAAGGGAATAACTATGGTAGCAAAAAGGGATGCGTAACAGCTACTTGACAAACTTTGTTCACTAAATGCTTGCTTAAACTGGGCTTGACAAGTACTACTATCAAAGCCGTAACTAAATATTAGTTCTGTGCTTAAAAAAACAAAAGCTTCTCCTCTTCCATTTCAGCAATAAAAACTTTTTTTTGCATTTCTACAATTCTTTCTGCTGTATGCGCTAGAATAGATTGAAGAGAACATTCACAAGGTTCTCTGCCGCTTTTGTACCCTCAGGACGGCATTTCATTTTCGCCGCAGTTATTTTACTATAATGAGGATATATCACAATTCCTTAATTTGCTTTCCTGGCGTATTGCATTATACTGCTCTTTAGACAAATTATGTTCAAGGAGGAAGGTTAAAGCCTCATCCGCAGTAAATGGAATTGGCTTCTTAGGATGTTCATCACAAATTTTTCGCATTTTTGATGGTCTTGTTGGACTTTGAATACTTTCCTTTAGTGTTGCAGCCAAATCGGTTTCACCTTGTTTACGTGCTGATGTTGCTGCTGCGCGAACGAGAAGACTTGTATAAGCTTTCGCATTTGAAAGCTGTGCAACTTCTTTTCTTTTTCCAAATTCCGATTTTTCGCTAAATGGTACACGAGGACGTCCAACAGCGCCACTTGTTGCCTTTTCTAAAATGCCATCTACCACAATATTTAATTCAGCATTTAGCCATGCCTGGTTTTGGTTTTTAAATACATTTGTATGACACTTTTTCCACTTTTGCTCTAGTTTCACGCAAAACAAATTAATTTTTTTTTTGGTAATTTGTTTCACTATTTCATCAGAAATTGACGAGGTCTCAAGTTTGTCATATACGTGTTTCAAAATGGCATCAACTTTTTGTTTTTTGTACTTTCCTTTCGCCATACTTCAAAAAGATCAATCTTTTTTATACAGAGGTTACCTAACAAAAACAGGCATTACTCACAAAACGCAAAAAATCGCAATTTTTGAAAAATACCAAATAACTCACTAGATAATATTCAAATTATTTTGTGCAATTTGAGAGTAGACAAATGGGGTATATTTTTTTAAAAGCTTTCAGAAAATAAAAATTTTATAAAAATTTAACTATTTATAGATGTTTACGTTAATGAGTTATTTATTAAGTAAAGCGACGCATATATAAAACGTTTAAAATTAAAAATATATCTACCTACTTGGCTCTTTCTTTTTTATTTTACTCTAATAAATTATCACAAACACAGTCCGAGATATACTTAGGAACACAATTATAGAAAAAATTTAATCAGTTGACTTCGACACGCTGCTGCATAACGGTTATTAATATTTAGTCAAAACAAAAATCACTTTTTTTTTATTTTGAAGTCTTTAGAATTAAAAAACAACAACAACAATAGTAAAACTTCAAGTTGATTTTTGGACTTTCGCACAGAAAAATGTGTCGTTTGACCTAAAGTGCACTGTAGTGAAACAGTTCGTCAAATCTGTAATAAATGTGCTAGTGATTATTACTGAGTAAAAATATAATGTGAATTCATTCATAATAAAGTAATAAAATAATAAATAAGTAATATATAAGTAGTAAATAAAACAGAAGCCTGATTGAAAATATGGAAATCTGGTAAGGGAGAAGGTCAATTACTGTAAAATTATATACGATTATGGCTCACATAGTTGAAATCAATTTCTGAGTTTTAGATATGCCTAAAGACGAACGGCAGCGTTATATTGGCATATTATACCCTAAAAAGCTGGAGCTTGTAAGATAACTTTGGGAATTTTGTTCTACAAAATATTTTAAAATTTTAGTATTAATATTGCAGAACTTAAATAGCCTGCCCACAGCGTGTAGAATTACTTCTAGGTTGTACATTCTCGATTTCTATAATGCTTTAAGTTTATCGACAAAGTATAGCCGCCAAAAAAATTTAAATTTAGGGTGTTAGTATATAAAGATCAAAAATATTTATAAATTTGTGAAAATAAATAAAAAAAATTAATGTCCTTGAAATCAAGCTTCCTAATGCGTTACTGTTGTCGCATTTGTGTTGTCGCAGATGTGATAAAAAAAAAGAAACTCTAACAACTCCGCAAAGTTTCACCCTTTGGTGCAAATTTGTGCCTGCATGTTTCATTAGACGAAAATTAATTTTTGTGTAAAACCTTGAGGTTCAAGAGGCTACTGATTAATTTAACAACAAAAAAAAAAAGAAATAAAATGTTGTATACACTCTCGCCTCATAGTTAAGAGTCGGTTGCCTAGATTAAGCAATTGTGCAATTTTTGGGATTACTTAAAGCGAAATCTATTTCTTAACTAGCCCACATTTTTAAAATTAAATTCTTTACTGCTTTTACATTTCCATATGATAATGTCAAATATAAATTAAATTTCCTTTGTGTTTTAGTCTGTATATTTATAAAATATTTTCATTTGTGTACCGAGTTAAAGTAGAGATAAATAAATGCCTTTTAGCAGCATAAAATATCATAAAACATGGCACTTATATGCAAACGTTTCCATAAATAAATATGCATGAGGTTCTGTATAATGTACATATGAATGTGTTAAAAAAATATGAATTTTATTTTTCTTCAACAGTTTTTATTTAAAATCTTTAAAGGCACAAAGTTGAACTGTTGGTACTTGAAAATGTATTTTCATTATTTTGTTCATTGCAGCTTGTAGCTTAGGCGATATAACTGTCTGCTTTTCTGTAGCTGCATGTCTGTCCCACTATCCGTTATTCTATCTAGTCGGGCTGTTTCCCTGCCTACCATCGGATTATTAAAATAATGGCACACATATACGCCTGACTCTCATCCTTTTGAACATGTCATATTATTTATGCATATTTTTTATTTTATGTTTTTTTTATTATTATTTTTTTTATTTTGGTATCTGACATTTTTAAGGCTTCACATAAAAATAAAAACAACAACAATAACATAAATTACAAGTACACAAAGCCCCTGAACTTCAAAGAAACAAAAACGAAACAAAAAATTGTTGTGTAGAAAAAACATTCATAGAGAAAAATTTACTGACACTAGAGCATAAAGTAAAGTCAGCATACCAAAACGCGTGCAACACACCACAATTTACATGATAAAGGAGCAATCAATATCTTTAATAATGCTTTATCCTAAAACAGAAAAAATACGTTTTATTCACTTTACTCTTCTTTACATCGAATTTGCTATAAGCAAGATCTAACAAGTGCTTACAGCCGGCTTCGCACTCTACGAATCAACTAAGAGAAACTTTTTGAAGGTCATATGTTCTCAAGCATCGATATTATGTAATTTAAGCTGCAGCAACTTGGTATTATGTTGCGGTTTAGATGCCTACTGTCCGAAATCCCTACCAAACACAAACACAATGTTGTTCAATAGCGGTTTTAAGAAAAACTCTCAACTTCAGAATGCAGACCCACGCTATATAGCGATAACCTCTCATGAAGGGTTGTTTTTTAGACTGTGAATATATCTAGCAGATATTTTCACTTACTCTCTATAGAGTTGGCACAATTAAATTATTATTTTAATAAAGTTTTTCAAGACATTTAAGTTTTGTAAAATTAAAACTGTTTTATATTTACAATAAAATTAATCTGCCATTAATTGTAGTAAAATCTTAAGTCTCTGTGAGTTTTATCCATGATTTTAATATGTTTTCAAAAATTGTTTGGCAACTTTACTTATTCCACCTAAAAACTATAATAACAACTACAAGCAGCTTGTGGTTCCAATGCTCCGATATAGAATTAAGTTGTCATTGTTATTGCTTTTAAGAATGCAACATTTTTTAATATGATTTGTATGACTTTTAAGTGTTACAAACATAGTGCTGCAGAGAATATCGTACTTAAGACAATTAATTGTCAACAATCCAGAAAGAAAAAACATCAACTTAACATCCAGTAATCCTTCTTTTGAAGAATTTTGAATTATTTGTTACCCTGGAGTTAATGTCGACGTCGTTGACGGCGTTTCAACGCCGAAAAAGTTGAAACAGATTGAACTTTTACGGCGTTGCAACGCGTGGAGATTAACTGCTCTCATACAATTTCATACGATTCAACTTTTTTTTGACATTTCACGCCGTCAACGACGTCGACATTAACTCCAGGGTTAAGCCTTCATAAAAGAAGACTGTACAAACATTACATTGCAGATGTTACGTCTTCACATATTTTATTTATTATATGTTGACAAAAGACTGGTCAATATTCTTCTCCAAAATAATTTTCTGGCCTATAGCGAACATAAAAAAATAAATGATGCCGTTGCCAATGATGATAATTTTATTATTATATTAAAATCATAAAGTAGACAAATAAAAGAATTTACAGTAAAAAAGCAATCTAAAGCTCTTGTGGTTAAATGACCTTGCAACTATTAGACCCGGTCTTGTTATAGTAATATGTTGCTGATGAACTTACCATCATCAAATCTCGAAATCACTTAACTTACGCCTTCATCACTAGACTGCCTACACTTACGAGCACACCTAGTAAATCAAATAATAAAATTATGTTTGGAGGTCCTTAATTCGATAATTACAGAGCTCAAGAAAGTTTTTGTGCTAAAGAAATTGTTAACCATGAATGAAATTAAATTTTGGTGGCCTCATTCAAAACCCTCAGAATTAAAAATACGTACAGTTGTGGTATCAGAAATCGGTAGGGATAAAACACGTGTAGTACTGCTTAAAAAAATAAGTGACTGATAAGCAACCCTATCCTTTCCTGTAAGAAATCGATGATCTCGTATAAATAGCTCATTCTTGAGACAAAAACATTAATCGCGTCTAATACATCGCACATTTTAGTCAGCATAACCAAAAAGCCTCACTAGCTTCCAGTTACTAAATGGTTTGTATCCATATCATTTTAACTTCGAAAATATACAATTCCCGCAAACCAAATTATTACAATCACCTTACAAAAGCTCCTTTCCGTTTAACTGTCAGTAGTTCCAACATTAAAATTTAAAAAAGTGTTTGCGTTTAGATACGAAAGTGCATACAGTTTGGCAATAACCGCTAGAAAACAATTATAAACAATAAGCAAAATATACCCAAAAGCTTACGCTGCCACGGACAATTTTATTTCATTATCTTCTCAGGTCTTTGAACTACTTCTGCACCTATAAGGAATTAAAGTTTATAGCGATGCCAGTGACCAAACAGTTTTCAAAAGTAGATGAATTCTCAATTAGTTTATGAAATACCAAAACTGAATCATTGAGTTTATGATATATCCACGATTCTACTCAAATAAACTGGAGTACAAGAAAGACAAAAAATTACACAGAAACATATTAATGTCTAAAACATCATGTTGCCACACTTTATATGTTTAAAAATATGTTTTGGTTTGTTGCCATTAACTTTCTATGTCCTGTGAGCTGTAGTTACTGTTCAAGTGCTTCTGACGTTTTTATTATTATTGCTGTTGTAGCTTTATTTAAAAAACCCCAACTAAACATGAAGTTGATACTTTTATGAGTAAAACTTGTTGTCAGTTTGTAGACTTCTAAATTTTTGAAAGTACCTTTCTCTAGCTTTTAGTTTTATTTTTGTTTATTTACCTTTTTAAAGGATAAAAAACCGAAATTTCACAATACTTGTTTGTGAAATTTCTTTCTAGAAACGCTATAAACAAACAAAAACTTTTTTTTTTAAAGTTTTAAAGTTTAACAAACCCACACATTTAAAGTTAATAGCAGCAACAAAAGCTTTTTATTTTTATATATTTTTTCCACAACAACACCGGTTGGTTGACTCCCCTTTTTCCTATTTTTGCCGTTCAAACCGTCTTTTACAGCAGAAATACTTTGTGTTTGCTAAACAAAATAACAAAAACTATTCAAACAAAAACCTCTGAACTCAAGTGTAAAAAAGAAGAAATAATCGTGACTGCCCTGGAGGTTGGCAAAAAAATTTTTAAGTAAATAACGGTTTTTTAAATTTCAAAAGGTGCACGAACGAACGTTAACCAGAAAACTTAACAAAAAAAGATGAATTAAGATCAAAGATTTAAAAAAGATTTTTTGTATTTCAAACTGACTTACTAATGCAGGGTGTGTAGAGAAATTCCAAGAGATTTCAAATTTTCCACCTTTTTATTTCACTTGTATATTTTCTTCGTGTGAGTGTGAGTCAATAATATACTTTGCGATAAATTTTAATGTTATATTAAGCATTAAAAATGATGGAGGTTTTTTAATCAATTTAGTAAGAATGTAACGTTTTGCAAGTAAATGCCTCGGAACAAATTCTCTTAAAATCCAGCGGCTCTATTACATCGCAAAAAAAAGGCTCAGCAAATAATTGAATATTTAAAAATCTAACAAAGTTTACGTTTAAATTTGGCACAAACACTTAAGATTGGATGAGGTTATGCAGAATAGGAATTATTTTCAAACGGTGTGTAAGCTTCCTTCTAACCTTATAATTATGGTTGAAAATTAAAAAATGATTGACTGCTGCGAAGAATGCACACACATTACACATACCATGTAACTAAACTTAAGTTTTATTAGCAATCATTTATTCGGTTTAATGATTAATAATTTTTTTGAAATTAGATCTGAAAATATGAAATTGAGCCAGAACAAAACTTGTTCATTGGTATTTATATTTCATAATTACTTATGTTGTTAAAATAAAATCTCGAAATGCGAACCTCATCCCAACTAACAAGTGTACATTTAAATAAAGATTAAGGGTAACAATTATAAAAAATTATATTGCTACTAGTTTATTGTACCCGGCGTTACCTAGGTCAAATTTTATAGCCTTTCGAGGCACTGTAAGGTATACTATAGACTTGTGTACTATATTTTGTAATTGAAAGAGTAATTTCATTGTAATTTCGGAGATAACATATTAGAACTCTCAGGAAAGACGTCACCTTTCAGATCAAATCTATTTATTCTGTGACCTAAAGTTCACAAATACAGAATTTGATTGGATTTGCACATTTAAAAATAGTATTAGAAATGTCGCATAGTGGCCAATTTGGCTTCGCTAGCGGTATTAAATTCAAATTTTCAAAGTTTAAAAACCGTTTATTTTTTTAACAATCGATAACAAATACATTCACTAGATTTGTATCGATTTTTAAAAGCTCAGCTTACAGCTGATGAAAAGCTGTGAGCTGTCAAAGTCAGCATATGTTTCTGCAAGTGTTGTGCAAAATATTTCCGCCTTTTTGATCATCGTTTTGCTATTCGTGTTAAACTTGCAAATTTTATTATTTTCATTTCAAGTTTTGTTATATACTAACGCCAAGGTATGTAATATATAAAAAAAACTGTGGTTGTAATCTGTGTATACTTATGTTATTTATAAAACGTAATCGTGTTTAAGTGTATTAGCAACTCGCCCATTGTAACGTACACCTGTCTTTCGTGGAGTAGAACAAAATTCACCTGCATTCAGTGTAATTGTAAATTTTCCTATATGTGTAAACCATTGTGTGTCCAAATGTCGCACGAGTACGTGCGAGCCTTCAATTTGTTGTACTTTTTAGGCAAAATGTCAGTGACAAAACGCACCCTTTTTTTAATATGGCATGAAGAAGCGATCCCCACCAAGAAGTTTCTCGCCGTGGAAAATTATGTTCTTGGTAACGTTTTGAGCAAAATTTCCTATACTCAGAAGGAGCAGTACGAAATTGGAAGGAAACTGCGAAATTTTGCTTGTAGGCTTATCCAAAAGTGGAAGGCCTGTGGCAGAAGTAACGTTTTTTTCAAAAAAAAAAAGTAGCCAAGAATGGCTAGATACACCATTGATATTATTGGAAAAAACAGCAAATGAAAATATTGGACGACCGGAAAAAGAGCTTTCCGAGTGCTGCAGAAAAACGCAAGTCAATAAGATGTCACGGCTTACAGAGGAAGTGTCATGTGAAGGATTGTTGGTAGCTACAAGCTGCAGTTTATATAAAGCTGGAAAGCGCAGTGCTTCCAAAGTTGTAGAAATGATAAAAGGCGATGAGGATTTTAGCGGAAAGGTAATAAAAAATATAAAAAAACCAAAGCCCTTCCATTATTATATTAGTTTCGATAGGGAAGTTAAAAGCTTGCTTATAATGCATCATTTTGAAGATGATTTCTCTGAATCTGATACTGAAGAATCTGATTAATATTTCTTTTATAATATAGTTTCTCCTTGAGCTGACAATTTTTTTGGGAAAATGTTTATTGAATTAAAAAAAAAATTAAAAAATTAAAAATAAAAATTTTAAAATTAAAAAAAAATTAAAAATAAAAAAATATTTAATTTTTTTCCAAAAATTGTTTAATTTTTTTCTGAATTGAGAAAATAAACATTTTGAAGATATCTTCTTTACTTTGGAAGCTATGAATAAAATGCCGCTAGCGAAGCCAAATTGGCCACTGTGTGTCGTGTAGTATTCTATCTTTCTATTCATTATTTGTCAATATTTTATTAATAAAACGCTTTCGATTTAAATACAAAGCCAACGTTTTCATTTTAACGACATAAAATTTTGCAACAAATTATTCTTTAATAGTTCGCATTATGGGCTTTAAGAATTTCAGGGCAATATAACCAATACACCACTTTTGAGGCTAATTTATAATTTTACACCGTAGTATTATTTAAAGCTTTAAAAGCAAATTTTGGTTAAACTTCATTCACAAACTATTATTAATATTTAAAACTATTAAATAATTAACTCTGAAATTATTAAAGTACACAGTGCGAACTTTCTTTAAGAAATTTAAATGTAAGCAGATAGATAGGCGCCATCTGTTTGCATATGAAAACAAAATTATCAGTCCCTTCATAAAAGTTAAAATTTTAAAGGGTCCTGCAGCCTAATTCTCTAATTATTATAGCTAAAGCTAAATCTTGATTACTAAAAAGCTAAAAAAAAATAACGGCGAGTATTTTAACTATATCGCTAAATTTGTATTCTGTAGTATCAATCGCTTAGCTAAAATTTTATATTTTTTCCGTAGCTAATTTGCTATCACTATACTTATCTTTTCCCCCTACTTTGATAAATTGCTGTTTAAAAGAGACAAATACATTGTGGTAGCTTCGTATTAGTGTTAACTTACTTTATGATTCGGTTTCCTTACAATGATTAGCGTTTACACACAAAAAGTTTTCAATATCTGTATATGATGTATTTATAACAAAGTTAACACACAAAACAATCGTCAACAACAGCCTTTGAAGAAAAAACAGACTTAAATTAAAATTTTAAATGTTTGCGAGTAGTTTCCTGAAGAGCTAAGTAAGTAGTAGCGAAATGGACATCGAGACGTACTTTCACCTTTAATAATCAAAATCGGTGATTTATATAATTTGTTCGGGATAATTAGCACAATATTTTTAAAGGTAAAAAGCATTTTAATCTTTTAAAAATATCACATAAATTGGCAAATATAGTGAATTAGTGCTCTTTCATTGCTAAAATTCATAAAATTTACATAAAAACCACAAATAAAAAATGTGTATGTTTTACCCAAATTGTAGCACACAAAAATATTCGTTGCTAAAAATTATATTTATTTTTTATTTAAAATCGCTTATTTGAAATAGAGAATACAAGATTAGAAAATTTTAGCGATGACAATAAAGGCTAAATTTAAGGCGAATTGGATTTTTAGACATCACCAAATTAAGCAATACACATTACAGAATTGCTTTTACAGCTAAAAATCGCTAAATGGTTTTTATAGATTTAGCCTATTTTACAACATAGGACCGTGTTGCGAATTTCATTAAAATCATTCAGTAACTTAGCCGTGACTGACGCACGCACGCACAAACAAACAAAAAAACTTACGAAAAGATTTATTATATATAATAGATAAGATAAAATAAATGTTTGAAATGATTAATTTTTGTAATGGCTATTTGAATACTAGCGAGGCCAAATAATTCTTTAGTCTTACTAGAGTAACTTAAATCTACAAAAAAAAATTATTAAATTTAATTTATTAATTTCTAAAGTCCTTTAGTCTTTCAATTTTTATTTAACCATTTTTGTTATTTTGTCGTTGCTTTTCTCAAGCAGCAGAGTTACACTAACTTCTTATCGGGTGTCAATACGACATCAAGATTGGTCCGTAAATGGCGGACATCTCTTACGAGATGGCGACCCATTCCAATCTGGAACTATTTTGGGAGCCGGCTCATTTGGGCATTCATAGTCCCGGACGCATTCGCCAGATCTGGAACTCGGCTGAGAGACCGGGAGATAGATCCACTGGTGGAAGTCCCATTAAGCTGCTGAGGGCTTTATTTCAGTAGGAACTCTTTAGGGCCGCGCAGACTAGATGGTCTGAAGAGGTCACCTGCACGGTCTTGAGAACATTATGGCCTCAGTATGATAATAGGAGATCTGCAACTCTGCTGAGATTTCTTCGAGGGCAGCTGGACACACTGGTGGCTGTGCTGACAGAGCACTAGGTCAATGGTACCCATGCTAGGAGACTGAATCTTCCGCACCATGACTACTGTAGGAGTTTTCAGGACTACGAAGAGGAGGAAACGGTAGAGCATGTGCTCTGCCATTGTCCAGCTCTTTTTGGGAACAGAGCGGACATTTTCGGCAGTCCGAGACGGCATGGTCTTGCAGACTTATCGGTCTGTGATGTTGCTAGGAAAAACTCGTTTATCCGGTTTTCGGGGTAGTTTGGATATGGATCTTAATGGTAGCGTAGGGACCTGAATTGATCCTTACACATCCTATTCCAGGTAACACAACGGGATCTTTAGGATCCAAGTGAATCGTTTTCCTCACACCGACAGCCTGTGCAACCTAACCTTCACTAAACTTTATGCTCTTTTAGCAGCGAAACAAGAGCTTAATTGATTTAAAGTTCACAACTAGCTAAAGCCAGAGAGTAAAAAACAATAAAAAATGTGTGTTTAAAAAATATATCATAATCATTTTCATCACGTTCCAGACACACAAATTTAAATATTTTAAAAGATTTTGTTTTGTCAAAAATGGATTGTGAAGAATTTTCAATAAATAGAATCCCAATTTCATCACGAGAGTACAAAAAAAAAATGAATATGAAATCTCCTGCCAAACCGCACACAATTCCTATAACATGATGCATTATATGAAGCACATCGAACCCATTAATTTTTCTGAAATTTTACTGTAGTCCTTGAATGGTATTTTCTTATACAGAACTATATTTCTCATTTCCTAAATAAAGCACTCTCTTCACAGGTCCCAAATTTTTATCAGTATCTTCATACAAAAATTAAATGCTGCAATTTTCCTTTAAAAAAAACTAAATTGGATCAAGGTGGTTGTCAGTAATAGGACACTCCAAATAATTTTTCCTATTCTCAGATATTAAAAACTTTACAAACATTTTCATTTTAATTTTTTTAATCACATCAAATCGTAATTTTCCTAAATGAATTTGTACGGCAGAAAAGTATGTCAATTTATCTCGTAAATATAATGAGTAAACACTCAAATGTGTTCTATTTAAATAAGTATGAAAAAAACGGTAAAACAAGAACGATGCACAAGTGTCATGTTGCATCAATTACAAAAAAAAAATTGATGTGGTATTTTAAATGAATTTCTGTTAAACGTTTTAACTATTAAACGTTTAGTGTGAAAATGAAAACAATTTATAACAAAATCAAAGGAAACAATTTTATAATAAATGATAATAAAAATAAAACACTTGATTTTTATACATTTAGGCACAAGCTGAAACATTATGATTAAAAAATTAAACATATAGGAAAGATTGGCAAATGGATGGGTAAATGGTTAATTGTGCGTATCTGTCACGTTCTTCACCATTAAAATATTCTCCAAATTTCTTATCTTCAATTTAATTAAAGTGGATTAAGAAGAAGAACATCAAAAAAATGAAATTTATTTTTAATGTCAAAATCTTTGTTACAGTTTTGGTATTCAAAATAATATGAGTAACCGTATTACCTGGAAGCATAAATCAATTACAAAAGAAGAACAAAACGAGATATACAAAAAGCTCAACCAAAATGTTAGTGACCATTTGTCCATCCATTCTTAAATTTGGTGATCCGAACATCATTATCAGCCATCAGTATGTGAAACCTGTGTATTTACACGTTCATAACAAAGTGAAAAAACATTTATTTTTAGCTCAAGAACCCTTTTGCATGATTTGACTCACAAATTTTAAATTAAAAAAAAAAAAAAATACACAAAAAAGTTAAAAGTTTTTAATAACACTATGTCCTGACGAACGATTGATTTATTAGCACTTGAACAAAACGTCAGCAGAATATTTAGCAAACATTTTTCATGTTTGTCTCGGTGGAGAAAACGTGGCGATGTTAATGTTTCGTTCGCTCATAATTTTAAATAATTTTTTATTTATTTATTATTGCTTTTTGTTAATTTACATACAATTACATAAAATTAGAAAAATTTACAGGTTTTTGGTTTAAATATCGCCTCACTTCAATCACTTTTATAATTTTTAAATGAAAGTTTGATGGCAGACATCGTTGTGTGAACAAATGTTCTGATAACGATGGTTGAACAAGAACATAACATCAACAACAATGGTCTACACAAGCCATTTTAATGTGCGCACATGAAATTGTTCAATGTTTGAACAAATCAATGGCTCGTCAAGACGGCGTATAATAATTCAACTGACTGGCAGCATCAGAGAAAGAAAACTTTTAAATTAAATGAAATAAATATTTCGATTTATTTTACGTGGTAGGAATGTGTAGAATTTTTTTATAAATTTAAAAAAAATTTTATTTCACTTTATTGCGAAATGTGATTAAGTGTAAAGAAATATATGAAAAAAGTTAATGAAAAAATATAAAATACACCGCAACACAATAAAATTTATTGGTCGCATATAACATGATTCTATCATATTTCATAAAAAGCATTTACATTACAAATATTACATTTTAATAAAAACAGTTTTTAAATTGGTTTAACCTTCTTCTGTAAAGTTACAATTATTTGAGTTAGGCCCTTTCTACATAATTCCATCGATATATAATATGCTGTGGCGTATATGGAGTGTAAATATGTTGTGGTGTTGGTGAGCTCCTCAGTTCTGTATACTTTAATACTAAATTGTGAATTTCATAAAAGTAAATAAGCTTATCAGTAGGAAATAATCTTTACAATGAACTACTTTAAAAATTTTATTACGTGAACTTGTTGATTAACATTACAAAGCTTAAGTAAACAAGTGAGAGTGCTATATTCGTCTATGCCGAATCTTATATACCCTTCACCATCTTTGTAAATATAGTTTAGCTTAGTAACTTCAATACAAAAAAACACCAATCAAACATTGGGGTGACAGAGTGTTAAAAAAAATTTTTTTGGGTTAAAAAAATTTTATCGGCTCTTAATGGGTTAAGCATTTAAAAAAATTATTTCCTTGAAGATCTCTTCAAAAGCTTTAAAATGATACCCACATTGAAATTTAAAAAAATTTGAAAACTTCAGAGGTCAGTAACTCGGAAAATATTGGCGAGCGCCAGTTTTTTCACTGGATGTTTTTATTTTCTTATTTTCCACGTATTTATATTTTCATTGCAGTTACTTTATTGCTCCAAATGACATTGAAAAATTAGAGGTAGGCGTGGAGTTTTTCTTGCTGCCTCGAAGGAAATGGACCGATCATGCTGGTTTCCAACAGTACCTCTTTCAACTATATCTGATCGATTTTATTTATTACTATTTTTTTTTTTTTTTTTTTTTTTTTTGTGAAATCAAGTTTAAAGCAGACCATAAATTTGTTTTACTTTATTGTGTGCAAAAGCAGGTATCATTTAAAAATACTTAATTATTATTATTAATTTTAAGAATTTTTTAAAAACTTAAAAGTCGTGGAGGAGTTATGTTTCCTCTAGTGCTTATGTTATTTTCACGCACTTCCTTTTTAATCATCAAAATGTTTAATTTGTGTTATTTATTTATGAAATAAATTAAACACGATGTTTTTATTGCTGAAATTAATTAAAAATCTATAAAGACAATTTAATTAAACAGAAATTACTCAATTGAGATTAATTTGTTATAATGGTATATATAATACATAATAGTATTTATTCAATTTTACGGTATGTCATCATCAGAAATATCTCTCATCATGTTTTTAATCATATAAAAATTTTTTATCTGAAATTTCAAATTTGTGTATACATACATCAGTATGTATGTATCAATTTGTCTTTATTTAATTGAGAGTTTAAATTTATATTTATATTTGTTTTTGTTTATATTTGTTTTAAATTATTTTTCAATAAGTTTTTTAAAATACATACTGTCCATCACAACCAATTTACAGTACTGTACAATTTTAGTTACTGGTTTTTATTATTACTATTCGATAGCATCATCTTATTTAACTAAACATCAATAGAAAAATATACATTAGCATCAACCGAACTAAATAACTCTCAACTGATAAAATAGTGCCGTGCCGCCGAGCACTCAATGCATTGTGTTTTTCCTTACTAAATTTAAGCAACAACAAGGCTTCTGGAATATAATCGACAATTTTTTTAAGTTTTTCTAATGGCCAAAAATATGGTCAAACAGCGCGCTACGTGTACCGTTGTCTAATGTTGGGTTTCGTTTAAAGATGAGGTATAACTATATTGCATACTCGTAGAAGAAAACTTAAGTTTACCTAAAAGTTTATTCACGACATTGTAGCAAGATTCTCTAAAAAGCCTACAAGCATTTAATTATATTCTTTAGCAAAAGAAATAACAAAAGTAAAAAAATATAAAAATATAAAAAATATAAAATATCAGCACATTAAAAAAAACTACTTTTTCACGCAGACTTTTTTAGCTATTTCTAAATTAAAAAGTATTATGGCCGCGGAAAAAAAGAATAAAGAATATATTTTTATTTAACACGTTGACTGCCACGCGTGTTTACAACAAAATCCCCGTTAGGCCACCCGTGCCACTGTAAGATGCGTGCTCTGCTACCGCATGTCTGTTTACATTTCTTTCGGTACTCTCACCCCGATATCTATTACGATCCTCATTTATCACGTTATTACTCTGCACGAGCAGTTGTAATCTTTGCCGTGTACTGAGTAGTACAACTAATATCTCTGCCCAACTAATATCTCAACCGCAACTTTGCAGTGAATGCTTCAATATTTTGCACTGTAAATAATTTTGTTAATAAACGATTTTTAAAAAAATTCAACAGTATTATTATCTCCTGTCATATATTTATCTAAATATGTTCGGAAATCCTTTGGAAGGAGTCACCCGACGTGGCCTGATGAGAACTCTTGCCGTCACCCGAATACGGGTGACGTGGCCTGATGAGAACTTTTGCTGTCACCCGAATACGGGTAAAACGGCAGTTAACGTGTTAAAATAAAACTGACCTTTTGCTGGAACAATTATAAATTAAAAGTATTACTTATATTTTTTTTCAAAAGAACTTCAGCCGGAACTTTTAAAAGCAGTAAGCAGCAAATAATTGAGTGGCTCGAGGAAATTGAAAAACAACGAGATGATTTCTGCGACGGCGTATAACAAAAATATCACCAATTTTCACTTTTTTCTGCTTGTAACAAATTTCTTATGAATTGAAATTTTTTCACATCACATTAACTTACCACATTTATTTTATTGCTTAATTTTAACATTGGTTTTTTAATATTCTTTTTTTTTTTTGTTGCCATATCGTCAACAGGCTCTCATTTACGCTTACTAATCTTCCATTAAAATAATAAGTAAACAGTCTGAGTTTTTTTTTTTTCTTTCTTTTTATTGACTCATACATCAAATAAATTTCAACGTTAGACTTATCACCGACATTGTCATTATAATCTCCTCACATTTCCTACAATATTTAATTCATTTAGGGGTGGTTTGTGTTTATTTAAAACTTGACGTTTTAAGTAAAACAGAAAGTGATTTTATTCTGTTTCAAAATCAATTGTAAGATAATGATGATGCTGATGTTTTTTTATTTTAAAATACATTTTATAGCATTATTACTTTTTCCTGTTTTATCGGTATTTTATTTATTAATGAGTTTATGTGTTATTTCAAACTTTTACGGCTATGAGACATTAAATCAAATTTCTTCAAATTGAAGTACACAGGCATTTTTTAGCACAACACTTAGTTGTTTGCTTTTTTCGGGTGAAATTTAGTTTGATGGTAAAAATATCAGAGATTGTTGTAGCGTGACTCATAAGTTTATTTAATGAGAATATTAGTCATATTATTTATGCCACAGAAACAAAAGTCCAATCAACTGTCAAATAATATATTCATTTAATCTTTTGTCTTAAATCAAATTTTTTCTTTCTATTAAAGCAAAAATACTACCAGGAAAAATTAATTAAAGAGTAACCAGTAAGAGTGCTATATTCGGCCATATATGTAAATCTAATTTAGAGAAGTAACTCCAATCAAAAAAAAAAAATAAAAAGAGTCACACAGTTATAAAAAAAAACAAAAAACAGTATCATTATAAATTTACATAAAAATACCATGGGCTCTTAAAGAGTTAAGAATTTTTTATTATATTTATATTTGCTGAAAAATCTTTTCAAAAGCTTTTAACTGATCTTAAAAAATATGGAGCACACTCGTACTTTTCTATGAAAAGTTCAGAGGCCCATAACTCGGAAAAGAACGACAATTTATACACTTAATATTTATTCTTATTTGTTAATTGTCTATCGCCCCATATACATATTGTTTTTTTTTTTATTAGCGTTACTTTACTAAAATAGATTTGTTCCAAATGATATGGAAAAATTAGAGGCTGGACCAATCTTGCTGATTGTCAATAGCAACATTTTCGAAACTATATCTGATCGATTTGCGTATGGGGTCGAAAATGCATACTGTAGAAATTACACGCGGAGTGACAACGTGTCTACGTGATTTATATTTGATCAGTTGCAAGTGTTCCGAAATTGAGCTCCAAAGCAAGATCAACTATAAGAGAGACATTTGTAGCATAGGGTGTGCCACGAACCATATTAAATTTTACGATTTTAATTTTTATCGACCTTTTGTTGATTTATTTAATGTTTGTTCTCTATAGTTTCCTATAGTTAGGCTTTCATGGTCAAGCTTAACATACTTTAACATTTTATTTAATATCTTTAGTTACAGTTCAAATTTAGTGCTACATTCGTTCTTTTCAAATGAAACATACCGTCCTTATATTTTGCGAGTACTTCTATATTTTTAATATTTATTCCTCTCTATTGAAGAACAAATGTCACATGCCGTAGCATGGAAATGCCCATATATACATATAAGTGTGGGAGCTAAGCAAGCTGTATCTTTCATATTTAGAGTATTAAGGCTAAAACTATATCTACAATATTTGTTTAATCAATGACATAATCTATTATTCTTTACAAGAATTTCAAAACCTAAAGAATCTCACATTACACAAGTTTCTCTCTATCTACATAATTACATAAGTTGCTATTAAAAGGCCTAGATGCCTAACCAGAGTTTTACGTCAATATCCGTGTTAATATGGATTTAACGTGGGTTCCACATTATGTACCAGCAATTTTAAATTCAGACTGTTTAAATAAGGATTTATCACATAAACCCTTTTAAATTGATTGAAAAAATTAACCCATTATCGGAAAATTTTTTTAATACTTATGTTTCAAGTGCCATTTTCCTTCTAAGTACTTTTAGTGTTTTAAAAGAAATTAAAATTCATCAAACAGTTATGTAACGGAAATTTTATTTAAAATTTTAAGCTTCAAAAAAGTCAAGTTTTAAATCTATTTTTTTTTTTTATTTTTTTTTCCAATCAGGATTTGAAACATCGAACTTATAAATAATAAAATTCACTTTTTTCGGCTTTTTGGTTCTTTTTAATTTGAAAAAATTCATTAAAAAATCAAGGTTATGAGCAAATAAACAAATTTTACTTGAAATTATACAAAAATATATATTCTATAACAATTGATACTAAACCGAACAAACAGAAATTTAAATTTAAAAAAATAAATAAATAATCACAACTTTAACGTCTTCCATTACAAGGACGCAATATAAAACAGTATGGATTAATTTACAGCGTCATACACATAGAGGTCGCCACAGTAGCCTTTGATGCTTTGGCTTTAAGTTTATGCTGTTAAGAAAAATGTCCAGATACGATCAAATGGTTATCGGTTAATTGCAGAAATTTATATCAAACTGATCGATTCAAGAGCTGCTTTTAGCTGGCTCTGAAACGTCAACTCTAAAATAAGCTACAGCTAACTTGAAAGTGAGCAAGGTTATATATCGCTGGTCTCATGTAGAAACGCCCTAACTCGCATATAAGTAACTTTACAGGAGAAGGTAAAAACATAATAGAAACTGTATTTATCACAATGTAATATTAAAAATGCAAATGCTTAGAAAACCGTTATTTTTGATACTATTGCATTCAAATTTTGTGACAAGGTGTATCTGTGTGAAATGTATTGGAATCACAAATAATTTCAATTTCGTAAAAAATCGAGTTAGGCCATTTTTACATGAGACCAATTAATTGGTATCAATTTCCATACTTCAAATGAGAAAAGCGAGCAAAAGTTTTAATGGACTAAATATATATTAAACTGTTACAAAAAGTGTTTAGTTACGCATAATTTTAAATTAATATTATTTTTTTTTTCTTTTAAGCGCAAACTATATAAACCTTAATTCATAGTGCATTAAAACTTTTGCTCGCTTTTCTCATTTGAAGTATGGAAATTGATACCAATTAATTGCACTAGAAATATTATGTTTCCACTCTATTTATTATTATGTGAAATTTGTACATTTGCTTTAAGCTTTTTTTATTTGTAGACAATTTATGCTAAATGTACTATTTATTTTAATTATATTGAGCTTGAAAACAATGGATTATTGCCGACATATGTTGAAACGATATTATTATAAAACTTTGTAGAACACTAGACCAATGGAATTTAATACAAAAGTTTGTGTAATTCAAATGTATTATTATCATATTCATATATTAAAGAATTTAATAAGCAAATATACTTAATTTCTACTATTAAAATATTTAATTAAAAATTTAGGTCATTCATTAGAGAAATATGTTGTCACAATTACAGTGTCTTACATAAGTTTTTTAATTTTTACCATAATATTAAATATTATAATTAATACTTAAAGTTCAACTAAAGGTAAGTTATTAAATAATAAATAAGTGCGACGTACTTGCCATATAATGACTTACTTTTGTGATTGCCATATTTTGTTACTCGCTTACAAAACACATTACATTATTTTTCAAAAAAACGAAGTAGTAGTGTTAAAAGAGACTACCGTACTAAAGGTACTCATTATTTCCTACAATAATTAATTAAATCGATTATCAGTAATTGATTATAAAAGTCTCATGCCTTGTTAAAATCATTAGGTTGGCAATCTAGTTGGGAAGTACTTCTACCAAAAATGCTTAATTCCACACTCGATTACCTCTTCAAAAATTTTTTGCTGGGGTAACTTAGACTATATGTCGAGAGGTTTCCACTGAAAATTATATGTGTTAAACTAAAACGCACAGAATAGGGATTCAAAGCAATTGAAATTTGCCTTAGTAGTTTAACTTCATTCATCATATGTTTTAGAATACATTTTATTTTAATTAAATATATGTCTTAGCGTTTTAACAGTTCTTGTCATTTAATGATTTTTATTTTATGTCAAGTATATCTCTTTCTGCCTACACGATACACACATGAAGCATTAAAAAACATTTAGTTTTTCTTAACACAACGAAATTACTTGAAGCAAGGAGTAGCACAAACTTAAGTTTTCTGTTACAACAGTGCTGGCATGCATTATTGAAGGATTTCGTCCTTTAACACATGGTAAGTAATACCTTCAAATACTTATCCTAAGGAATGTTCTATTTTTTTAATTTTTTAATTATTATGTGACTTTTAATCTATACTATAAATTGTAGTTAAAATGGTGGTGGTTTTCTCAATGATGGAAGCATTCGGTTATAATATTTGATCTATTAAAACAAGTTTAGCATGTAAAAGATAAGCAGTTTTTGAAACTTTCTCTGCCTAATATTTAAATCTTAGTCGAATAATAAAAAAATATTTAATTAATATTTAAAAAACAGCTGGATTGATTATTTTACAAAATGCGATCTTATCTTGAACATTTCAAAGACTTTCGCCGTAATGTTCAAGGGTAGGCGCAAATATATTTACCCGACAATACATTCTGTCGGACAAGAAATGATTGGGACTTTGGACAGGCTTAAGTACTTGGGTGTCACCTTCCATGAGAACTTTGAGAGCTATCGCCACATTGACAATATTCTTAAGAGAATCGAGAGGATTTACTCCGCATTCAGGGAGCTCTCAAACGTAAGAGGGGTCTTGATAGAAAAGTGCGTCTTCTAGTGTACCGCCAAATTATCCGTCCTATCATCTCCTACGCTTTTTCGGCTTGGTTCGGGATTTCTTCGCACCAGATGGAGAGGCTGGGGCTTAAAAATTATATAGGACCAAACGGGGAGATTCACAGGCCATCATGTAGATCAATTTAGTGGCTACTTTTGGAAAATTATCTCTATCGTGAATTATTTTAGCTGTAAAATTTTTTCGTCATTTTTATACATTCTACCAAAGGTAAAAATGGATATATAAAGGCTTGTCATTCCGTTTGTAACTACGACAATATCGATTACCCTTGTCTGTCTATAAGATTCGGCTTAGCCGAATATAACACTCTTAGCTGTTTTCCTTTGGTTATTAATCATCAAACATTTAAATTTAATTTCTGTTTCTAGGAATATAGACAAAATGGAGCATAATAATTAAATTTTTCTATATCAATGGAGACATATTGTTACGAATAATAAAATCTGACAACCCCTGTAGTTGTTTCCGTATGAGTGTGGTGAATAAAGTTAATTCAACAACCAATGGTGTGTTTACGGAATAAAAAAACAACAAGTTAGCTAACAAAAGCTGAGCAGCCTCAATTGCTGCGTTGGTAGAGGTGCGTACTACAAACCAGGGGATCCGAGTTCGATACCGCATTCGGGCATGCGTGCAACGATAAAAGTAATAATTGTTATAAACAATTAAAATTAATAAAACAGCAGTACAAACCTCCCGAGAGGCAAAAGGCAATTATTGTGTGAAGCCATGGCAGAAAATTTAGTGAAGACGATCAACTTAATATAAGAGCAACAGATAATTGTCAAGAAGCCCTTTATAAGAAAAAGTAAGAAACGGTAGCGGTTCCGCAGGGAAGTGTAACAGCATAACAACAGTGTAGGGAAGACATGTGTTGTGGCTACTGGATTAAAGGAGAAGACTGGCTTGGATAAAAGGAGTAGTGGAGATGTCTGTGAATGGTTAAGGTTACTAAACAAGGCATCGAGTAGTTCATGTCTCGCCGGAGTAACACAGTAGTGTAGCGTTGATGGCTGCGTTTGTGGTGATAACGCATGTTTAGTAAATACGAGACCAAGGGTTAACAAGACCGGTAGGATCGAGAAATAGAGCCAGGAAAAGCCATAAAGAAATAAAGTTCGAAGACAGAATTTAGCCACAGTGGTATTTGCAATCAAAAGAATCCGTACGTTTGCCTGCTAAAAAAAAGGGTAAAACGTAACAATATGTATAAAAAACTAATGTTACCTATTTTAGTGTCTTCCAAGCATTGATCAATGATCACTAATCAAAAAACGACATGTTTTCATTTCCTCTAATTGCAATATAAATAAATCCATATTCTTGGAACGTTACGTTCGAAAATTATTGTGACCCACTGTTTATTAATATGCCTTTGTTAACAAATAAAATTGCCAACATCAAAAACATCAATCTCAAATATCTGATATTTGATTTTAATTTGTGATACAAAAACTACAATAAGACTCTTATTTCTGCGTAAAATATGTGTGTAAACGACACATATTTGGAAACAAAATGGAATTTTTACTTTTTTAATCCCTCTGGTTGTATTCTTTCAATAAAGACAATAATAGTACAACTTAAACAGAATTATGAATTTTTATTTAACCAAACAAAGCAAACCGCTACGAGTTATCGTAAAATCTAAATATACATATCTCGAAAACTAGAAACAACAATAAAAAATTAATTCGTATTTTAATTCACGTTCGCTCATCTATTTCTGTATTTCGTTATATTTAATTTTACTTTTGAAAATACCCGATCAAAGTTTGCAGACGTTGGAAACATAACGTCACGCCAAAACTCTTCCATTGTAACAATTTTAAATATTTATTATCATCTAAATTTTGTGTCTCACTGTCTTCAATTAAATTTGGAAAAAGTTTTATTAGACCTTGAAGTGAAGAAATTTTTTTGGTTAATAACGCTTTGAGGTTCAATATAAGAAGCTCAATGAATTAATTCATTTGATAACCGTAGCCGTAATGTTTAAGGGAAGGCGGAAATATATTTACCCAAATTGGAGACAATATATTCCATGTTTGACTTTTGGGCAAAAAAGGATTGGGTCTTTGGACAGGCTTAAGTAGGTGTCACCTTCCACGAGAGAAATACCTGTTAAAGGAATGCTTCTCCAGAGTAGGTGCTTTGGAGACCGTTCAAATGTCCAGGTATCTTTATCCTGTAGACCTATTGACTCTTAGGGGTGCTGGCCTTCTCTACGAGGATGCAGAACTCATGTTCTATCATAGGAAACTGCGCTCTTTTGTTATAGGGAGCCTTGTATACAATACTGCTCAATAATTTATTTTGTATTTATTTATTTTTATATAATTGTTGATTCATATTTTTTTTATATTGATATGAATTTGTTTTTTATTTTTTTTAAATAATTTTTATATTGATGGTAAATTAATGATTTTTTTTTTTTTTTTTTTTTTTTTGTTTAACATGAATTTGTTTTGTTTACTTTTTTATTCTTGTTATGATTTTGTTTGTGTTCTTTGTTATTGTTTAGGTTTTTAAGTTTCAAGTTGTAAGCATTTTTATTTTTAAGTACATTTTTAAGCGTCTTTTTTTTTAACCTGTTTTTGGAAATTTTGTTAATAGTTTTTTTTTTAATTTTTGAGAGATGTGCAAGGGAATACGCACCTTTAGTTTAGAAGTAGGAAGTACTTGAAACATACCTTAGTATGTAAGAAATTTTGTTTTTGATTTTTTATCTTTAATTTAATTGTTAAAATTTTTATTTGTAATTATTTTGGAAATAAACTTGAACTATCAATTTTATTCAGTATAATTAAACTTTGTATGGTAAATTGTAGTTTTTCCAAACCGTCATAATTTTTTAGATATTAATCCATTAGCGGCAGTAATAAAATAGGTAAATCTGTTTAATAAATTTTCACAAGAAGTTGCATTATTAGGTGTCAAGCAACTAAATAAATAAATTTTTAATTTTGAAGAAAAGATCTTTAAATCATATTTTGAACAAAAAATTATTAAAATTAAGATAAAATCTTTAATCTGGCATCGCTGCACCTAACTAGGTTAAGAAACGACTATCAGTTGCTGCAGTCCAAAATAGTTTGTATTTACATTTCTTTCTTTTTTTATAGATATAAAACTATTTAGCACGATTGAAATCATATTATTTCAAATATTTTTTATTTTACAGATTTTTACTTATTTGCCTTTAATTTTTTATCAAGGAAAAATTTTCCTAATTACTTTATTTTCTCTTTCTATAGGTTGCTGCAAAGGTATTATTTAAAATCGATTAAATCTGCGCTGCCTTAACTACCATTTATTACAATCTTTTGTGCTCAATGAATGGTTTAAAATTTTTTAAATTTAATTTCAAATATTTTTTAATATTCATCACTACTTACAGGTTTTTATCTATTTACTTTATTTTTCTTAGCTTAGCCCTCACCTGAAAGAAAACAAAAAAAAATACTTTTTATTATTAAAATTTAGACAATGTTTAGTAAACATTGTTTACATGAAAAAGCAACAACGTTTATAAAAATTTTTAATTACGAGATTGTTTTTTTTTTTACAAACAAAAACCTGCTACAATGCGGAAGCACCGGGGTTACTTTAACAATATAATTAAACAATGAAATTTCAACAGTATAAGCAAACGTTAAAATTGAACAATAAAATTGTAATAAATAAAAAATGAACACAAATTTATTACAATTATGGTATGTAAAAACAGCAGGTGATAGATACACTTACAATAGAAGAGATTTGTCTAATTTATTTATATATTTTTCAAATGTGAAAAATGAATTATTAATTATTAGGGTGCCTTAAGTTCATAATTACTGTAATTTGTTATGAACAGAAAATTAAAAGTCAGCAATTTGTTAAATTTAAACAAAATAATCTTTGCGGGAAATATTCAGGGGAATATTGAAACAAAGTGTTCTGTTATTGTGGCAGTTAGTTAATGGTCCCGACACTAAGATTGTTAATATCCACATAATTAGCATTAGCGAATTTTATTTACCCTTTACTATAATGGTATAGGGATCGATAGCAGAGTTGTGGTGTAAAACCACTACTTAAAATAGTGAACTTAAAAAAGTGAAAAAATATAAAATTTACATTTAAATTCGATTGAAATTTCGATCGATATCGAATGCTGTAATTTGGCCTCAGTAGTGCGCGAATGTTAACGTAAAGAGAAATATTCATCTGTTTTCAGAATTGATGCTCAACTTTAGTTTGGCGAAAGATTAAGCATTTATAGGACAACTTACAACGGGATGTAAAAAACTGTATCATCGCTTAGATGAAACAGATAAGGGAATTCGCTTCGTCTAGAATATACCGCCTATTCTTTTAAGTAAAACCACATAAAAGGTCCGCCATATAACGTTTTTTTTTCAACTAGTGCTTACTAAGTGAATGATAACATTTAGCTCATGTCTGATTTGACAGATAATTACTTTTATCCTTCCGCTAAACGAATATGGTTGAGTATACGCTTGAAGCCGAAACTACACTCTATGTTTGGCGCCCTGTTTCTGAAGATCGCATTATCAGTCGCAGAGTTGATGTCGTTTGGCCACCTCAGAGCTGCGATTTGACACCGTTGAACTATTATTTGTGGGGTGCCTGCAAAGATAAGTGTAACGCCAAAAAGCCAGAGACAATTGGCGCTTTAAAGGACAATATTTGTGAAGCCATTGGTGAAATACAGCTGCACACAATCGATAATGTGCATAAAAACTGGACCAATCGTGTAGGCTACTGCATGACCATGAGAAAATATTCAGTAGTTTTGTTATATGTAGCATTAAAAAAAAAAAAGTTATTTGATGGACACTATATTACAGTTTTTAGGTACATTTAACGTACAAATATTTCATAAATAAAATATGTATGAAATATTTTATGGGTGTTTGTTTGATTTATTCAAATAATATTGGCCCATATTCATAGTTAAAATAAAGTATACTTTAAGGGAACTAAAGTCGGTTTTATTTTAGAGTCGACTCTAATTCATTCATAGACAATTTAAAATATACTTTTGGCGAGAAAGTCAACTCTAAATTTTAAAACTACCTAAAGCTGTTTTTAATTAATTTTTCCAAAATTATTTTATTTGGTTTAAGAACACAATACTCTTTATCTGATTTTTATACCAAAGTGAACAAAGTAACAACAAGGTTACTTTTTTCAAATGTTTGTTTAGAAATTGTATGAAAACATTTATCAAATTACAGTTGACACCCAGTGGAAGGCGTCTAAACTTAAAGTATACTTTATTCTTGACTATGAAAGCAAAAAAAGATAATAAGAGCTTTTTATTTTAGAGTATACTTTAGCAAGAGTCGACTTTATTCTATAACTATGAATTTGGGCCATTGTGTTTTAGTTTTATTTTTTCCATACAGTTGAATATTAAGTAACTATACTAAATGAAGCATTTATTGTATTTTGACAATGATGCTGCTACAAGTAGCATTCCCCATTTTTCTATAATGACCACCAATCTTCTCAAGAAATTTTCATAAATGACTATGTTAAAAAAACTCTGTATTTGTTGTTCTTTAAAAATTGTTTTGCACATTTAACTTTTCTTATCTCAGTCAGTATACTCCAGCATAATTTTTACATATCACACTTAACATGGACCGGGTCCTGAATTCCCGAGTTAAACGTTTTAATTTATAAAGGTCGAAATTCTAACGACTTTTAAGTCATTAACAGTGCTCTGTTAACTGCAAAATTAGGTTTGTTAAAAAAATTGGTTTATGTCTCTACTAGTTAAATTTGAATTTATCTTCACACACATTGTTTTTTTTATATTTTAACACTCTACTTCGTTGTTCCCAATGATATCGAAAAATTAAGGGGCAGACGTGGCGTTTTTGATATTGTAGAAATTACAAACGGAATATTGACAAACTTAGATATAAACTTTTTGCACTTTTTGTAGTAAAGGGTATAATAAAGTTGGCTGGCCAAACAGCAACAGGTTAAAAGGGGGTTAATTTATTACCAAAACAAATAACTTCGCATTTACCCATCCCATTGTGCAGCAAATTTAATAAGTATGTTGTGGCATTTATAAGCCACATAACAGCCTTTTAATTACTGTAGATGAATTAACACTTATCACTCATCATTTCATGCTACAATTATTTGATTTACCATAGAGGACAAAAGGCGAAATTTTGACGACAGTTTAAATTCATAAAAGCGCCCTCCTCTTCCAGTTGCAACCCTTTTTTAAGGTTCATTTTTGTTGCAAAGTAAAAACAAATATTAACAACAACATGCGTCAGAATTTAATAAATAAACCCTTTCATATGCTAACACTTTGACTTACATCATAATTGTCGTTGTTAGTCACCTTGAACAGTTTGTTAGTGTGTCTGTCATTGCATTGTATTTATGTTTGTGTCTGATTTCCTAAGCAAGCATTGTATAGAAATTATTATAAATAAATATTATATACATAAATACAAAGCGATAATACAAAATAAAAACAACCCCATAAAATTTAAATCAAAAATGCTTTCACCCAAAAAAGGGTTTAAAATATTTATTGACATTTATTATTTACAATTCTGCTCTATTTTGTAAATTGCTCTAACAATCATCCTTTTTACAGTTTATTTAACGGAATATTTACATGTTCAACCTCTGAGATAATTAATCTTTTTGTTAAATTTTTATATATGAAACTGACAAATGAATGAGTGATGAGGCGTTGTGGTAGTTATAGTGTTATAGAGAATTACACCCCGCATTAGAGAAGACTTGTTTAACATTTAATTTACTTAAAGATTTTAGTTGTATTTTTCGTTGTTACAACCAAACAAACAAAAAGTAATAATTCTTGCGAAAAAACGACTTCAAAAAAGTAAAATGACTGAAAAAGTACTTGCTTTATTATTTGAGGTAAGAGTCAAATTTTTTAACATATCAATTCGATTTTAATAACAAAGCTTACCTGCAAATGCTATCACAATCCCACGGAACAATAAGTTTGAAATAAACAAAAAATTACGTGTCTGAAGTTTTACACTGTTCAATTTGTGAGTCATAAAATGTTTCTTGCTTCATGTTTAGAAACAGCAAAATGTTTCTGGCAACAACTCTTTCCAACTGCGAAATAATAATATGCAGCATTTCGTGTGGAAAACAAGGCAATTTCTTCAAATTGCGAAAATTGTTAGCAACTTTAGTTATTCTGCTTGAAAAATTATACAACCGCACCAATACCTCGATGTAGAAAGAGTGTTGACTTTTAATTTCCTTTAGAAAGTGCCGGATTATATTACTGAAAATGTATCTGTAATTTTGTGTTGAAGTTTTAAGCAAATAACACGGAACTTTATCTTTAATAACGGTACTTGTAAAAGAGTTACGGTAGTAAATTCTATTAAAGCTCAATATTTCAAAGAAAAAGGCCAAACGGATCTATTAAAAAAAACCTACTTTAACTAATTTCAGTGAATGGCGGGCGAGAGCATGCATTTTTCCAAACCGAAATATTAATACTGAGCCCTAATTAAAGTCTTCATAAGTATCATCGGGCTGAAATTTTATTTCTATATGTTTATGAAATTTGTTTCATTTTGTTTTTGTTTAGTAAATGAATTTGTTGCCTTGTCATTTTTGCTGAAATTATTAAATTATTATTTATTTAAAGAATATTTCAAAGTGTAATTTTTAATGAAATAATGAAACTTTTTCTCGTCTTTGCCTGACAACACTGATGGCCACATGCATTAAATTACATTAAATATCTTAGTGAAAATTGTATCTAATTTTCAAATGTTTGTATAATACGATTCTAAAAATACGGCTGTATAACATTACATCAATTATGGTAACACCCTTTAATTTTCAAATTCAAATTATAAGCTTGTTGCTACAGCCGGCTAATCAATACAGGTCCCTTGTAATTTTCAGCTGTCTGTCTACAATGGTAAAGTTTGACAACATCATCAAATTATATCAACTATTGGAACACCCTTTAATTTCAAAATCCAAACTTTATACTTTTTGTTATAGCGGAGTTAGCGGTTCGTGGTAAATTTTAAGCCTATGTCTTTAACTGTTCAAAAATATGGCCATATATATCAAATTAAATAAATTATTAGGGCACCCTTTCTTTAATTATTTTGAATATTAAAACTTGTTATTATAACAGTCATAGCAAATGACATTCTGTCCAATTTGCAAGCATTTGTCTCTAACGGTTCAAAAGATAGCATCATATAGTTCCATTTTCGTCCTCTTTAATTTTTAGTTTTATATTTTCATTACGTTTTGCCATTAAGAGCTATAAAACACATTTTTTTTTTTAGTTTTAAAGCGCTTACCTTTATGGTTCATAATACACGAAAAAATATGTATGTTGGTATGGGGACACCCTTTAATTTTTAGTTTATGAACTCTTTTTAAAACGGTGGTCCCGAAGGCATCATCTTAAAAAAAATCAAAATCGATCTAGAAATCACTGACTTGTAGAGGCACAGATATAAAAAAACAACATTCAGTCGAATTGATAACCTCATTTTTTTTAAGTCCGTTAAAAATAATTACGTACTGAGTAACTAGACAACTAAAGAATTAACGAAACGTAACGTTAAAGCTGTCTCAAAATAAAGTTTGGATTTAGTGGATCGGTTAGAAGATAAATAAGCAGTGAATGGAAACAATCTTTATTACGTATTTAAATCCATAATTTAGAAATTAGTTTCTTAAAAATAATATTGATCAAATGTAAACCCTGGCGTCTTCCTTTCTTTCTACTTCCATTTGGCAGGTAGTTACTAGAAGGACATTTTCTTTTAAAAGCGCCAACAAAGTCCGTTTATTCGCCTATACTTTAAATATATAAAAAAAATAATTCAACATGAGAAACTCCAGGATAGCATTCAGTCCGATTTATATTACTTCTTATGGAGATCAATGTTTTAGGGAAAATTTTCCGAACTTCTGGCAAAGACGTATTGGATTTGTGTTACGTTGTTTTTTTTTTTTCCTACTGAAAAGAAGTTATTTGGCCATAGCTAAAAAGGTTTTGCAGTTCATGCTACTTCCTTACATACATGTGTGAATTTAGTGTATCTGTACGAAACCTTTTATTGTCAAAAGATATAATATCCCATGATTTCTTGCACCGACATCGAAGCGAATTATAGAGTTTTCTAAAGACTAGTTATCGGATTTTTTATATCCTTTTAGAGGAAGTTTTGCTAATTTTCGGTTTCATTAAGATGAAAGTAAGCTTCATCTAAAAACAAGATGTTCGTAAACTGTGGAAGGCTCTTAATGGCCTGGCTAACAAAGTCAGACCTCTGACTCGCATCCTGAGGCTTTAGTTGTTGCGCCCATTGAAATTTACTGGAATGTAGTTTTAGGTGTTTACGTAAAATACAATGTTATGCAAATCTATACACATTTTCTCGCGCCTCCTAATTGAGAAGTTAGGATCGTCGTAAACAGATTAAGGAACGCCTCATACGTTTTCTACCCATCTTGATTATACTGCTTGTCCCAATTTTGGGCTTCCAACATTGCATCGGTTCTGTCTAACTTCTTATCCAGTTTTTAATTAAGAAGTATGCTTGGCTCAACGTCTCAATGATGCAAACATATACCAAGCGCTTTAGTTACCGATCGGGGTCCTCCCTGAAAAATATTCCATAGTGGCTGAGTTTCTAAGCACAACGCTCCCTTCTAAATCGTTGTAACCACGCATTAAGTAAACATCTATATTTTTTTTTTTTTTTTTTTTTTTTTTTTTTGGAAATACATTTTTTTTTTTAATTTATTCTAATAAAACATTTACAATGCCTTCCGCTGTATTAGCCTACTTTAGCTGTGACTTATTCCTAACTTAATAGATTTAAGATTTTGTGACAAAAAGGACTACACCTGCTTTAAGAAAAGAAACGAATTAAATCAATTTTAGATTCTTTAGATTCTTTTGTATCGACCGAAGCACTTAATAGTCAGCCAACGCCAAAAAGGGCAGATGATTATGATGACTATTTAAAATATATCAACGCTAATGGAGTAATAATACATCTTTGTATTTGCAAGAGGAAATTGTAAACAATTGAAAGGACACTTATTTTTTTAACTAGACAAGAATAAATATTTCCATGTATGGAAATCTTCTTGCCTATTTCGGCAAATTACGATTTTCTTATACAACCCAGACTGAGGAATTAACGGTAAAATTATAAAGAAACCCACACCAAATCCACGAAAGGATATTAATTCTGTTGGCAATTAAAATTACAATAGCAAATAATGTTATTGTCCTATAAAACAGTGACAGCTTAATTTTAAATATCAGTTAAAAAATAGTTTAAGAACTAAATTGCTGCACATCGTTTGGTCGATAAAGGAATAAAAACAAAGAAGCAAACAAACAAACAAACAAATAAAAATCACAACCATAAACATGAACATAAAAATATTATAAAAACATAAAACCATAAACGAAACAAATATCATAAAAACAGCCTTGGTTACAATTTCTCCTTTCTCTTACTTCAATTAAGGTTTGCAAAAACAACAAAAAAGGACTAATTTAACATTGTAAATGGTATAAAATATAATCCTTTTATTTCTTGTTTAAAAGAAAAAAGTTTTAATGTGTCCTTCTATAGTTGTTTCGGTTCAGGTAAGAAAGTTACAATATTGTGTTGGTGTTAATATTTTTATTTGAAAACTTATTTAATACATTTTTATGTATTTTTGTTTTTTGTTTGTTTCTACTCAATAAATTTATTTTAAAAAGAGAAAAAATCTTCTTTGTATTTTTTATGATTTTATTATTTAGATTAACATTTTAGCATATTTTTCCACTTGTTTGTATTTTTATATGCTGCCGGATCTAATTGGCTGGGCTGTGTGTGTATCCAGATGTTTCCAATTATCCATTTGTCTCAAGGTAATAATTTAAAATCCTTTTACAGCATTTTTTGTATTTGCCAACAAGCAGTGCGTATTAAAATAATAAGGACGCAAGACTATTGGTGAATCAACTTTAAAATCTACAGCCTATACTAGTTAACCAAACTACCTGGAACTTTCACAGTTTGTTATCTTAATGCGGTTGGCAAAATAGGATATTTATTTCTTGGTAATTCATCTTGGAGTAGCTTTTAACATGCAAAGTAAGCACTTGGTTATTTGCTCAAATTATTATACATAATGTAACGAAAATTAATATTGTTGCGTTTATTCCTTTTTACAACAAACGTACGGATTCTTTTAATGGCAAATACCACTGTGGCTCATTATTCTGTATTCCAACTTTATGGCTTTCTCTGGTTATACTTCTTGATCCTACCGGTCTTGTGAATCCCAGGGTCACGTGTTAACGAGAGATGCGTTATTATTACAAACGCAGCCATCCACGCTACACTACTGTGTAACTCCGGCAAGACATGAACTACTCGATGCCTTGTTTAGTAACCTTTACCATCCACAGACTTATCCACTACTCCTTTTATCCAAGCCACTCATCCCCTTTAATTCAATAGCCACAATACGCTTCTGCCATACACTTGTTGTTACGCTGTTACACTTCTCCGCGCTAACCGCAACTGTTCTAGCTTTTTATTATAAAGGGTTTCTTGACAATTATCCGTTGCTCTTATATTAAATTTGACGTCTTCACTAAATATCTGCTATGGCTTTGCACAATAATTGTCTCTTGCATCTCGAAAGGTTTGTACTGCTGTTTTATTACAACAATTATTATTTTCTGTTGTACGCGGGATCGAACTCAGCACCTCCAGTTTTGCAGCACGCACCTCTACCTACGCAGCCATTGAGGATGCTCAGCTTTTGTTAGCTAATTGTTGTTTTTATTCTATACACACACCATTAGTTGAACTAACTTATTCACCACGCTCATACAGATAACAAGAACAGGGGTTGCCAGATCTTATTATATTTGTAACAATATTAAAAAAAAACACAAACACAAATAAAACTATTGGGCTGTGTTCTAAACAGTGGTCTGAATACTGAGAGAGTGTATTTTTCTATGATAAATTAACAGGTCTGCATCTTCGTAAAGAATCCCAGCACCCTTAATGGTCAACAGATCAACCGGAGACAAATACCTTAACATCCGAAAAGCCTCCAGATTTCTCGACGCAGAGAAGCATTCTCTTAGCAAGGAGTTCTCTAAGGATTGTGCGCCCTTCAAAAATTTCACAGCCATTTCCACCATGTAGATATTCACCCGCGCAAAATCAATTGCGCTGAAAATTTATCTACATGATGGCCTACGAATCTCGTCATTTGGTCCCATATAAGGCCTAACCCTCAGACAAGCAAACAAAACCAATCTCTGCCATCTCCGTAGCCTTTCCATCTGGTGCGATGAAATGCCGATCTAAGACGGAAAGGAATAGGAGATGATAGGACGGATAATTTGGCAGTACACTAAAAGACGCACTTTTCTATCATGACCCCCTTTTCGTTAGAGATCTCCCTGATATGCAGAGTAAATAGAGAAAAACTAAAAAATCTTCGTTTATTTATTTCACTCGAACAGAAGTTAATTCTGCGGGAAATTACCCTAAACGCAATTGTTTATGACGTGTGAAATGGTATAAAATTTGAATGGTGCTCATTTAAGTTTGATCTAAGACCTGTTACCTCTGTACCTGAATAGCGTCAATTACCACTCTCCTGCGACAATGTTGTATTAAAGCGACATATAATTGTCATATTAAACGAGCTGTTTCTTTTTAGTTTTCTGTCCTTAAGCAACATATTATTGACTTGTTAAAATAAAAATAACAGGTAAGATAAAAATGGTCATGACTATGAACTGTTCTTACACCACAAACACAAAGTTAATAAAAAAAAAAAACATTTTACTTTGTTGGGCATGTTACTCTTTGTAACCTGGAAGAATATTTTTTTAACACTTGTTTACTTAATAGTTTTAGTCTATTGCCTGAAGTTATATTTTGATTGGTATAAAATGTATCTTTCCTTCAAGAACATCATTATAATATTAATTTTTTTATATTTTTCAGTTTATTTTACACAAGTTTGCTGTTTGTTAAAAGTAATGTTTGGTTTAATTTAATGTTCTTTTTTTTTTTTTTTTGCTGATGCCTTTACCACTGATGTAGTTGTTAGTCATAGAAATCTACAGGGAACGAAAAGATCTTTTTTTTTGTTTTAAACTTTAACTTTTTTGGTATTCAATAATTTTTTCAGAAGGAATTATTTTTCAATTAAATGAAAATTTAAATGGAGGAAAACAAACAAATAGCGCAGGGTTAAATTAAAAAAATTTCAGCACACACACACGACACGGCTGTTTATACCTGAATTTTTCTATGCATAAGGATAATATAGTTTATTACCACCAAAAAAGAAAATTAAAATTAGAAAAACACACTCAAACAAGAAAACTTTACTATGTATGTTAAAAACATAAATTTTAAATGTCTGTTGATGGCAGGAAAATAAAAAAAAATACTTCAAAGTTTTCGTTACGCCTTTTTTTAGTACGATAATGATGTATGTATGATAATATTGTATGTTTTACCACTACGAAACCAAACCAAAACCACTTGATAAACACTCACACTTCAGCATAACTAAAATACATATTTTTAATGTACATTCTTAAAAATGGCAACAGAAAATAATTAAAATTTTCAAATTTAAACTTCGCAAAACCCAAAACATAAAAATGAGGAAATTTTTTATTTAAAAAAAATTATTTTTATAAATTTTAAGTATCTGAAGCAATTGTGTGCAGCTCACAATGAGGCCGAGCACACAATATACATATGATTTAACAAGTAAGAGTGCTATATTCGGTTGAGCCGAATCTTATATATCCTTTACGAAAAGAATTGTGTATAAATGTGTTTTTAAACGACAGTGGTATTTTTTCGAAAACATTTAAATTATTTAATTAATTTATTTTATTCCTGCTTGATTCCTTCAAATATAAATATTTCATGATATTCTCATGAAATATTTATTATTTTAAACTAAACTACAAAATTAAATGTATTACTGCGGGGAAAGCATATCCATATGGCCATTTCACTACTGCTCAAATAGCTCATCAGTGGATTTTACCCAAATTGTTTATAGAAAACTAGAAAGTCTTATATCAAAAGCCAAATTGATTAAATGAGAACTCCATTGAATCAATAAGACAAAAGGCAACAACTCAAAAATGTTTAATTTTTTATGAAATTTGATAAAATTGTACTCACTTAAAGAAATTAAAATTTTTTTGCTAATCTACAGTTTCTTTCGATTAATTTTCGGTTTTTAATAAAATTTCCATTTTTTCTCTTAGAAAATCAATTTGCGAGCAAAGTTTTTTATATTAGTGAAAATGTAATATTTTGCTAAAATTTATATATGATAAAATTGTACTCACTTAAAGAAATTAAATTTTTTTTTTGCTAATCTACACTTTCTTTCGATTAATTTTCGGTTTTTATTAAAATTTCCATTTTTTTTTTTTTCTTCGAAAATCAATTTTTCAGCAAAGTTTTATATATTGGTGAAAATGTAATATTTTGCTAAAATTTATGTATGATATTCCAATTCCCTGGTTATTTACAGTTTTCTTTTTTTGAAATTTGGGTTTTCAATAACACAAACCAAAAAACAACAATAACCAACAAAAAAAAATTGATTTCACCACAAACACGGACCGACAGATGGACTTCGCTTTATCCACTTCGCTATGCATAAAAACTCAGAATATCCATACCCGTAGAAATTACAAGCGGAATGACAAACTTAAATACACACTATTTCCATCTGTGGTGAAGGCTATAAGAATGTGGAATAATAAATGTGCTCTCCTTTTTGACTATATCAACTATTAATGGATCGTATTTACTAAATTTCAATAGCATATCCTTCGAAAGTAGTTCTGACGGAGTGGTGGACATAAATTTTCTGTAAGTCATCTGGAGACGGGGTAAAACTGATTTCAGCTCGATTAAGGACAGATGGACGTGCTTACGGATATTCATAAATCGAGTCTCCTATGTACAAGGATAAAGAATATACTATATGGGATCGGACATGAACATTGTAGACGTTATAAACGGAATGACAAACTTATATTATATATATATATACAGGATAGTGTTAAAATTGCTTGCTTAAAAATAGCAGCAGCACTAAAATCTTTGCTTTGCTTACATGTTTTTCAGCAAATAAAAAAACTTAAGTCTCAGCATTTACAAAACACTTTGTTATAAACGAAGCAACAGCACAAAGCAAATGCAAAAAAAGAAAGAAATTCATTTGCTTCAGCTGACTATTTGTTTCTTTCTGCAGCAAAGCAATCAGCAAAGCATTTCTTTTAAAAAACGTTTGCTATTGCTTAAGCAAGTTGATGTCTGTTTCTTCATTTTAAGTTAAAAAAAACCATTTAATGGTGTAATAAAAACAACGTTTTTATTTGTATTACATGTATTTATTGTTAGTAATAAATACATAAACACGTTTCCAATGTTAAAAGGGATAAAAAGCAGCTAGTTACTGCAAGAAACAGCAATCGTAGTCAGCCACAACTTTATAGCAAGGAGTTAAGCAAAAGCAAAAATAAAAATAAAGAAAAACTGGGTGCTCAAGAAACAGCAAACGTTTTTAAATTAATTGCTTTGCTAGTCAGCTGAAGCAAATTCGTTTCTTTCTTTGTTTGGCATTTGCTTTTTGCTTTTGCTGCACATTTTTTTCACAGTAACAGTTAAGCAACTAAATATGCATTGAAAATAGTCAAGCATTTTTAATCACTGAATGACACTCTGTAAGGGAAAAAATCAATCACCTAAAGAGTAGTTTTTTGTTTAAATGAAATACGTTCTTCTGAATTATTAACGATTGCAACAGAGAGAAAACGTATTTATGAAGGGGGTGATTACCTTCATGGGGATTTTTAGGAGTAAAATGAACTAGTTCTAGAAATTTTTAAACATTGAAAGTTTTAGTGTAGCGATTCGACTCGAAAAAATGTGGGACCTCTTCATTTAATATAAATGTAAAGTTTGATTTGGTTGATGCAAAGAATAGTGAGTTCTGCTGTAAATTATATCAGCTATAAATATATTAAAGCTGAACATGAATAATAAGTTAAGTCATAACCTTAAAAATTTCTTTAAATAAGCCCATGTGAACAATGTCGATACTAGCAAGACCTAAAGTTTACACACTGTCACCCGCTCGCAAATGCTGTTATATATAGGGAAGCAACATTCAATTCAAAACGATCCAGGCACAAAATCCCTTTCCTTTAAAATAGAGCGTGATGTACAATACAATCTTTTTGAGTTGGGATAGTCATACCTTACCTTATTTGATTTTCTATTATTTATAAACTTGGTTTTTAATATTGAAAGTTTAATTAAAACAAATAAATAAAAAATAATTTGGCTTAAGTTTATTTTGAATTCAATTCATAAATATTAATAAATTAATTAAGAAAGAAAAAATATTTTCAGAAAAAATTAAGACACCAGCAGCGAGTAATGCAATATTTTCTGGATCGCAGCATGTGTCAGCAACATTCCTCGCATCTATCTACTTTAGGTTACGTACACTAGGTGTGTGAAGATAAATTCGAATTTAACTAGTAGAGACATAAACCAATTTTGCAGTTAACAGAGCACTATAAATCACTTAACAGTCGTTAGAATTTTGACCTTTATAAATTAAAATGCTCAGCCCGGGAATTTGGGACCCGGTCCATTCTACAAGCGATATGTAAAAACTGGTTTATCAAAGTCTACACACAATCCAACGCATTTCTTTATTGTACTCCGGGTAGATCGTAATTTACATTTGCTCTTGCTTAGTGCCACCCCTCAGTTATTTTTTTCTTCACAATATTGTGGATGCTTTTCCAGAATGATACTGATAGTTAGGAACGTATTTCATATTTTTTTTTTTTTTTTTTTTTGTTGAACCTGTCAACCGGATGCAGGACGGGTAGTAGAGGCTAAGATTTACATTATTTGATATCCAACTTTATTGATGCACCATTTCATTGTTGCTAGAATGGAATATTCTTTAACGAAGTCTGAGAACTTCTTTTACCGATATTTAATAGTTTAGGCATACAACTCACATCACACATCCATTTATGGTCAATTCGCCAATAAATCGCACAACACATTATAGGAAATAATTCGAGTTTGTCAGCCGTAAAGTTCACATGTAAAATAAACTTTTAACAAAAATCCTTTCTTGTCCTCACACACTATCCCTAACATTCCTTCCACTAATAATTTAATTTCCTATTAGCAGCACAATGCCTTGCATGAGTAGAGTTCATCTTCTGAGTGACGGTACAATTTGTACGCCTTTTAAATTTATTATGTAATATTGAATAAAACCACATAAATTTAAGTACTGTGTACTAGTTTAAGATAAAATTTGAATATAATTTGTGAAGTAACATCAGATTACTGAAAACTGCCTGCATTACCCAACAAATGCCGCAATAAACAGCAGAGAAGCCATTGAATTAAGATTTCAAATTAAATGCAAGATTTATTATACAATTTCATACAACTTATCACAATAATATTATTAAATATAAATACTTCTTTAATGTTTTGTAGTGATTTTCTTTCAATTAAAACCACAATTTTACTGCATAATCAAACAAGTAGAATGTTACAATAATATATTGTCTCTTTTTCTGACATTTACTTACCGAACTTAATCACAATGACCTACATAATTATAAAATTATTTCGATTTTATTTAAAGCATTTCAGTTTTCTGCTTTAATGATTTTTTTTAACATGAGAACGAATACAAAATTCTTATTAAATAATTTTATGGTTTAAAAGTTTCGTGCAGCACCAGTTGAAGAATAATACAATTTGCCGAGAAGGAAAATTAAGCGGGAATAAAAGTGAAAAAATAAAATAAAGTTTCGTGTTGTTCGTTGTTCTGCTTGTTTTACTTTCGAAACAAAATGAATGCAAATAGTAATGATTAATAGCAAATTAAGTAAGTTTAAGTATAAATGTATGACCGATATATTTGTATCAGAATATTTTCACTACAAATTGCAAAACAAATTTACTTATTCGCACATTTATACTGGTTGGAATTGTGCAATTTTTTAACATTCAAAATTAATGTAGTGTAAAGAAATCTGACACACTTTTTAAGTTTTCTTGCTTAAATATATATATATTTTTTTTGTATAATTTTCTCTTTAAGTTGGCTTTCGCTTTTTTTTAGTTCGTTTATGTGTATTTTTATTCAAATGAATTTCATTTAACAAGAGAAGGAAATGCATTAAATATAAATTCAGTAAAAATATATGGTGCTTACCCAGCACGAACACATGCACTAAAGTGTGTTCATTTTAAGACATCTCTAAATTATTATAAGTCTTAGCTGTCATTTTTTTTATCCTTTCATTAGTAACATGACTATAACAAATAACTTCGTCCAGACGGAAGATGGCACTATTTAAGTGTTCTTAATATTTCACTCTAGGATAAACTCGAAGACGGGGTCAGCCTATCTATCTTAGACAACGAAGACAGAAGTTAAACATAAAATTACTTCCAGTCACGTCTTGAATGTTTTCGAGAAATGTTCATAGAAAGTCGGTTGTTAGTAATTTTTCAGTCGGAGTTAATAATTTATAGCACACTAACGCTACCCATATTGCGCCAAATGCAATGTATGTCTTTGAAACTTCTAGAATTTGCGTCTGTGATTGTACTATTACGGACGCGGAAATTTGCTTATTTATAACTTTGAAAAATCATTTTATGTAGGGCAATAACAATTTTCAAAGGTTCAAAAGTAACCTGCCTTTCCGATTGAGTCCCAACAAAGCTCAAATTTTATATTTATTTCAGGCAAAATATCTGTACAGGTATTGCACATGAATGCAAGCAAAAATCTGAGATTATCAATAAAATATTTAAATTTAATTTCAAAAGCCAAGCAATCGCTCAAAATGAAATTACCAACAAAATATAAAAGGAAAGCCTCATTTCCTTTACCTCTTACCACAAAAATTATCTTCGTCGTTTTGCTCTAGTAGGACAAAATACAAAAATGTTTCAAAAATTGTTTCTACTCTTGAAAAGTACTTTGTTTTTACCGCCTTCGCCTTCCTTCGACCGGTGAGTTGCAAGGTGTGCAAGAAATATTTAAATTGTATGCAAATAATAATAATAAAGACTTGTTTTAACTAACTAAAACCAGACCTAAATTGTTTTAAAAAGATTTACTTTAATTAAAGACTAATTTTCTTAACGTCCTGTCATAAAATAGAGCTTTCAAAATATTTAAAAAGAATTTACAACAATTGCAACTCGCATACTAATTGAATACAAAGAAAACATCTTTAAATATTGTGTCCGTAATTGCATTCAAAATGTGGGAATTTAATCAACTGGCGTTTGTATATTATTCGAATACAAATGATAGCAAATAATATTTAATTAAAAGGTTAAATAATAAAACAATAAAGTTCACATTTCTTTTTAATATTTTAATTTCTATATACGAGGGTGTGCCCCTGTTTGTTTGTCTGTTTGTTCAAACAGATATTTATTATTTAGCCGCTAACAACCAAACCAGGAATGCGTTGTGAACTCTGTATACATTTCAAACTCCAGTTAAAAAAGATTAGAAAGAGAGAACTAAAGAGACCAACAACGTTGAACTGAATAAATAGAGAACTCAATCTTCGAAATCACAGCGCCGGACTTGCACAATTATTGTTAAGACTGCTGTAGTCATTAGTAAGCACGTTAGCTACAAATTTGATTGGCCAGTGTTCAGCCCCTGCGGCAATCAAAAAAATTAAAAATGTTTTATTCTGTTTAATGGTATAAATATATATTCAGAATTAACATTACAGCACGCAGCCTCCTTCGTCGGTACTTCTTCATAGCATATTCGCCGGCGAATTAAAATAACTAATCCTATCTTTTTCTTTCCTAAAAAATTTCGCACTATTACAAAAATAACTTAATAGGTATTGTTGCTTAAGTGCTACTTCTGTAACTATTACTCACTTACAGTCTGGCAGAAGCCCAAATGTCAACCAGAGAACAAAAGTTACTACTGCATAAAAGGCAGATGTTCTAGTTGGGAGTCGACCAACGCCTGAAAAATTATGACACAGCAACGCAGAATTCCTAACATCGAATATTATATCTATATTGCACATAGATATAACAATAAACACGCTGAATAATTCCATTATAGAAAAAGATTTTTTTTTTTGTTTTAAATAAACAGTATGATTTTTTTTCGCCGATATTATAACGCCGTTTTCTATGTGCTCTTATTGTGTAAAGTCGCTACTAAGAATGTCGGGAAAAAGTCGCCAGGTTCGTACTACTAGTAAGACAGTCGAAGAGACATCATTACTTCTGCATCCGAAATAATAAAGAGTGACCAAACCTGTTTGCTCAGAGATCGCGCCTAATATGTAAAAAAAACTCTTGCAGCCCCTTAAAGTGACAGCCTTGCAGTGAAAAAGGTGATTTTCCCTTATTTCTTTAATACGCCGATTGTCTAATTGCAAAAGTAACTGAATAGCGTTGCCGGCAGATGTTAAACAAGATTTTTACGCAAGAAGAACTTTAAATTGGGCGTCCATATCCATTGGCTATTAAAGAGAAAATGGCCAATTTAGAGCGAGATGTTTTGCCATACAACAAGTGTTGATAAGCACCAATATGGGAAGTGCTCATTTCAACATATGTTTTTCAAATTAGTGTCATAAATTTTACATTCTCAAGGAAATATCGTGAAAGTATAGATCACGTATTTCATTTCTAACAAAAAACTTGGCAATTCACATTATTGCATTACTTTTGAGCCATCTGTTACAATAATGAAACTAATACAACAATATAAGAATGTTGGGACTTGTATAAATATATTATGTAGCCCTCGTAGATATGCTCTCTAGCTCGCTAACTCTTCTCTCTCTCTCTCTCTCTCTCTCTCTCTCTCTCTCTCTCTATCATTGTAAATAGAATAATGAATATGTTAACTGAAATGTTTATTTTAGTTCAAAAATACTTTTTACGAGTATTTCTAAACGATACAAACAGGCAAAAATAAAAGTTAATTTCAATAAACTTTTTAGTAGCATGTGCTTAATGTCTCATGGCGCACTTTTTTACCCTTCACCACAAAAAGTGGAAAAATGGTGTATCTAAGTTTGTCATTCCGTGTGTAATTTATACAATATCAATTTTCGATCCCATAAAGTATATATATTCGACTTCTTATGCATAGCGAAGTCGATTGAGCGATGTCCGTCTGTCCGTCCGTGTTAGTGTTGAAATCACAATTTCACAAAAAATAAATATATGTCAATCGATCAGATATAGTGGCGAAAGAGGTGCTGTTGGAAATCAGCACGATCGGTTCATGTCCTTCGAGGCAGCAGGCAAAACACCACGCCTATCTCTAATTTTTTTATATCGCTTGGAACAACGAAGTAACTCCAATCAAAAAATAAATATAGGGAGTGATAGAGAATTAAAAAAAAATTGAAAAAATGGGTGCTCGCCCATATTTTGCGAGTTACGGGACTCTGGAGGCTTATTCTGAATTGCGATGCGAAAGTCAATGCGATGCGAAAATACATAAATGCGAACAATTGCTATTCTGTATTGCGATATTCGCAAAGTTCTATTTTAATCGCATTTCAAATGCGAAAAGGTGGTAAATCGGTATTCTAAATTGCGAAAACACATGTCAAACTCGCAAAATTTATTCGACAACAAAGTAGCATTCGCAAAGTACAAACATGTAAGTAAAAAACAATATTTTATTTATGTATTCATTATATATTTATTATTTAATTCAGGGAAGTAAGCAGTAAGACCAACAAACCGCGTCAACTTTAAATAAAAATAGAATTTATGAATAAGCACAGCCATTTGGCAAGAGGCCATTTAAAAACACCAAATGCACGTTAGTCTGCAAATACTTTGTGGCAAACTTTAACTAAAGAACTAAATATTAATGGACCACCTATTAGGGAAATTCAAAAATATTTGACTTAAATTTTAATAGGTTTGGACCTATTAAATAAATTTTAGAAACAATTTTCACAGCGAAGCACAAAAAATTTATTTATTTGTAATTTGACGTTTGTTGATACTGATGTTTATTTGAGCAGCGTGGCCAACGATTTGAAATAAATTGCGAATGCAATTGCGAAAGTCTAACAGAATACCAATTTTCTTTCGCATCGCATTTCATTTGCGCATCGCATTGATTTTCGCATCGCAATTCAGAATAAGCCCCCTGAATTTTTCACATTTTTTAAAATATTAATTTTATAATGATAAAGCTTTTCAAGAGATCTTTAAGGAAATACTTAAAATATTTAACCCATTAAGAGCCGATGACATTTTAATGTAAAATTATATATATGCAGTATCAAATTCTTGTTTTTATTTTTTAACTCTTTGTCGCCCTAATATTTGCTTTGGAGTGACTTCACTAAACTAGATTTACATTACATGGTGAAGGGTATATAAGATTCAACATAGCCGAATATAGCACTGTTACTTGTTTATACACAAAGCAAAACTCTTTTTTTTTACAAAAAACAAAGCTTTGTTTTTGTAGTCTATTTTCAAACACAATGTATAGAACAAGTAGATATAATATTTATTTTATATTTTTGATTGTTGTTGTCTGGAATACAAAAAATTCTGCACACACGTGCGGTGATGGCACTTAAATGTACCTGTCAAATAGAATGTATTGCTGGCAATTTACAAACATTTTAAATAAATGACTAATAATAATATTTATACCAATCAAGAATTTTTAAGTTAAATCAAATAGTTGTGTGTGTGTAAAGAGATCAAACATTAAGTTAAGTGACGCACAAAAAGAAAAACATGCATCGTAATAAAACAGCTGCAGCCATTGACACAAAAAAATGAGAAGCAAGCATTATAGTCTTTGTATAGATTGTAACTACATTTCCAACTTTGTGGCCTGTTTCAGTAACTCATTTCAAAAAAGAAATACCTTAGTTGACAATATGAATGAATAGAAATATTATTCATTGCAGTAACGTGTGTATTCCTTACAAAAAAGACACGAATTGTCTTTTATTCTAAAAATCAGTGAAATGCATCATCCAGCGAAATACGTCGTTACTTGTTTTACTGCGTTTTTCACCTGATGTTTTTTTATTTTTTAATTTTCTATCGCCCAATATCTTTGTTTTTTTATTGGAGTTACCAAATTGTTCCAAATGATACGAAAAATTAGTGGCAGGCTTGGTGTTTGGCCCGTTGCTTCGAAAGACATGGACCGATCTTGCTGATTTTAATAACACCTCGATCGACGCTATGTCTGATCGATTGGCGTATTCAAATTTTCTATAGCTGATCTATTGCCTTGGCAAACTTGACTTCAACACTAAGACAAACAGACAGGGGGACACCGCTCAATCGACTTCGCTATGCATACGAAGTCAGAATATTGTAGAAATTATAAACGGAATGACAAACTTAGCTATACCACTTTTCCACATTTTGTGGTGAAGTTTTTAAAAATCGTGAAACAGCTTAAAAAAAATTGTGCAACCATTTGAAATATTTCGCATTTTACACAAAGTAAATAATTAATGACTTAATACGAGCAGAATTGAACACTTTGGTAATTACTTTATCACAGAATCATATTTTCCCGGTAAATGAAAAAATTAATTTTGTATGCACTACACTGCTGTACTGTTGAGTTCATTCATGTTTAAAGAGAATTTTCAATTATTGCAAAGACAACACCTGACATCATGACTTTCTGTAATGGTTGAGTTAAATGTTAGGGACCATAACAATTTTCTTTTAAATTGTGTATACGGTCGGTCAGCAAATATAATGCTCCCGCAAAAGTCCAAAAAAAAAAGTATTTAAAAGCTAAGCATGCAAAGAACATAAAAAACAAACAGTTGCGTAAAAAACAAAGATGTAATTCCAGTTATTATTAATTTGTGTAATTGCAAATTTTTATTTTTGTTTTTGTTAATTTTTTTTTTAGTTTTCGGTTTCATTGCAGGGTATAATCTTTGAAGTTTTAAAAAAAAATTGACCGATAACTACAAAAAACCTAATCGCAAAGTTAAATAAACATATTCAGATTAATTCTCTTTCGTGTAACGTTCATAACATTTTTTTTTAATTTAATCATTAATTTGCGATATTTGTTATAGTTTTCCATTTAAGTTTGAATTTTTTGTTTTTTTTTTTTTTTTTGTACTTTTAACGAAATTAAATTTTTTTTATTTTTATTTGTTTTGTGTCAAGTTTTAACTTTTTGTGTACTTTTGATTTGTGAAAACCAAAAATTTTACAAATTTTTTTGTATTTTAGTCGTTATTTTCTTTCCTGAATTTTTGATTTTATCAGGTATGTCACAAATTCCGATTTAACAATTCCGATCGATTTTGTTTTACCTTCTTCAGATTCCGATCAATTTTGCTTATTTCTAAAAATGCTTAATCTCCCCCTTTTTATTTAAATATGGCAATATTGCGCACACCAAAGTAAACAACAAGTCTAATCTAACTAAGGACACATATTAAAAGTTAATTTGAAAACCGCAAAGAACTAAATTTCAAAGAATCTTAATTCCACTTTGAAATTTAAAAGTGGTTAAATTCCGAAGAAATTTTTCGTTTTTTGTTGTCTTAAGAACCAATTTACGGAATTGAAACCACTTTCGATCGGAATTGAGTTCTGTGACATGCCTGTATAATAACGTTAACGTTTTTTTTTTTATATTTTAACTTCTTATTTAAGGTAAATGCAGATATTTTTCAGAATTTATTTTTTTTTTTTATCCCATTATAGATCCCATTTTCTTAAAAAGAAAAAGCGAGTTTTCACAACTTGAATATACGCTTTTTTTTACTAAAACTTTCATTGGCTTATTTTATATTTGAATTTCTAACACTAACACGGAAATTAACATCAATTGTATATAGGGTTGCTAGATGGCCTGAATTGCCCAATTGATTGTTGGTTCGAGTTACCAGTTAAAATGCAATTTGTCCAGTTTAAAAAAAAAATTTTAAAAATTTTGATTAATAACTTTGCTTTAAATATAAATTTTAATTAATTAATATTTGCAACAGAAAAAAATTTATACTAAATAGAAAGAAAACAAAATATATTGTTTAGCTATATAATTTATAATGAATTGAATTTTTTCTTTACCTTTATTTTGTACATCACTGACAACCAAAAAAAATCCGTTTTAACTTTAAAACCAACTCTTTTATCATGGGATAATTATTTCAGATCTTCCAAAAGATTTATAAATATCAAATGTAATTGGCAACGGCATGTTGTACAAGCACTTCTGTTTCTTGTAAGAAGCTTTCGCTAATTTGCCGAAAGATGTTCCATTTTTTTTTTTTTTTTTTTTTAAGAGAAGTAGCACTTCAGGCATCAATACCTACTTAGTTTTTTTTTTAAACCGTGCTACATTCTTTAGGAAAGGGATAGATGAGGAAGAAGACAGGTGCTGAAAGGAGATAGATATAGCCATTTTATTAATTATTTTACTTCGCCGGCGAATATGCTATGAAGAAGTACCAACGAAGGAGGCTGCATGTTTTTATGTTAATTCTGATTATGTATTTATACCATTAAACAGAAAAAAAAACACTTTTTTTTATTTTTTTTTTTTTTTTTTTTGACTGCCGCAAGGGTTGAACCCAGGGCAGCTGGTTTGTAGTCAACGTGTTTACCACTTAGACTACTTAGATAAGATAAGGTCCAGAGTTGATCTATTTTTGTCAAAAATACAACAAAATTAAAGTAGAAAATCTATATAAATTGCTCTCATGTTTTCTTTCCACAAATTTTAATCAAATTTGACTTTTTTAACTATAAAATAGTAAAATAATTTCTTATTTATTTAATTATTTATTTATTTGTTTCCATAATTACAAGCTAATTCAGATTGTAATTACCGAGATTGGTAAATATCCAGTTATTATTTTAAAATCCAGGTGAATTTTTCCCATCGTTTAGTTGATATCTGACAAGCCTTATTGTATAACAAATGTCTTCGTTTTGGACTATTTGAAACTTGTTATCGTTGTTATGTCAACCATATCATCACTTGATTATTTTGTCATCAACAGCAATAATATCTATTTCCGACTAAATAAAGTATATAAATTCTGAATTTTTATGAATATCGATTGACCGATGTCCGTCCGTGGTAGTTGAAATCAAGTTTGACAAGGCACTAGATCACTAGAAAAAATTTAATTTAAGCCCATCGATCAGATATATTGTCGAAAAAGGTGCTATTAGAAATCAGCATGATCAGTCAATGTCCTTTGAGGCAGCAGGCAAAATACCAACCCTACTTCTAATTTTTTCATATCGCTTAGAACAATGAAGAAACTTCAATCAAAAAAATAAATATATAGAAAATTAAAAAATTAGAAAAAAAACATTAAGTAAAGAAAGTGGCCTCGCCAATATTTTTCGAGTTACGGGGCTCTGAAATTTTCAAATTTTTCAAAATATAAGTATGGGTATTTCATTTTTATATTTCATATTATCATATTTCATTTTAAAGGTTTTGAAGAGATTTTTAAGAAAATACTAAAATTTTTTAAAAATTCTTAAACCATTAATGGCCGATGTCGTTTTTATGTAAAATTACTTGTACTCGTATGCAGTACCAAATTTTTTTATAATTTTTAATTCTCTGTCACCCCAATATTTGATTTTTTTATTAGATTTACTTCACTTAACTCAATCTACATAGATGGTGAAGGGTACATAAGATTCGGCATAGCCGAATATAGCACTGTTACTTTAATTTTAATGGAGTTACGTCAATAAACTTGATTCACATATATGGTAAAGTGTATGTAATTTTCGCCATAGCCGAATATATAACTCTTACTTTTTTGGGTTAAAAAAGTTATACTTTTACGAAATTTAAATTTTTTATGAGAAAAATTATTATTTTCTTTTATGTTATCTTACTTTAATTTGGCTTGATTTCTTTAAACTAAAAAAAAATCATAAAAATTGATACTCAATCGTTACTGTGTTTTTTTTTTTTATAAAAATGATGTTCTCAATTAATCAATTTGTCTTTTGCTATTAGGTTTTCTAAACAAAATTTAGGTAAAATCCAATGATTAGCTATATGAGCAGTAGCGAAATAGCACATTTAAACATTTTATTATATTTTTATTTTTATCAAGTTTCGATTTTTTGTTACTTCTGATTTATTTGTGGTTTTAAGTACAAATTTTAGATTTTATGATGAATTTTCATCGTTTCGTTAAAATTTTAATTCTTTGTTGTAATATTGCGTTCTTTTTGGTAAAATTTGAAGCTTTTGCTAAATCTAAAATTTTAAGAATTACTCGTTTTTTTGCACAATTTTTTAAGTTGTGTTTGATTGGTTTAATAATTGGTTTTTGGTGACTATGCATTTTATTTGCTTATTTAACTTTCCTATCGTAGGTAAATGAAAATATTTTTCAGAGTTTAATCTTTTTATATTCATTTGTTTTATTTAATTTTTTGTCACAAATTCCGATCGGAATGGTTTAAACTCCGTATTAGCAATTCCGATCGATTTTGTTTTACCTTCTTCAGATTCCGATCGATTTTCCTTATTTCAAAAAATGCTTAATCTTCACCTTTTTATTTGAATGTGGCAAAATTTCGCTCACAAAATAAACAACAAGGCTAATCTAAATAAGGACACATAATAAAAGTTATTTTATAAACCGCAAATAACAAAATTTCAAAGAAACTAAACTCCACTTTGAAATTCAAAAGTGGTTTCATTCCGAAAAAATTCTTCGTTTTTCGTTATCTGTAGAACCAATTTGCGGAATTGAAACCACTTCCGATCGGAATTGAGTTTTATAACATGCCTGATAATATATTTTTATTATATTGTATTATCTTTTTTTATATTTATATATTTTTTGTAATTCTGTATTTTTTATTTGTAAATTAAAAAAAAATAATTTTGAGTATTTGCAATTTGTTCAATATTAATAACACCTTGTTGCGAATTTCCTAGTGTAAAATAAAAATTTAAGTTTTTATCGTTTTATAAGTTATTTGGTAAATTATAAGTTTCTTAGTGAACTTTGCAATAGTGAAATTCGTGATGCTATATTTAATTTAACAATAGCGATCTGTTTACCTTCAAGGTTTGCAAGTTGTCAATAATCTTCTCACTTTATGCGAACGATTATAGAAATTCTAGAAATAACGAGAATTTAATAGTGTCAACATATTAATACGTTCCACTTAAATTTGCCATTATTAAATATACAACAAAGTTTAAATATAAATTTTTTAATATTTACTATTTAAATCGAATGCAGGTGATGTTTGGTGGCAAAGTATATTCGTACGTACGACTGTGTAGTACACACAGTGTGTACATCTATTTCTTATTAAATAATTTGTAAAGACTTAAAGTGTTCTCATACCAATATGTAGATTTGTGACATTGACATCTTTGCAGCAAAGTTTGTTTAATTCTAATGTTAACTTTAAGGTCTTTCAAGCATATTCGAGATTTCAATATCAATTTGAAAACAAAATGCTCACAAACAGACTTTTATTTATTTGGATCAAGTATTTTGAAGTGCAATGTGTAAGTGTATATTTTTTAACCACATTTTAAATAGAAACACTAAAGTGAATACAGGCTTGTGTTTTAAAACACATTGAGGGCAATATTGTTTTTAAAGTATTTTTTTTTTTTTTTTTGGGATGAATATTAAAAATTATTGTTCTGCCTACGCCGATATGCCAAAAACAATTGACCACTTGGAAGATAAAATTTGTCGCGTTATTTCCGATATACAATCACAAATGTTGAAAAAAGTCATCGAAAATTGGATCTTTTGCTTATTTTGAATAAGTAAATTTCGTGTAAATTTAAAAGATTTATCTTTCTTTTATTCCATCTGAAAGTTTTACACGGTTATAAAAAACACCCATTATTAAAATGCCTCTAATTTTAATTTTAGTTAAGTTTTTCTCAATTTTCGAAACTGTTAAATAGAGTGTCTAATATAATAATAACATTGATAACACATGATAACATTGTATCAAACTTATTAAAGATGTTTTAGTTATTTATGTTTTATTATTAGTCTTTTGAAGGAATTACTGTTTAATATTTTCCAAATAAATTTCGGAGTTTATAAAAAAAATGTCAATGGTACAATGGTCAATGGTAAAAGCGTATATTGATATAGGTATAAAACTAATCCTTTATGCAGGGCCTTGATATCGAAATCAATATATAACATATCTTCTATCTGAGATAAAATCTCATTTCCCTAGGAAAAACTGAAAAAACTGCAATTTCCTTGATTTGTTTCATACTAAAAACTTAGCACCACCTTTATTTGTTTAACAGCGAAAATGTTTAAATATTATTTAATTGCAGATATATTTTTACAACATTGTGGTAGAAAAGCCAAGATGGCGGGCAGAACCTAGTGAAAATAAAATATGTTTAGCCAAAAGGCGAAGGGGGAAAATCAGTGTTAAAGTCACAAAATGCTATAAAATATTTGAAATTTTTTTAAGCAGGGTTTAAATTGCTTGCTTAAAAATAGCAACAGCACTAAATATTTGCTTTGTTTACATGTTTTTCAGCAAATAAAAAAAACTAAATGTCTCAGCATTTACAAAACATTTCATAATAAACGAAGCAACAGCAAAAAGCATATGCAAAAAAAAGAGAAAGAAACGCATATGCTTAAGCTGACTACGTGCTTCTTTCTGCAGCAAAGCAATAGGCAAAGCATTTATTTTAAAAACGTTTGCTGTTGCTTAAACAATAATTTGATGTTTGTTTCTTTTTTGTTGTTTCTTTTTAAGAAAAATAAAAACCATTTAATGGTGTAATAAAAACAACGTTTGTAAAATGTATTTTCTAACGCATTGTAAGTAATAAATACATAAATACGTTTCCAATGTAAAAAGGGATGAAAAGCAGCGAGTTACAGTAAATAACAGCAAGAAAAAGCAATCGTAGTCAGCCAAAACTTCATAGTAAAAAGTTAAGCAACAGCAAAATAAAAAATAAAGAACAACTGATTGCTTAAGCAACATAAAACGTTTTTAAAGTAATAGCTTTGGTGTTTTTTTTTTCTGCTGCAGAAAGAAACATATAGTTAGCTAAAGCAAATGCCTTTATTTCTTTTTATTTTTGCAGTTGATTTTTGGTTTTTCCTTTTGCTGCACATTTTTCCACAGCAACAGTTAAGCAACTACATATGCATTGAAAAAAGTCAAGCATTTTTATTCACTGTTTTTTAATACACCGTTATCTAAGGTACCAAATATAAAATTACCTTATCATTTGTATGTGCACTTCCCTAAATATGTTTATTTTATGAAAACAGTCGATTTTAAACTCATTGTATACAAAAAATAATTTTTAAGATTTACTTAAACAACTGAATAAATTGTTTATCTTTTTTAACAATATTGTTACAATTTAAAATTTTTCCTTGAAGCCTAAGTTAAGCAAAAACAGAAAACAGCAAAATATTAAAATTTTATTTCATGTTAAAATACATAAATAACTTTTAGCAACAAGAAAACAAGGGGTGAAAACTTAATTCACTATAAATTTTTTGTAGGTTTTTTAAATGCATTTTTTTGTTGTTGTTGTTGTTTTTTAATGCCAACACGATACAAAATACAAGTCATTAAGTAGGTCTGGGACCACTAATTACTGAAAAACTTACGTGCATACATACATAACTACATAGTACATCTATTCACACATTTATAAAAATAGTAATAAAAATCAAAGAAAATAAAATAAAAGAAGGTTAAATATAATTAAGCTATAATTTAAAAGAAATGACCAAGAAGATGGGTGTAACAAAGTTGGCCACTTGGTTTAATTTCAAGATAAATTAAAGAAAAAAAAAGAAAAAAGAAACAGTTTGTTGTAAGAAAAACTAAATAAAATCACTCTAATCTATAATTTTACACTCAAAAATATTTTTAAAATATACAATTTTATCAAGATTTGGTTATTTAAATTTTGTAATCATGAAAAAAATCCTTGTGAATATGAATGCCAAAAGATAAAATATTTTTATATTCAACATGAGACAGAGAGCGCACATGAAATATAAAATATGTGATTATAAAAACACAAACAAAAAAGCAATAAATTAACCTTTTTTCAAGTCTTTGCCCACATATTCTGGCCAAAAAGGCAGCAACAAAGAAAAACTGCAAATTCCATGTTACAACAGACAAAATATATCCCCAAGGACTTAAAAAATTTGTGGATTATAAAAATAACCTTTTAAACCTTTTTGAAATACGGAATAACAATAAAATACATAAACCAGATATACTCGTATGAATAAGAACTCTTTATCTCTTTAAACGTTAAAATATTCAAGGCAACAGAAAATTTTTTTTAAATAAGGAAATAGAAAAACTAGTATTAGAAAATATTATTTTTTCAAAGCTGATTCAATGTAATGTGTAAAAAGGAAACTGGAAACGAAAATAAAGTTTTTAACAAAAAATCCAAGGACGGGTCATAAGAACTTTAAAAGTGTTTTAAAATATTAGTTTTCTGTTATCTATTTGATAATACTATTTTTGAGCTTTTATAAGGCGAATTTAAATATTGTAAATTAAATTAAAAGAATGAACGTTTTAAGTCATGCGAAATAATTCAACGTTATAAAATTTATTATTCTTTTTCCAATTAGAATTTCTACATAAAACAAAGTTTATATTAAATAAAGAGTGGTTATTAACTGACAACCAGCGTTGCCGCTTTGGTCCAATCGGACCAAACTTGGTAGTTTTTCGTTTTTAAAAAACAGTTTGGTAGTTTGGTTGGTTTGTTGCATTTTTTTTAAATTTTGGTAGGTTTTCCTCCTGTAGCAATTTTTTAGCAATAGTAAATTTTTTACCTTAAAAATTCAGAACATAAACTAAAAAAATGTAACTTTGAATTAAATAAACAATAACTGTGAATAGTTTTACCACTGTTTTCAAAAACTGTTTTAGGTGTAATAAAAAACGTCTCTGCTTTTTTGCATTAAGATGATTAAAGCTATAACCATCTCTGGTTTAAGAAACGCGAACAATATTATGAAATTGAAATTAACAATATTTTTGAGTGAAGTCTTATTTACAAGTGTTTGTATTAAAAAAATTTACAGACAAAATGGAAAAGTAAGTAAACTTTTTTAATTGTATATATGTACCTATTAATTACATAAATATTTACTAACATTGCATGTAAAGAAACAGTAAAAAAAAAATTTAGAACCGAATTTGATTGGCTCCAGGAAAGGGATGGGTGTTCATTCTGCATAATATGCTCTAAAACTATTTTAAATCATAACATCCATCTTAAAAATCACCAAAAGACAAATTTCCACCTCAACAATTACGGAAAAAACCAAGTGAGTATAACAGAGTTTATGTGCAAGAAACGCATTTTTAAATTTTTGGTAGGCTGTGAACGATTTTGGTAGGATTTTTGAAAATTATTGGTAGGAAGTCAATTTCTTGTGTGGCAACGCTGCTGACAACGCAATAACGCAAGAAAAAGGCAAGTTCATGCGAAAAATTTAACTTCTCTTTGGTACAAAGAATTAGAAAGTTTGCACATTTTTTACTGAGTATGACCGTCCACGAGAAACTTGCTTACCTTAAGTTGTTAGATGAAAAACTCTACTAAAGATGGCAGTGGATGTTGTTAGATACTCTTAGAATCAAATTGGTGCTTAAAATTATGTTCTCACTGTTCTAAAACACTTTCATCTGGAAAGAAAGCCTTTAAAATTAATTACTCAACAGCGCAGCAAATAAATAGCAAACGCAAAGCAAACATATTATAATTATTTTAAACATATCTTTGGTCACGACAAACGAATTGTGTTTGACTTTTAACAATTTCGTGGTTACCGGGCAAAATACTGTTACATGATCGGGTTTATTACTATTTGAAACAAATAAAGTATTTGTAACTATAACATGCCATTAATGAAAAGGATTTTATAAATTATACGTGTTTAATTTAAGCATGATAAAAAAAGTTGTCAAATGAGTTATAAGCACTCATTTGTAAACCCATTTGAGGAAATTTTTTATTTAAATTTTATAAATGAATGAAAATTTACTTATTTTCATTCACTTATAAGATCTAGAGTTCAAATCCTGATTGGGAAAAAGTTAAAAATTAAAACAAACGCAAGGCACCACGTTTATATATTCATACTTAACTCATAACAGTCAATATAATACTAGAACAGCATCTATAATGTTGTAAGCAAACAAGTATGAATAATTAAAAATAAAAATTGCATTTCGTGGCTATACCGAAGGTTAGTACGAAAACAAAAAAATGTACAAGACGAGTTACAAAGAGAACGACAAAGAAATGCTTTAAGTTGTGTGTGGACTTCGTCTTAATAAATTAATATTAATATTAGTTGGTTAAATAGATGATCTTTACGACGTACATAACATAAGGTAGATAGAAGCGAAGAATGCTGATGAAAGACGTGGCGGTCCAGAAAATGCTGCATTTTAACAATTATTCTTTCTTAAAATGTTTAGAAATTAAATTAAAAATGAACCGAATGAAAGCTGTAAATAAGTCAATTTTCATTCATTATTTATTTTAGATACCAAATAAAACATGTAAAAGTGCCATATTCGGCTATGTCGAATCATATACACCCTTCACCATCTATGTAAATATAGTCTAGTGAAGTAATTCCAATCAAAAAAGCAAATATTGAGATGACAGAGAATTTAAAAATAAAAAAAATTGGTACTGCATAGATATTATTTTACATAAAAATTACATCTGCTCTTAATGGGTTAAGCATTTAAAAAAAAAAATTAGTATTTCCTTAACCATATATTTAATTTTTTGATTGGAGTTACTTTATTGATCCAATTGACATGAAAAAATAGCACCTCTTTTGACTCCACTTCTGATCGATTGACATATTTATTGTTTTTTATTTTTTTTTTTTGTTTTTTTTTTTGTAACACGGATAGTCAGAGGGACATCGCTTAATCGACTTCGCTATTCATAAGAAGTCAGTCCACTTTTTGTAGTGAGAGTATAAAAAATTGATAAATAAAAATATCTTCAGTGTAAATAAAGGATAATCAGTAAAAATAAAATACGTTACTAAATAATAATGCTGTAGAATATCAGTATATTTTATTTTATCCGAATTTACGAATTGCTTAATAAAAAAAATATTGAATTTAGTAAACAAAGTAACTCCTTTCTCTCACATCGAAATATATTCATATAGTGCATTGAACCATAGTAAAATAATAAATAATAAAAAATAAAGACACAGAAATATTTTTTTTAATTTATTTAATTTTTACAAAAAACTTCGCACCGATATATCGGTAATTAATTTAATCGGGCACGAAATTTTTTCTAAAAATTAAATAAATTAAAAAAAAAAAGATTCCCGTGTCTTTAATTAAAAATTTGCGAAGTGCCTGTGTATAGAAATAAATTATCGCAGTGTTTTTTGATATTTTATTTTTCATCCTCTTTCAACTGTATAAAAGAACCGAAAAAAAGTCAGCCATATACAGTGGAGAAAGAAAAATAGAATTACTATTGGTTATTGTTGTTTTTTGCTTAAACTTTAATTTTTGTCTTTGCTTTATTGTTTAAACAAAAATCTTTAGTTTATTTCAAATGTTTGTCAGAAGTTTCCTGAAGAGTTAGGTAAGCGGTAGCGAAATGGCCATCGAGATGTACCTAGACCCTCAATAATCAATATCGGTAATTAATTTAATCGGAATAATTTAAAAAAAGCACGAAGTTTTTTAAAAAATTAAATAAATTAAAATAAATAATAAAATTTTTATTTGTATTATGATAAATTTTAGATGTAACCATAATAATATACCTTTTGACCCCAATATATTTACAAAGCATCATAATATAAATAAAATTTAAACAAAATTATAAAAATGTATTTTTGATTTTGTCAAAATATATTTATCATCCAAGGAATGAAAATATTTTTATTATTATTTATAAAAACTATTTAAATTGTATTTTATTAAAACCAGTTTTACAAACGAATTCTTATTTTTCAAAAAAATTAAAAAAAAAGAACAGAAGAAGTTGAACACCTGAGAACCGGAAAGCGCATTTATTTCTGCGGGTGTCTATCTTTCACAGTTCTTTTTACAATTAATCACAATAGATATTAGTAACTCAAAATTCCACGAAAACAATAAGAAGATAATTAGAAATATACTGAGTCAAAATAGTTACCCACTTCAGACAATATAATTGATTATGTGACTAAAAATAAAAACAATAACACATCAGCTTAAAATTGAGACCAAGAAAGGTCAACGAAAATTTTTAAATCAAGAGATTATATACCCGGATTATCAGACAGATTAAAACGTTCGGACATTTATGATAAAGAAAAATATACACTAGCGATGAAACCAATAAGTACAATAAATAAACTTTTTACCAAATGTAAATTAGACAAAATGGATAAATCTAATTTAGTATATGAAATAAAATACAATGAAGACGAAACCGACATATGCCAAAAAGTGTATGTTGGTACAACAAAAACTAAATTAAAGACAAGACTATCATCGCACAAATCCGACTTAAAAACTGTGCAATAACTGGACATCAACCAAATTTTAAAGAAGTGAGAATATTAATTGAAGAGAGTAATGCATCAAAGAGATATATGCAGGAGATGCTGCATATAATAAATATTCCAATTGAAAAGAGAGAATTAACTATAAATCAGATACGGACAATTGCGCACATGTATACGATACACAATCAACAAACATAGAAACGAAAAACAAAAAAGACAGAACAAATAAGTAATCACAATTTAATAACAAACGTAAGCTTAACTGAAAAACAATAATTCCTTTTTGAGAACAGTATATTTTAAATACCATCATTTAATTCATTTTTATTCTATTAAAATTATATTATGGTTACCTCAGCCTTCTATTTTATGTGCGTGTAGTTTTGTGTAATTTAATTAAAAAGAAAATGCGTTTATATTCTGTAATAACAAGTACGCTCGACAGAAGACCTTATCGACCAAATTTTAAGAGTAAGTAATAATTTCACAATTATTTAAAAGAAACATTGAATACAATTGTAAATTGAACTTTAAAGTAGAAAAATCTGTATTCTTTTCATAAAAATACAATATGCAAATTTATAAATTGAAATCTTTTTTATGTTAATCTACGGTAATTGTAATGAAATGTATTACTGTGGCCATTTCGTTTCTGCTCGTAGAACACATCAGTATATTGTTTCCACATTTGTATTTTCCAAGAAACTTATATCTAAAACCAAATTGTTCAAATAAGAACTATATTTAACCAACAAAGCTAAAAGACAAAAAAAAACCATAAACCCTTTATACAAAAACACAGTAACCATCGAGAAACCATTTTTGTCTTAAACGACTTCAAAAAAGAAGGAGACTGTCAATTCTTCTGGATGTTGCGTTTTTATGTTTGTGACTGCACAACTCATTTTTTTCCGCGCATCAGTATAGCTCCCAATAGCAGATAATAATACAAAAATAAATCTAAAAATTAAAGGGTGTCCCCACAGGAGACGTAAATTTACCTATATGTGCCTATCTTTTGAACCGTTATTACTATGGCCGTGAATTAGATGTACATGGCCATACTTTTAAACTATTGTAGAAGGGCGTTTGAAATTTACAAAGAACCTGGAGGTTTATTCTGAATTGCGATGCGAAAATACATTAATGCGAATAATTGCTATTCTGTATTGCGATATTCGCAAAGCTCTTTTTTAATCGCAATTCATATGCGAAGAGATGATAAGTCGGTTTTCTAAGTTTCGAAAACAAATGTCAAATTCGCAAAATTTATTCGACAACAAAATAGCATTCGCAAGGTACAAACATATAAGTGAAAATAATATTTTATTCATCAAGAAGCTAGCAATAAGACCACCAAACCGCGTCAATTTTAAATAAAGATAGAATTTATGAATAAGAACAGCCACTTGGCAAGATGCCTTTTGAAAACACCAAATGCACGTGAGTCGCAAATACTTTGTGGCAAACGTTAACTGAAGAATTAAATATGAATGGACCACCTATTAGGGAACCTGCAGGATGGAAAAAGTATGAAATATATAAACCAGTTCAAAAATAATTGACTTCAATTTTAATTTTAATAGATTTAGGCCGATTTTAAAGTACACATCAAACAGAAGCTTGGACGAAATAAAACCGACATTGGCGGTGGCTTATAAATATACAATTTACTGTCTCCGTTAGAGGAGAGTGGTAAAATTGTTAAACATGATGGATTCCGTAAATAGATTAACGGGCGCACTTTCCTTCAGGGCAAAATTGCTTCTAAGCAAACTTCTCTGTATCGTCGTTGTACCACAGTGCCACAGAATCCATTTTTATTATATTTTTCTAACAGAATCTTCTAAATAAATTTTATAAACAATTTTCACAGCTACACACAAACTATTTATTTATTTTTAATTTAACGTTTGTTAAAACTGACGTTTATTTGAGCAGCGTTGCCAAGATTTGGAATAAATTGCGAATGCTATTGCGAAAGTCTAACAGAATACGAATTATCTTTCGCATCGCATTTCATTTGCGCATCGCATTGATTTTCGCATCGCAATCCAGAATAAGCCTCCTGTATTGCTAAGCCCGCTAAAACAGCAGTTATAAAATTTTATTTTGAAAAAGTTGATATAATTTTATGAATGTAGCCAAACTTTTAAACCGTTATAGATAGATAGCTGAAATCTATTTTTAAGTCAGTTTTATTAAGAATTGTTTGCTTTCATTTTTCTATTTTTATTTTCCTTTTTCTTACTTAGTTAATTAATAATTTTATCTTTTTTGCTTGCTATTAAAAATTTAATTTTTCTGCCCAGCGCATTTCAAAATTTCAGACAATTCACGTCAAAAAATTTTTTTAATAAAATGTGTCTTGTATAAGGCACCCAATAATTTTAAACTTTAATTCATGTTTATACCTTTCACCACAAAACGTGGAAAAAGGGCATAACTAAGTTTGTCATTCCGCTTATAATTTCTACAATATTCATCTCCGACCCCATAAAGTATATATATTCTGAGTTCTTATGACGAGCGAAGTCGATTAAGCATTGTACGTATGTCCGTCCGTGTCAGTGTTAAACTCAAGTTTGCCGAGGCACTAGATCAACTAGAGAAAATGTAAATACGTCAATAGATCAGACATATTGTCAAAAGACATGCGATTGGAAATAACCAAAATCAGTCCATGACCTGTGAGGCAGCGGACAAAACACCACGCCTACCTCTAATTTGTCTATGTCATTTGGAACAATGAAGTAACTCGAATCAAAAAAACAAATATATGGCACGATCTAGAATTAAAAATTAAGAAAAAAAAACATCAAGTAAAAAAAAATTGGCACTCGCCCATATTTTCCGAGTTACTAGCCTCTGAAATTTGCAAATTTTTAAAAATATCAATATGGGTGTCATTTAAAAGGTTTTGAAGAGATCTTTAAGGAAATACTAATAATTTAAAAAAAATACTTAACCCATTAATTACCTAATTTTTTTTGACATGAGTGCATTCACTTTGTTTTACTATTTACTATTACAGCAGCCATAATAAAGAATACGACTCCTGGAGCAATTTCTAATGTCTTGCTATTACAGTATGAATGATAGCAGCCAATAACAGGCGGACATTGAAATTGTAGCGATATTCGTATTGTTGAGTTTTGACCCGTTGCTTGTAAAACCCTCGAACGACTTTTTGATGCTGTTGTTTTTCAGCCTAAAAATCGTACTTTAGGCGGCTCACTTTGTTAGCCAGATCGACTTCGTTTGATTAAATTAAGCAGTCAGTTCAATGTTTCATAAATTTTTTTCATTTAAAGTCCCGACATGTTGGCAAACACAAACATCAGAGAGTGGCTTGTGATCTAGCAAATTTAACTACAAAACATTAGTTTGGTCACCTTTTTCAAAATAAATAATTTTTTATTTGGTTTCTTAGAAAAAAGAAACAAAAAATAAATAAATAAACTGTTTACAATAACAACAAAAGAAATCATTATAATAATGAAATCTTTGCAATATTTTCGCAAGCATTTAATACCCATATGTAAGTCTACTCAACTTTGTTGCACTACCTAAACGAAACTTTATTTTTTGTTGTGTTTTAATGTAGCTTTCGTTAAAAAACCTCTGGACATAAATTAGTTGAAAATTATGCCAAAATAATGTAGCAAGCAAAAAGAAAATATTTAAACATTTGTTGACTTTTGAAAATAAACAAAAGCTTAACGTAATGGAATGTTGAAAATGCCAGGGCATTTGTTTAAATAGTTCTCATTTTGTTTACTTTTCAATTGTTAGTCATTCACTTAAATGACCGCCATTATTTGAATGAATGGTGGCATTTGTTGTGCCTTATCGTTTTTTTTTTTTTTTTTTATTCTTTGTATATGAATTTGAAATACTATAAATATGTTGTACAAAATACAGTGTCGGTATTTTTGAGAGGTTAATATAAAAATGCCTTATTACTTAGTGTTTTACTGACATGCTTTTAAAAATGAGTTGGTTCTCAGTTTCAGTTCTAAACCTAACATTTAAAAATCATCCTTTAAAGTCAACTGACAGCTAAAATTGTTTTTGACGGCCGTAGCAGATTTCTCTGTTATGAAGTGTCTTCAATTTTAATTTAATTTTCAAGTATAACGTAGAAAGGAAAAATAGCGTGTTGCAATGCAGAGGAAATTAGACAAAATATGAAAAGAATGAAAAATTTTATTATATAAAGATTTTGGCCCATATTCATAGTTATAGCTAAAGTCGACTCTTGCTAAAGTATACTCTAAAATAAAAGGCTCTTATTATCTTTTTTGCTTTCATAATCAAGAATAAAGTATACTTTTAGTTTAGCTGCCTTCCACTGGGTGTCGACTGTAATTTGATAAATGTTTTCATACAATTTCTAAACAAACATTAGAAAAAAGTAACCTTGTTTTTATTTTTGTTCATTTTGGTATAAAAATCAGATAAAGAGTATTGTGTTCTTAAACCAAATAAAATAATTTTGAAAAAATGAGTTAAAACAGCTTCAGGTAGTTTAAAATTAAGAGTTGACTTTCTCGCCAGAAGTATATTTTAAATTCTCTATGAATGAATTAGAGTCGACTATAAATTAAAACCGACTTTAGTTCCCTTAAAGTATACTTTATTTTAACTGTGAATATGGGCAATTTCCAAAGAGTTATGAAAAATTTTCAAAAATTGTCTCTCTATATTCACAATAAAACTAAAATAAAATAGACTTAATTTTCTTTAAAAATTAGTTTAAGTCGACATGAAAAGACTTTGAAAAAATTTCTTTTCTGTTTTTTTTTTTGAGAATTTCAAAATTTCATATTAATCGGTAATTAAAACAAGCTGGACCAAGTTAATCAATAGTAAGAAATCTAATATCTTTAAAACAGTAGAAGATTGTTGATATTTTAAGCAATGTGTTTTTTAGCTCAACCAGAGTTACCACCAAAAATTATGTTGAAAACTAGAACAAAAATAATGGTTTTAATTTTTTATACGCCTGCTGTTGCATACTTTCAGGCAAATTAGCCGCTGTAATCTTAAGCAATATATGCTCCAAATTTAAATTTCAGATTCGACTATGAAAATATTACTGCCAAGTAAACTGTTGTTGCAATTGCTTTTACTCCTTATTTTTTTTTCTAAATCCCCCACAATAAGACAGTCAAAATTTACACAGACCAATTTTAAAGGCATATGGCAGGGCAATAGCAAAACAGTAGTATCCACCAATTTGTTCCCAAATAGATCAAATTGTATAATATTGCTTTAGAGAGAAGAGAATTTAATAAAGAGAAGCGTTAAGTTAATGTACTATTGTTTTATGAGGAGCGATTAAAAGCATCATTGAAACATCACGCGAAATGAAAAAAAATTGTTTTAAGTTAAGAGAAGCTTTAGGCATCTAGATTTAAAAATAACAGTTATTTATTCTTTCATTAACAATGTTTCTAAAGGTCTGGAAAGAAGATAGAGTAGCTTAAAATGTGTGGAACATGACCAGTAACTGGTAATTGTGTCTATAGATTGTACTGTAGGGCCCTTTCAGTTTTTCTTTTTTTTGTGTTTTTTTTTTTAACTATTTTATAACTACCAATCATTAAAAGCCTCACCCAGCGAAACCAACTATGCGGTAACAATTGTCTGCGTCAAGAAAAGTGCCTATAACATTTGTATAAAACAACAGCAGTAACAAAAGGAACAACTAAAACAAATATAATTTATGAATATTTCATGGTTATTTGGATGGCTAGATGGATGGGTGGTTGGTTTTTTGTTAGATTGATGGTCATGATACAGTTACACCATTATTCATTTTAATTTTAAAGAAGATGAATAAACAACGGGGAAAAAATTAAAACAAACAAACATACAAGTGAAGAGAGAAAGCCTCTTTTTTCTTCTGTTTTTTTTTTTTTTTTTGAGGTAATTTTTCTTTTTGCTTTGTAGAAAACGTTGTGGCTTTTTATGTAAAAGGTCATCATCTAAATATATGAGATTTCATACTGTTCGGTTGCAGTTAGGCTTTTACTACTATGGAGTTTGAAATGTATAAAATTGATGGTTCATGATCATCATAATGTATTTTTTACTTTGTTTTTGAGGAAAAAAAAAGAAATAAAAAAGTATAAACATTTGGAAAGTTTATTGAGTTGGATTTAGAAAATTATATACCGAATAACAACAGCATCAGCATAAACAAAAAAAGTTTTAATGGAACCAAATTATAAACAAAATAAAACAATTTAATGTTATTTTCTTTTTTTTCGTTAAAGAATTTACAAAGTTTTCTCTACACATTCTTTTAGAAAGTTTTAAGCGAGTTAACACTCCAGGCGGAGTGAATAAGTAAATTGTTTATTTAGATTCCAATGCAATTATTATATGCATCCATTGAGTAACAACTATGTTTTATATGATTCTACGTTCTTTTTTTAATTTGCCAGCACTGGCATTTACAGCTAATGCAGTTTAATAATGATTGAAGCATTGATTTTCAAAAATAGTTTTCGAAACCTCAGCAAGATCTTAGAACATTGTCCAGGAAAAATCTTACAACAATCACAGCTTATGTGTTAAAGCATAGATCAGGATGAATGCAAGATAAGTTTTGAACAAGTACTTCATGGCGCCTAACAACAATTATTTTAATCGCATTTTCATCAACAATTCGCACTTGTCTTGCTTTTTTTAACTATTACACGCTTCCTGGCCAGTGCCATAAAATGGCGTGAAAAGAAATAAAACTTCATCGATAAGAAACAGTACAGTCAATTAAACAAAACAATTTTCATCTTTATGTCTTTTTATACATAATCTGTTCAAATTTGAGCAAATTTTGTTGCAACTTATTCGCTTGAAAATGTTTGGCAACACCACTATTTAAAAGAAAATTAGCATTTTTATTGACTTTACGTATTCAACACTGTTTACTTCATTGTTGCCAGAAACATAAAGACAGAAATATATCGTTTCTTTACAAAATGAACAGAGTATAACATAATGCCGTATTATTTATTTAGCACTTGTTTTTTTAAAGGGCTTTTGACAGCATTCCGTGCAAACAGAATATACCATTAATATAAAGAAGTTAAGTTGTTTGTGAAAATTCACTTGGTTTTGTTGTAAATATGGATAAATCAGAAAGATGGCCTTGGGCCTGTAACTATAAGAAGATATATATTTTTATCGGCCGAAAAAACATTCATGATTGAACCTGTTAAATACCGTACTGTGGCCGCATTAACTGGTAGCCTTACAAACGATAAAAGTCCTTACCCAGTTAGCGGTAATGCTTTTTTCAGCGCATATGATTTAGCAATGCATTTTGTACCAACTTGTTGCCTGAAACCAAGCAAGAGTTTTGAATATAATAAAAAAAATCTAAAATTACCAATATATATTGACTTATTCTTTTCGCCGTAGTAGCAGAAACTTACGCCTCGTTGTCATCAAGCAATGTTTGTCAAATGCTTATGACTAAACGGCCTTTACTTTGGAGCTTTGAAAAGATTATTTGTGAAAATGCGATAAGAAACGAGATTATTTGAAAGACAAGCTAACTTCTAGCCAGTGTTTCTACAGAGTCGAACTCTTGTTTAGAAAATGTTGCAGCAACAGATATTTTAGTACTAATTGCAGACAGACACACGCGGAGAAAAAACATGGTTCTGGTATGGTAGCAATAAACATATTATATGATCAGATCAAGGTGAAAAATTATTATTGTTTTAAACAGTACTTTAATGGCCTCAAATAAGTTTACATTTACAGTTTTTCATTAAATGGTTATGCACAAAAAAAAGGAAAAAAAAACTTTTTATAAACTTTTTATAAAAAGTATAAAAATGTTAAGGATTGGTGCCATTATGTTGTTGCAAGAGGATGATGTACTTTAACAGAGAACAATTTTATTTCAAGAACTTGACGTTTAGAAGCCCTTAAAGTTACCTTAGACAATGCTACCGACCCGTTTCAGAAAATAAATTTTTGTATCTGATTTTTTATACTCGTATCTCCATTTTTTATTTAAAAATATTTTTAATAAAAAAAAATATTCATAAATTTACAAGCAATAGATCTCTTTGTGTTGCATCTTGTGGAGAATAAGGTTAGTCTGCACTGCAATAACTAATATTTAAGTAAAAAAAAACATTGATAAAACATTGGCATAATGTATGCAAAATCAAAGTGAACAAATCTAAGGGAAAAATATTAAAAAAAATTGAAGGAAAAAATTAATTACTATGAGGGGAATTTTTGTTTACGTAAAAATTTTTTACGTGAATTATTCACGATTGCAATTTGAGAAAAAGGGAAAAAATTATGTTATGATTATGTTTCGACAGACAATAATATTCTAATTATGAATAACAAAATAATTTGACTACAACCATATCATTCAACCACAATATTTTGGTGTTTGTTTACAGTTAACCATGCATCTCTTTTGTGGCATTAAAAAGTTTAGTCGTACCTTCATAAAATCTATATTCAAACATTTCTAAGTGTAAGCCAAAGTTTTTACAAATATTCACGTCAACTTTATTAAGGTTAAATAACATAAAAAAGTGTTACAAGAAACAAACAAACAACATGCATAGATATTTTACCTGGCTTTCTTGTTTATTTAGCGCAAAGGCAAATCGAGCATCAAAAGAAATAAAGACATTAGCAAAGTGTAAACAATTATTTGGTTTTTGTATTGGTTTTGTATTATTGTTTTTATTTTGTTTTGTTTTGTTTTTTTTTTTTTTTTTTGGTAAATATTTAATTTAAATATTCCCCGGATAATAAATGATAAACAAATGTTTAATGTTTTTGCCTTTTAACTTAAGTACCAACCAACAAACACAGTCTTCTAATTCCCACCAAGAAAACAAACGAATAGAATAGTGTTAGCAACCAGATCTATGAAAATAATTTAAAAACATTTGTCAATTTATGGTTTTGTATAACAATTTCATTTAAAAAAATATATATCTCGTAATTCCCACGACTAGTGTAAAGAAGGGGAGGAGTTTTCCTAACAAACACATTAACCAAAATTTGTTTATGAAATAAACAAAATTTGTTAAAAAAAGGGAAAGTTTCAAAGAACTTTTCCCCTTGAAAGTGTCTGTCTTATTTTTATGTATCCATGCCTTTGAGGAGACACTTATTTAAATGAGGTATTTTATTTCAATTCGTGTTTTATATTAATTTATTTATTTGATGATGTTTTACTTTAAAATGTGTTTATTTTCTCATAGCACCTCATTAAAACGAAAACTCAATTATAAATCACAGCAATTAATTTGAAAATACTCTTTTTCCTTTTTTTTTAATGTGTATTTTCTTTTAATGCTGTCGTTTATTTTCAAATTATATTATTATCTGTTCATTCGTATGTTTCTTTATCTTAATTAAGTGTTTTTGAGATTTTCTTAGCATTGTAAATAAACTCACACCTCTTATTCATTCTCCTACAGTCATAAAATTTTGTGTTTATGAGAATGAAGTGTCTGTGAAGCAATTTGAAAATATTTATTTTATTTTTGATTGTATGTAAAGCATTCATGGTTCTGGCTTTGAATATTAAGTTTCGAAAAACCTTTTCTTTGTTATGCGCTATCAGTCACTGTTCGATAGAGGTTTTCCAAAATTCCACCAAGATTTAAGTTTTCGTCACAGAATGGCTGTGATTATAAAACATTAAACTATTAAGAGAGTGTTGAAAAAGTTAAGCATCCTTTGCAAGTATCAAGAAATTGATATCTCGTTATGAATTGATCTGACCCCCAATATCTGTGTCAAAAATCATAAAACTTCCCATGAACAGATTTAAGAAATTCCACCAAATTAAGGTCGAAGTTACCCGGAATAGTTGCAACTTAATATTTAATATGTTGCAATAAAGAATAACGTTCAGCATGCGATGAAGAAGATGGAAAATAGCAGATGGAAAAATCAATGAAGCAGCAATTGGGTCGTTACTGCTTTAGAACCTGAAGAGGATATCCACGTTAGGTCGTCGACTGATAGTAACCTAAGCTGCCTTCATGGATATTGAGAGCGCTTTTAGCAATTTCGAACCAGCTGCGATTACAAGTGTCTTATCTGGGCTTGCCACTGATCAGCCGAGAGTAGGTTTCATATTACACATGCTTAGCCGTAGCGTTATACACGTCTAGAGCATGGATAACTGAAATCCCCGAATTTTCAACGAAAGGTATCCCACAAATTGTGTTTTTGCAACCTACGTGCATCAAAACCGTCATGTGGGCTGATAACCTCACGTAGTAGTCTCTTAACGCTATAACGCTAAGACAATTGGCGTCTGCATTACCAATTTTGTAGGTTAAATGCCCATCTGTCGGAAATCGTACTTGTCCTTTTCTGCAATAGGTAAAATATTTGATACTTTTAGTATGCGAAACTAAACGGGGTCCGCTTGGACTTCTTTAGAGCAACATTTTTTGGCATCGTACCGGAAATTAGACAATTGTAGAAGTTGGCCGTAGAAACAAGAGCATTGAAGGCCATTACAACAACATACATTTGCAGGTGTGCCATGAGCATCACTTTTGACACTGAACCACAATGTTCAACAATTACAAAATTGACTTGAAGCCAGAGATCAAACCCATGAAATTTTATTTTAGTTTCCAACACCTCAAAATTGCAAATGAGAAACGGCAGGATGCTAGAAGGGTTAACTCAGTGTTAAGCGTACCGGAAGATAAGAAAAATATGATGCTCTTAATAATCAGAGTTTAACTGATATATTTCAACTAAAGTCAATCATGACAAATATAACCACCCTCGAAAGGTATTTTTTGCAGAAGTAATGCACGAAGGCTACACTCTAAACATTTTTAACAATGTTAATGAAAAACAAGTAAGAGTGCAATATTCGGCTATGCTGAATCTTACATACCCTTCGCCATCTATGTAAATCTAGTTTAGCGCAGTAACTCTAATCAGAAAAGTAAATATTGGGGTAACAGAGAATTAAAAAATAAAAAAAATTTGGTACTGCATAAATATAATTTTACATAAAAATGACATCGGTTTTTAATGGGTTAAGCATTATTGAAAAATTTTAGTGTTGCCTTAATGATCTCTTCAAAAGCTTTAAAATGATACCCATATTGATATTTTAAAAATTTGAAAATTTCAGAGCCCCGCAACACGAAAAATATGGGCGAGCGCAAATTTTTGCACTTGATGTTTTTTTTCTCATTTTTTGATTCTCTATCTATTATCTATCTATTTATTTTGTTGATTGCAGTTACTTTATTGTTTCAAATGGTGTGAACAAGTTAGAGGTAGGCGTGGTTTTTTCCCTGCTGCCTCGAAGGACATGGACCGATTATGCTGATTTCTAATAGCATTTTTTCGACACTATATCTGATCGATTGAAATATTTATCTCAACACTCACATGGATGGACAGATGTGCATCGCTCAATCGACTTCGCTATGCATAAGAAGTCAAAATATATACACTTTATGGGGTCGGAAATCGATATTGTAGATATTACACACGGAAAGACAAACTTAGTTATACCCTTTTTCCACTTATTGTGGTGAAGGGTATAATAACTTATTTAAATTATACTTCTTTAGAATTGCATAACATTTTCTTTGTTAAAATAAAACTACGACCAACAAACTTCTGCTAAAATTTATTACAAAACTTTTCTAGCAGGTAAATATTAGAATCATCTTCCTTCGAATTCACGATTAAAGCAATTGAAACTTTATACCTGTTTTCCTTGCAAATGTATGTATAAGCATATTAAATTTCTTTACGATAAAGTTTGAATTTGTGGGCTGATGAGAAGACAATAAGAGAAATGACTTGTTGTTAAATATACGTGACTTACAGGGTTTCCAGATTTTTTCGATTGTTATCCCGAATTAGATAAATTTTATCCTCACAAATCGCCAAAAAATCTCGACTACAAATAAAACTATTGTTGTTATTATATTCAATTTAAATGTTACCTTGATTGACGAAATCGAATAATTCTGAATCAAAATGTTTCTTTTCGTTGTCTAAAGCAATTTTTTTAAACAAATTTTGGAGTTAAACAATTGAAGCATTTTTGAAAATAGAACAAAATTGTTACAATAAATTGTATTATTATAAAAATGCGTATTAATTCTCATTAATGATTCGAGTAGCTCGTGTTGCATTCTAATTCTTATTTTGGTTTTCATTTCATTCAAATTTACGCAGAGACTTACATGCCAATATTTTTTATAATGTTTTGTTCAAGGCGAATCAATTACCAGGTGGCAGCGTAGACGAATTCATATTTTTTGCTGGTAACCTATATGCAAAAAATCTACATATCGCACTTGATCAACAATAGGGTATTAACTCAAAATTTTTGAAATATCACTTTTTCCAAGAAATCAGCTAACAACATCAATATCTATCTACTGTAAAAATTTCAACGTATTCCGTTTACTCTTTCATCTCGAAAACCACTTTTGAGACCATATTCATGATAATGTAGTGATTAACTTTATTTCAACCAAACGGTATTATTTCGAGTTATACAAAAGTTAACATGGAACTGATTCGTAAATTTTCATAAAAAAGATATTATTTTGAGTTGAGTCTCTTTTCAATTTGGTTTTATTTTGAGTTGATACTGTCTTGTTGATAAAATTTGTTTCATTTATGATCGAAAAATTTTAGAAAAATGGTATTAACTCAAAAAATTGATTTTTTTTTTGCAATACTTGCACAGATTTCTAGGAAAAACGATGTAAATATATTTTTAAATGGAATTTGCTTCCTATGGTATATTTGAATTTTTAAATTCTGTTAAAATGTGGCCACAAACAGTTTTTTGACTCTACTGAAAATTTTGAGTTAATATTCTCTTGTTGATCAAGTGCGATATATTTTTTATGTATGGAGTTTGAGAGTAATGAATTCGGCGAAAATGAATGCATTCGCCTACGCTGATAACTGGTAATTGATTCTACTTGGTTTTTTGCACCATATTAGGAAACTTAAAAGTAGCAAAAAAGTAAAATTGAAATAATAATAGTAAAATTACAATAGCCAAAAAAATAAATTTAAAAAGTCCCCAAAAAAACTTCTATAAATCTCCAGAACGTAAAAGATATCCTCAAATAATTCCTCACTCGCCAAACTGAAACTGTTATCCCCATTTGAAAGATAAAATCCCCGATTTGGGGTTAAATCCCCTAATCTGACAACCCGGGTGACTTATATTAACTTCTTCAAGTCTTTAGAGTATTTCAAATATATTTAACGAAATTATATTTACTTTAATCTAAAGAAAAAGTTTAAATAGTATTTTCATCTAAAAAATTGATGGAACAGTTTTTTTCTGTTACTATGTATTCTTATTCAGTTTCCGTAAAATTAAGTGAATTTAATTAAATCTGGTTTATCTTGGCGGTTTTTGTAGGTTTCCTCAACAAATATTCTTCTGTCATCTTTTACAATAATTCAAAATGAGTATTTTATGTCAACGGCAGTCGTTCATTAAGAACACGCAGTATATGTAGAATAATTTTAAGATTTTTAATGGAATTTTGTTGATGTCTAAAATAAACTTGGTTGATATTTAATACGTGCGAAATTTAACTGAGCAGAAATCTGTGTCTATTAAATACGTCTAACTTTTAGTTTTACCTACCTACATTTTATTAGTGCAAACAGATAAACATACTACAAAACGATTCATTCTTTGAAAACAAACATATTGAAGAAATACATAATAAAGGCAAGAATTGCTAGTACCGTAATAGTCAACATAATACTGTGCCATCTTCAACGTAAATATTTTAAGCAAGATAAAAAATATGTCATTGAACAATTTTTTCGATATCTTAAAAGAAATAGAAGGCTGAAGCTGTTTAATTCATAGATTAAACTTTTCCTTTGAGCGATGTTTCAAAAAAAGGTGGTAGGTTTTCATTTTCTTTAAGCTGTTTTCGTCATTATCAGTAAATCAATGGATAAAAAGTTCCTTTTTTTATACCCTTCACCACAAAAAGTGGAAAAACTGTATATCTAAGTTCGTCATCCGTGTGTAATTTCTACAATATCCATTTCCGACCCCATAAAGTGTATATATATTTTGACTTCTTATGCACAGTCGATTGAGCGATGTCCGTCTGTCCTTTCATGTTAGTGTTGATTCACAAAAAAAATTAAATATGTTATCGATCAGATATAGTGTCAAAAGATGTACTATTGGATATCAGCATGATCGGTCCATGTCCCTCGAAGCAGCAGGCAAAACACCACGCCTACCCTTAATCTTTTATGTCACTTGGGACAATAAAGTAACTCCAATCAAAAAAATAAATATGTGGGGCGACAGAAAATTAAAAAATAACAAAAAAACATGTAGTGAAAATATTGGCACTCGCCCATATTTTTCGAGTTACGGGGCACCGAAATTTTAAAATTTGGCTTCATTTTAAAGGTCTTGAAGTGTCTTTAAGGAAATACTAAAAGTTTTTAAAAACGTTTTACTCTTTAAGAGCCGTCCGTCTGTCATTCCGTATTAGTTTTGAAATCAAGTTTGCCTAGGAACTAGATCCGCTAGAAAAAAAAAATAAATATATCAATTAATTAAACATGGAGGTGCTATTTGAAATTAGCATGGTCGGTCCATGTCCTTCAAGGCAGCGGGCAAAACACAACGCCTGCCTCTAATTTTGTATGTTAACTGGAACAATAAACTAACTCCTATTAGAGAACTAAATATATGGGGCGTTAGAGAATTAAAAAATAAGAAAAAAAAACATCAAAAGAAAAAATTGTCGCTCTCCCATATTTTCCGAAGCTCTGAAGTTTTCAAATTTTTTAAAATATTAATACGGTATCATTTTAAAGGTGCTGGAGAGATCTTTAGGGAAATACTAAAATTTTTAAATAATGCTTAACCCGTTAAGAGCCGATGGCATTTTTATGTAGAATTATACATATGCAGTTTTTTATTTCAGTCTCGCTAACACCAATATATGCGTTTTTTTATTGGACTGACTCCACTAAACTAAATTTACATAGAACGTGAAGGGTATATAAGATTTGGCATACCCGAATATAGTGCTCTTACTTGTTTGTTTGTTAAAATCACTTATATCAATTTACGCAAGCATTACGAAGTAACTATAATGTTCTCTTAAACCGTTTGGACTGGTGAACAGAACACTTTTTAATTTTATTACATAAGCAATGCACATGTACTGTTGGGGAAATAACATAAATTGCTGTTTTCTTCAATCTTATAGGGTTAAGAAACCATTTAGCAAGGCGTTTTAACTATACTGAACTGTTTTAAATGTAAAATACAACAAAGTGTTGTTTTTTCTATTTTTTAACAAAAGGACCTCAAGCCGATCCATATTATCAAATAAATTATTATGTATGAATAGGAGGCAGATCTGTCGAAAAAACATGCCTAGGTAGACAAAGTCATTCCTATAAAAAACTGGAAGAGTAACCTCATTAAAACTTTAACGCTAAGTGCAAAGAAAGTTTTAGATTCTAGCGATATTCCGAATTAATGCTTTTTAAAATTTTGGAGAGAAAATCCCCGTCACTCTACTGACAATTCGTTAATGTCCCAACAGCCATTTAAGTTAGGCCTGAACCGTCGTTTATCTGTCAAAAATTCCCAAGTACACACACTTCATATGAAGCAAACCGAAAAAGTGTGGCGTCAACGCTTAGCAATTGGAAAATTCGTGATTGACAGAGTTTTAGGTTTAGTACGAGGGCTGCTTTATATATTTCTGGCCTAATAGTGAAAATGCGAATGTTTATAATCAAAAATGGTTTTATTGTTTTTCAAAGTATTCTCCAGCATAATTTATACACTTTTGCATGCGCTCAAACCAGTTGTCGAAGCACTTTTTCCACTCCGATTGAGAAACCTCTAAAACATGGTTTTTGAACAGCTTCTTCTGGCGACGAAAATTGTTGACCACGCATTTTTTTCTTGATGTGCGGAAACAAGAAGAAGTCATTAGGTGCCAAGTCAGGGCTGTACGGCGGATGACCCATTAATTCGACGTTTTGGCCGGTCAAAAACGCTCTGGTTTGAGCCGATGTGTGAGAGCTCGCATTGTCATGGTGAACAATGATTCGTCTTCTCTTGTTGGTTTTTCGAATTTCTCCGATGACTTCAGGCAAACAAATTGTAGTGTACCACTCAGAAGTGACCGTCCTACGTTGCTCAAGCGGAACAGTCGCCACATGACCAGTTTTGCTGAAGAAACAGGTGACCATTTGCTTCGAAGTGCTTCTTCCATGAACAACTTTCGTTGGATTTTGCTCGTCTTTGAAGACCCACACGGTCGATTGTTGTTTCGTTTCGGGCTCATACGATTAGATCCATTATTCGTCACCTGTGACGATCTTATAAACGTCTTTTGAAGCACCGCAATCGTATTTTTGCAACATATCTTTGCACCAATCGACACGAGCCTTTTTTTGAGCGACTTTCAAATTGCGCGGGATCCAACGAGAACAAACCTTTTTTACGGCCAGGTGTTCATGCAGTATCGAATGTATGCTGGTGGAAGAAATGTTTAAGGATGTCTCTATCTCTCGGTATGTCGCATGTCGATCTTGCATTGTGAGTTCACGCACGGCATCAATGTTCTCTGGCACAACAGCCGTTTTGGACGACCTTCACGGAATTCGTCTTTGAGCGAGCTTCGGCCACGATTAAATTCATTATACCAATTTTTCACAGTGCTATAGGATGGTTCTTCATCGCTATTCAAAGATTTAAGTTCATCAATGCACTCTTGTCGTGATAATCCACGTCGAAAGTTGTGAAAAATGATGGCACGATAATGTTCACGAGTTAATTCCATTTTTTTTTTTCTCTATTAATGTTTTCAAGTCACTGTAAACAACACAAATAATGGTCGTACGTCGAAACGTTTTGAGTACGATTATGCTTAAAAATGACAAACTTTCCAATGGAAATGTCAGATTGCACTTGGCAGCATTCAGTGTTGCAAGGCCAGATATATAAATAGCAGCCCTCGTATAACAATACTTTTAAGTATGACTGCAAAACCAACTTGAATATCCTAAATTAAAATGCGCTCCTTTAAAACCACTTGAATCTCATACACCTTTCTCCACCTCAAATCAGTTTCAATTTCATCTTAAGCATTTAAAAATAATGATGGTTTTTTTTACAAAAAATAATGAACTAAATAAAAAACGCAAACAAATATTAAACACATGTGTATAATAGAATAAAAGCGAAATTAAAATGTCTAACTCCATCTGAACAGATAGGAACTCCCACCATACAAAAAGATCACAAAGAATCTAAACAGAAGTAGATACAGACAGAAGTAGCAAAAGCTGAAGCACAAATTGAAAATGTAAAGAATGCAGACGGACAAACACATTTGTTTGTTCATTAAAACAGCTCTAGATTTAAATTGCTTTACAATTTAAATACTTTTTTAAGTATAAAGAAGGGGAGTTCTTATCCTAGAAATGCTACAAAAATACTAACTTGTATATTCAAATTTAAGAAAAATGCCAACGTTTTAAAGACACGATTAACGAATGCAAAGAAAGTAATAATATGAATGAAAAGTATTTCATATTATTTTTAACATTACGTATTTTCTATACAATAGAATACTTTTTTTAAACAGCACAAATCAACAAACTGACGTTTTATTTGTGTTGTTTTCCTATAAATATTTATACATTCATATGAACATCTTTGGATATGAACTTTAAATGAACACTTAATGAAATGAAAAACATAAAATCGTACGTGAATAAAATTTTAAAATAAGTTGGGAGCAAAAGTCAATTATTTGATAAAAAAAAATCTTTTACAAAGTTGATACAAATCACAGTTTTTGTAAAAAAAAAATTATTGCGCCATAGTCTGTCAATTATAAAATGTTATGTGCAACAATTTTATAGTTGTGGATGAAAAAATTTTCTTTTAAAATAATAATTGAATGTTGGGAAAGAGAGGTCGTTCGGAAGTATAATAATTAAGATTTTATATTTCAAAAACCCAATTGAAAGGTTTTCTATCAAAATTCTGTTCTAGTAAATTATTAAAAAATACTTTATTTAACAAAAGGATCACCTAGGAAATCACAAAAAATAATAAATGCTTTGGGCACTCCTTGTGCCTTATGCCTCTCTTCTAAGAAGAGAGGAGAGCAATTTGTAGTCTATTCGTGCAGCCTTTTTTTGCCGAATTTGATCGTTTTCGACTCAGTAAGATGGCATATTAATCACGATTAATTTTTTTACGCGTCTTTTGGTAACCAATGTGGAATAGAGCGGAGGCAGTACAGGAAACGATTGCCATAACTTTATTAACTGACAAGCCCTCCTTGGCATATTTTTCAGCTGACTCACGCCGATAAATCTACAATTTTTACTGCAATTTAGTCTCTGTTATTATTGTGGTGGATTCGAAACTTGCTCATATTGCGGATGAATAAAGTCAAACACTGCTGCGAAGTTGTCACCAGTAAACGCAGCACACATCCTGCGGCAAGCCTTTTCATACCTAAGTGATCATTTTAAATAGAAAACAATAAATGATATCAAATGTATTTTACAATCTCTTGCACTTTCAATCACCGATCCGCCAACAGAATATCATAAATTTTTTTAACTGTTACTGGTGTGGATAAATTAACTGGATGCTTTCTTCGTTATTCTAAGTTCAGTAAACCAGTTTGTTACCTTTAAGGCTGCAGCCATGCTTTGAGTGACAGTTTCCTTTTTTGCACAAAACTCACCTTTCACCATTTTTTTCTCAAATCATGACGTAATCTGGAGGGTTACTCTATATTTCGATTCAAAAATCATTCGAATTTCTATGGCTTTTTACATTGTGTTTCGAACGTGTTTTCTTTTCAATCGAAATACGGAGTAACCCCCCTGCTATATATATAACAAAATATATATTACAACAACTTAACGACGCAGGTTATTTAAATTTTAACAGGAGTAACTGACAGATGGTTGTTAATAGAAGCAGTATTGTCATTTCAGCTACAAAGTAGGATATTAGAAAGTCACAAATTTGTCGACCCGCCCGCAGTTTGCTATCTAATACCGGCCCCTCTTCATTTTTTGCACCATACATCTACTTTCAGTTGTCCCTATTAAATACGAGGGCTGCCATATATATTTCTGGCCTGGCAACACTGAGTGCTCTCAAGTGCAATCTGACATTACCATTGAAAAGTTTGTCATTTTTAAGCATAACCGTACTCAAAACGTTTTGACGTACGACCATTATTTGTGTTGTTTACAGTGACTTGAAAAAATTAATAGAAAAAAATGGAATTAACTCGTGAACATTTTCGTGCCATCATTTTTCACAACTTTCGACATGGATTATCACGACAAGAGTGCATTGATGAACTTAAATCTTTGTATGGCGATGAAGCACCATCCTATAGCACTGTGAAAAATTGGTATAATGAATTTAATCGTGGCCGAAGCTCTCTCAAAGACAAATTCAGTGAAGGTCGTCCAAAAACGGCTGTTGTGCCAGAGAACATTGATGCCGTGCGTGAACTCATAATGCAATATCGACATGCGACATACCGAGAGATAGAAACATCCTTGGACATTTCTTCCACCAGCATACATTCGATACTGCATGAACACCTGGCCGTAAAAAAGGTTTGTTCTCGTTGGATCCCGCGCAATTTGAAAGTCGCTCAAAAAATGGCTCGTGTCGATTGGTGCAAAGAAATGTTGCAAAAATACGATTGCGGTGCTTCAAAAGACGTTTATAAGATCATCACAGGTGACGAATCATGGATCTATGCGTATGAGCCCGAAACGAAACAACAATCGACCGTGTGGGTCTTCAAAGACGAGCAAAATCCAACGAAAGTTGTTCGTGGAAGAAGCACTTCGAAGCAAATGGTCGCCTGTTTCTTCGGCAAAACTGGTCATGTGGCGACTGTTCCGCTTGAGCAACGTAGGACGGTCACTTCTGAGTGGTACACTACAATTTGTTTGCCTGAAGTCATCGGAAAAATTCGAAAAACCAACAAGAGAAGACGAATCATTGTTCACCATGACAATGCGAGCTCTCACACATCGGCTCAAACCAGAGCGTTTTTGACCGGCCAAAACGTCGAATTAATGGGTCATCCGCCGTACAGCCCTGACTTGGCACCTAATGACTTCTTCTTGTTTCCGCACATCAAGAAAAAAATGCGTGGTCAACGATTTTCGTCGCCAGAAGAAGCTGTTGAAGTGTTCAAAAACCATGTTTTAGAGGTGTCTCAATCGGAGTGGAAAAAATGCTTCGACAGCTGGTTTGAGCGCATGCAAAACTGTATAAATCATGCTGGAGAATACTTTGAAAAACATTAGGCCAGAAATATATACAGCAGCCCTCGTAACAATTAATTCTACTGTGTTTATTTTAGAATTTTTAAACAGAAATATCTTTCTCCCTTGGCCAATTTTATTTTGTTTAAACAACAATTTATTATTTCACAATGAGAAAACATATAAAAGTATAAAACTTTTATTAAAAAAATTAAATTCCAAAACTACATAAAGTGAACAAATGCACATACTTTTTTTGGGGAACAATCAAACAACATACGCAATAAATTTCGAAATCATCATTTGGCATTAAACAAATTACGAACACCCACCCCTAATGACGTTCAACCGCACAACCCCATTGCAAGAGTCAAAATAAGCTGCCAGCAGACTAAAGCTTATTTTCAATTTAAAAAACAAAACAAGGATTTTACGGTAATAAGAATGAATACAATTGAACCCAATATCTGAGTGCAGTTTCAAAGATTTCTAAACGGGGTGGGTGGTAAAAGGAAGAGGGTTGATTATTATTAAAAGCCCTAATGTATATAATAAGGCCTTAAAAATAGACTTTGGGGGACACAGTAAAACTACCCCTTCTTAGAATTTGAAAAATAAAAGAAATTAAAGACAATTTGAAGCAGCCCCTGGCTCTTTGGTTTTGGCACAAAAAAGGTAAAATTTTTTTTACAAACAAACACATAAACAGATATTTAAGACAATATGCCAAATTGTAGCCAAATATATTTTCAATACACATTTAGAGTTGCACAGCCAGGACAATTTTAGCGACTGTGCAATGAAGTAAAATGTATGCAGCTAAAAAATTTTGAAGTGTTAGTATGTGTTTGTCATTGATATGACACCACTGTCACGCATACAACAAAATGACTACTTAGACAAACTCTCTTTCTTAGTATTTTTCACTTGCATAATGATGATGATGATGGTGTTATTTAATGAAAAATACAAATGCGTTGAGTATTACTGTGTAAGGAACTTTCTAGGTGGCTGACGAACCGTATCAATTTTTACAGTAAATAAAAATTATAAGTCATATAACAGCGAACGTTGGCCGTTGACCTAGAACCAGGTGTGAATAAAAAAAAACTCTTAAACAGAACAAAAACACATTTGTATTGTATAATTTTTGCATAGCGAAACGGTAAAAAGTAACCATTACTAATATTTTTATTATCAAAAGAAATTGAGCTGAGCCAAGAATAATATCAATAAAATAGCAATAACACATCTTTCTAACTCAAACACACTTGCAAAAAGAGCACAACATTTCCATATTTTAGGTTTGTTTATGAATATAAGTCCGTTAGTTCATTTGTCATAAGTCTGTTGACTATTTCAGGATTTGTTGTCACTGAACTCTTACTTCACAGGCCCACGAATAGTGTTTTTTTTTTTTTAACTTCTATTTTTTTGTGGTTTCCTTGAATCTTAAATAAACTTGATTAATAATAATCAATCTGTTAGAAAATTAGACCTTTAAGACCAGTAAAATAGCTCATTTGGATCAGTGAAAATGCCACAAATTAACAGTCCTTTCTTTTTGCGCCGACGGCCTGTACAACCTAACCTAACAGTCCTACAAATACTACGCCATTTCTAAACGCAGAAAATTTAATTCTACATTATCGTGTCTCCACGATCCGAGAAGTTTGCAAGATCTTGCAAACTGGTAAAAGAAATTTTCCAATTTATGGGTTAGAAAGGAAAATACCGGATTTGGTATTTTAAAGTTTTTTTTCCTCCTCCTCCTGAAGACTTCTGTATAAATAATTAAAAGAGTTTTTCAATTTTCTGCTACGCTCCTTCAGTGTCTGCATACTTACCCAGGAGTATCAATATTTGCATTCTTCTAATACGAGCAAGAATCTGTTGCATCATTTCTAAAACTTTGAAGTAGTCTGAATAAATTCTTTTATCTGCATAGCTACTCTGATAATGTTTTATTACATTTGAGAAATGTTTTTACTGTCTCATCTAGCTACCGGTTCCATGCGGAAACTCCACATCTAACAAGTTTGCCCATTCACAACTTGCACAGTTGCAGACTTTTTGCAATTATTCTGGAATCAAAGAGTCTAAGCAAGTGGCCTAGTGAATAACTTTATATCAATACAAATGCACCATAGAGAAGAGTGATAAGAAAGAAAAAGCTATTTACTGTAAAAGTATTTATTACACAACAATAAAGTAGAAGATTTTTTGTTAAGAAAAAAAAATTGTTTTAACATTTTGATCAATTGCCGCTAATTGTTTAAATATTTAGATCAGTACAAAAAAATATTTGGATCAGAAAATAAATTATAGAAATTCTTATTTTTTGAATATTCATTATTACATGGTTACAAGAACCATATTATGTTGGCCGTAATATTATATGAACAAATTATAGTTTATTTTAAACAAGCTTTTGTTAACATTTGATGATTGGATGTTTATTTCGCACAAATAGTCGATTTTAACAGTTTTGTTGAAAATCTAATGCTAACTAAATTATGATTATATTTAAAAATATTATTATCCCAAGGACAACACTATGGTTCTAATAACAATAATATTATTATGTTTATTAACATAATTTGAGTACAAATATAAAATTCAGTGACTTAAAACTTGTTTTTTTTTTTCTTTGAAAGTATTATGCTTTGAATGATTTCAGTGAAAAGAAGTAGTCATTCAATTATGTACCTGACTTTCTAAGGACTTGTTGAATAATAAAACCAATTTATCAATGTAGAGCTGTACTAGTTATGGCTTTTTTTTATTAAATTATCAGGTGACTATGAATTGGATATTGGTTATTAACTACAGGGTGTATAATTTCATTTTATTACTTTGTTACACATACATACATATGTTAATATAAAGTGTACCTTATGTATCATATTTGCTTTGTTATGGGTATAGTTAAAGCACCTTGAAGCTTAATTTTGAAATACGAACAAAACTTGTTCGACACACTTTGTTTTTCAGCACCATGTAGATATCGATAGTCTAAAAATGAAAAAGGGTAAATATGAGTTTGTCATTTCGTGTGTAATTTTTACAATATCCATTTCCGACTCCGTAAAGTATATATAATTTGACTTCTTATACATAGCGAAGTCGATTAAGCGATGTCCGTCTGTCCGTCCGTGTTGGTGAAGTAAATATGTCAAGCGATCAGATATAGTGTTAAAAGAGGTGCTATTGGAAATCAGCATGATTAGTGAGTGCATGTCTTTCGAGGCAGCAGGCAAAACACCAGGCCTACCTCTAATTTTTTCACTTTTTCATTTGGAACAATAAAGTAACTCCGCTTAAAAAAAATAAATATATGGGGCGAAAAAGAATTAAAACATAAGAAAAAACATCAGGTGAAAATAATTGGCGCTCGCCCTTATTTCGGAGTTACACAGCCCCAAAATTTTCAAATTTTTTAAAATATCAATATGGGTATCATTTAAAAGCTATTGAAGAGATCTTTAAGGAAATGCTAATATTTTTTAATAATGCTTGACCCTTTAAGAGCCGATGGTATTTTTATATAGAATTGTGTACATTTAACACTTAATTTTTTTTTTTTCTTATTTTTTTAATTCTCCGTCACCCCATTATTTGCTTTTTTGATTGGAGTTACTTCACTCACTAGATTTACATAGATGGTGAAGGGTATATAAGATTTTGCATAGCCAAATATAGCACTCTTACTTGTTTTTTTTTTTTTTAATACGTGGAAGAAAACTAAACAAATAATAATTGTTTTTATTACTCAAAATTAACTAAAAAAATTGAACGCTTAAATTTATGATATATTGAAGCCAAAACTAACATCGGATTTTGTTTTGTTTTTTTTTTTTTTTTGCGTAGTCGTAGTTTTTAGTTCATATAAAATTAGTAAGTCTGACTAACTTAGTCATATAAAATTAGTATGACTGATTTTTAATTAAAATTAAGTTTACTAATTAATACCACGATAAAATTACAGTTTATATAATTTTTTCGCAAATACATAATTTCCTTCTTTAGTCGCAAACTTTGTGTTGTATATTTTTTTACCGATAATACATGTAGATAGATAATAAAAAATACTGTTATCTTAAAACTTAATCAACTTAAAGTTGAAACATAAGACAATCTTTAAGAGACTCATACACTCTGTGACTACGAGAGCTGCTATATATATTTCTGGCCTGGCAACACTGAGTGCTGCCAAGTGCAATCTGACATTTCCATTGGAAAGTCTGTAATTTTTAAGCATAATCGTACTCAAAACGTTTTGACGTACGACCATTATTTGTGTTGTTTACAGTGACTTGAAAAAATTAATATAGAAAAAAATAGAATTAACTCGTGAACATTTTCGTGCATTAATTTTTCACAACTTTCGACGTGGATTATCACGACAAGAGTGCATTGATGAACTTAAATCTTTAAATTGGGATGAAGCACCATTCTATAGCACTGTGAAAAATTGGTATAATGAATTTAACCGTGGCCGAAGCTCGCTCAAAGACGAATCCCGTGAAGGTCGTCCAAAAACGGCTGTTGTGCCAGAGAACATTGATGCCGTGCGTGAACTCATAATGCAAGATCGACATGCGACATACCGAGAGATAGAGAGATCCTTGGACATTTCTTCCACCAGCATACATTCGATACTGCATGAACACCTGGCCGTAAAAAAGGTTTGTGCTCGTTGGATCCCGCACAATTTGAAAGTCGCTCAAAAAAAGGCTCGTGTCGATTGGTGCAAAGAAATGTTGCAAAAATATGATTGCGGTGCTTGAAAAGACGTTTAAAAGATAGTCACAGGTGACGAATCATGGATCTATGCGTATGAGCCCGAAACGAAACAACAATCGACCGTGTGCGTCTCCAAAGACGAGCAAAATCCAACGAAAGTTGTTCGTGGAAGAAGCACTTCGAGGCAAATGGTCGCCTGTTTCTTCGGCAAAACTAGCCATGTGGCGACTGTTCCGCTTGAGCAACGTAGGACGGTCACTTCTGACGAATCATTGTTCACCATGACAATGCGAGCTCTCACACATCTGCTCAAACCAGAGCGTTTTTGACCGGCCAAAACGTCGAATCAATGGGTCATCCGCCGTACAGCCCTGACTTGACACCTAATGACTTCTTCTTGTTTCCGCACATCAAGACAAAAATGCGTGGTCAACGATTTTCGTCGCCAAAAGAAGCTGTTGAAGTGTTCAAAAACCATGTTATAGAGGTGTCTCAATCGGAGTGGAAAAAGTGCTTCGACAACTGGTTTGAGCGCATGCAAAAGTGTATAAATCATGCTGGAGAATACTTTAAAAAACAATAAAACCATTTTTGATTATAAATATTCGCATTTTCACTATTAGGCCAGTAATTTATAGAGCAGCCCTCGTATTTGTTGTTTCGAATTCTTAAAATTATATTTTTAATATGCACACGAGTATATTTTTCTTACTTTTAATTAAAGAACTAAGTCATAGCTTATACATTTGCTTTGCATTTTGCAAAATTTAAAACTAGTCACAATGTGTGTCTATACACGCATAGCGAGAAAAACAGTAAATTTTTTTTATGTATGGAAATATGGCAAATTATAGTCAGAAGTTAGTTAGGAAGATAGGGTATTTATATTTTCAATAGCCGACTAGGAGGGGAGAAAAAAGTCTCAGCTATTCGCTTTTAATAAAATTCAACACATATCTGTTTTCGGAGCTAGGACCTAGATGAGAGAAAATGGGGGAAAACGGACATTTGAGTTTGTGACGATTACAACGAAAAAATAAATATAGATATTTATGTAAAGGGCTAGGTAGTGAGATAAAGGAAGAGAAGACAAACACGCAATTTTATGAATCTTTTCCGATCTTAACAAAATCAGATTCTAAAAAATGTTTGAAATATAGATAATCTATATAATATCCTAAATCCTATCTATAATATCTAAATTGATTTGATATATTGCTCACGTGTTCGGAGTAGAGCCCCGTAGCAAACAAGGATATATTATATCATACACTGCCTAGAAAGGTTCTAAAATTAGGCCTAATCAATGCTGATTTTGAAAGAATTAACAAATAAATAGAAATTCTTAAACATTTTTGATTTCGTTCTTGAAATACAGGAGAGATTAGTTATAATATAATACACAGACAGATAAAGCATTATCTCAGAATACATTTGCTAAGGGTAAAATTTAAAACATAGGATAATGGATAAAGAATCAACAAAACAGTTTTACGGAGAAAATTTTCTAATTACAACAAAAGTAAATGTTTAAGAATATTATTTTTATTTTGTTCACATTTATTGGCCCTAGCTTATCTAATGAGATTTTACCTGTTGAAGTCCCAGTAAATAATTTAAGTTCTTGAGTTTAAATCTGCCATATTTTTACCTAAAAAAAAGAAGAGAAAAATTATTATTATTATTAGTGGTTTGCTATTTGAATAATGCATATTGTTATATGTATATATATCACTATTACTTTACGCATTAGTCAACATCACTGTTGTTTGCCTTCCTATTTGTATACGAAGTTTTTTGGTACTTAATACGTAACCAGCAAATTATGAAAATATAATTAAAGAGAAAATTATAAACTAACTATAACACTGTATCACTGCTTTATAAAGTTTTAAACAAATCTTCTAATTATAATAAAAAATGGTGTCTAAAAGTTTACGCAAAACGTGATTGCAGCAAGAGAATTAAAAGTGTTGGTTTTTTGTAAATCAAATTTTCCTTTTTTGCCCATTTTATAAATAGTACTTTAAGTTTGTTCCCCACCGTTTCTTTTTGAATGATTTGTCAATCCTTAAATTTATCGGTTTTGAAATTAAGAAAACCCAGATGCCACTGGTTAATGTGCATTTTCCGCTGGCAATGTCTGTGCCTACAAGACTTCCACTATCCCTTAAGGAAGTTCAATCTAATTATTTGCAAGAAAACAAAAAATACTGCTTGATTTACATTTTATAATCTTGCATTAAAACATGCCAGAATCTGTATATGGAGTATTTTAGGAAAATTATTTTGGTGCTGCAGACAACCTTTTACTCTCTGTTTGTACCCCCATCAAACAAAAACGACTAAATTAATTTCTATAAAATTTTGCGGGACGGTACCTTGGTGCTCGGGTCAATATACAGGACACTTTTTACCCCAGAAAATATTTTATTTCTAAGGTAAAATAAAAAAAGTAAAGGCACATACTACAAATAATATTGTCAACCTCGCAGCACCATTAATTTTTTTTAAAAGAAAGCTTTTGCAATATATAAAAAATTTTACAACAATAAATTTTTACATGATAATAATAATAATAATATCACATAATATTTTTAGAACATAATGGTGAATACAAAGTCGCAGGTACAAGCTGGTGATTTAATAAAACATAAAAACCTTTGAAAAAACTACGTTTATTTTTCATCTGTACCGTTAAATTTAAAATTGTTACAATGTTTGTAAACACAATAATTTTTGTTTTATTTCTTTAACCTGTTTCAGACTTTAATTTTCACAAGGGTTGCTTTTCATTTTTTTTTATTAGCCTTTATATTATATGGGTGTAAACAAATTTTATTTTCTCTGTTGTTTTTATTTTTTGTTCAAATTGAATAGTATTTAAGCTGCCCATACACGACATGTTTTTTACATCTGATATGTAAAATTTCCCACTGTTAAACACAAAAATGTCGTGTAAGGCATTTGAAACATTGCTTCTGTAAAATACATGTAAAAAGTCATCTAACAAAATTTCATTTATAACGTATTCTATTTTAATCTGACAAACCATCTGGCATCAGCTGTTTTTATAATTCTAAAAAGTATTGCCAAATACCTATGCTGTATGAAAACAATCGACGGCGGTTGACCATCGACGGTAGCATTACCCGGTTGATGGTAATATTTTAAATGCCCAAAATCTAAAACTGCTTTAACTATTTGATAACAATTATGTAAATTCTGTATCATTAGTAAATGCAAACTGATCTTGTTCGTATTAAGAGTAAAAAGAAAATAATTAAAATTGACAAGTCCTTAGTAATTCCGTAACGCACGCAAAAATATTTTAAGACGACTTCAAGCTTTTTTGAAACCGGACGGCTTGGATATCTGTACATTGAAAAAAGCGAATTGTATCAGCTGTTGTAAGAAAATAATAATTATGTCAGACGTAATAATACATGTACATTTTTGACCAAATATTAAAAGTCTTCTGTAAAATGCCAATTTTGTAACACATGTAGAATTACATATGACTCAGATGTAAAAAACATGTCCTGTATAGGTAGCTTTACTACTCTTTAAAATTCTACTTTCGAGTTTGAATTGCTTAAATTTTGTTGTTTATTTTGTGTAGGATTATTTGCTCAGTTAATTAAATGTGATTTAGTATAATTTTTCGTTTAATTTGATTCCACCAATATTTTTGGAAGGGAGTAGAGAACTTAAACACATTAAAAATGAAATTGTTTTAATCAAGTAAATGTAATAAAACCGCAGTTCTCAATTTGTGGTTGGATATATAGCATGTGGTGGCAAAATAACATTGAAAGCAAAAACAGACAAAAGAAAAGGCTACACAATAGAGTCTTTTTATTGTGATTTCAATACATTAACCCTGGTCATCTTAATTATATTTTAATGAAGTTTTCAACGATAGCAAAGTCAATTAAAAATCTTTTTATTGCTGGCAAGACAGTGAAATTGATATTGAAATCGTGCATTTTGTTTAATACTAAGCAAAAATAATTTCAGAAGGAGATTACAGGAATAAGAGGTGGTAGGTTTGAACTTTTTTATATCAAAAGTGAACTCGATCAAGGACTTTTCCTAATATATTTTTTGTGCGGCTACAAATATCTTTAAGTATTTATTCTCCAAAGATAAGATTTATAAAGTGCAAGAACAATATCCGGTAACAAGTAACTTGAGATCTGAACGGTTTTCAAACAGATCAATGTTCTAAAGCATTGCCTGGTTAGGCTATTCTAAAGAAATATCTGATACCATAATAAGAAAATTAACTATTTCAAAATAAGTATGATTTATAATTCCTTTTGGAGGGACATTCAAGCAATATTTCTATCTCCTAAATTCACCGCCTTTCCAGTTGATCAGAAAATATTTCAAACAAAACAGGAAAGCCATAGAAGAACTCTATAATTTTCTTAAGACCTTCTCGACCAAAAATCAGAATTTATTTACTTTTTACTACGTGAGATTAGGTGGCACATCGCTAAAAGTTTAGATTCTCTAGAATTATCATGCAAAACGTATTTAACGACTGAAATAAAAATACTTTTTAAAAAGTTTTACAGCAACACAAAAAGTTCTTAAAGTTTCTATGTTTTGCACACGCATTGAAAACAGTCAAACTAACAACGCAGTCAGCTTATGTTATTTGTTAATGCAGATATAATTTTATTGCCTTATAAACGCAAATACAGAAATACTAGCATGTAAAGAATAACTGGAAGATGTTGCCAGATCTTTTCATATTGGAAGAATTTAGGCGTTTTAACTCACCTAAAAAATATAATATGCACAAACGAACGGCATACAGTACTAAGTAAGACGTTGCATCTACATTATAGTAAAGTGTTAAGAATTAATAGGGATCGGCTGACTTAATTTTTTTCTGTTATTGAACTTAAAACATCATTCTCTTTAACATTTTGAGCATTCGTTAGTAGTTTCGAATGCAATACGAAAAAAAATTGTAAAAAAGATTTTACAACACACTTTCACATACATACATACACATAAGTATATATAAATTTAGATAAATTTCAATTTAATTTCATCAAAAAGTCTCACTAGAAATAATGAGTCTATTTAAGTGAAATGTGTTAATCTCTTAAGCAAGAAATAGCAGCATTTTCTTAATTCCGTTTTATCTTAAGCTGTTTACTCAGTAGATAAAATTAATTGAAAATTTATATGTTTTGTGAAACCTTGGATAAAGTGTCGTTTTTATTTATTTATTTATTTTTTTCTGTTCATCCATTTGACAAACAGTGCATTTGTGCACATTAATGTAAGTGTTTACAAATTGAAAATCTCTTACAGAAAACATTTTTTTTAATTTTGTCGCTTTTTTTTTGTGAGTACAGTGAGTCATACGTTGGAAAGAAATGTGTTTTTTATGTGCATTAGAAGATAAAGCAATTGAAAAGAATTGTCTTTCTTTGTCATTTAAACAATTTTTTTTGTTTGCTTGTTATAAATATCATCAACAGAGGAATATCAAACAGTGTCTTAACATAAAAAAATTTAGATGAAATAATTCTTTTTTGTTGTTATATGTTCGCTATAATGCGTCTGAAGTCTAGACTGCAAAATCATCTATTACATGCATTTTGCCACCCGAGTTAAAGTATGCAAAAGAAATCTGACAAACCTTAAAGCAAAGAAAAAAATGGAAATGAAATAAGAAAATACCATTTCTCTTGAAATAGCTGTCAAGTGATGACTGCAATCAACCCACTCCACAACACTCTGCATTTACACACCCTTAACAAAATTTACTTCTTTTTTTTTTTTCTCTAAAAAGAATTGAAAAATATTTTTCCTTTTTGTAAAATAAATAAAAAAATCTTGTTTACTTTAAGTGGATTGTGACTAAAAACACCGCAACACAAACAGGCAGTCAATCCGTTTCTCCGAAAACAGTAAAACCAAATCCCAAAAGAAAATGAAAGTGAACAAAAATTTTATTATTCTCGCTTTTTTGGATTTTCAAGTTTTTCATGAAAGGAGAGTTTTTACTTGTTAAATTAATTGGTTTCATTAAAATTGTTTAAAAGATTCTAACTCTTGAGTGTTTTTAAAAGACTTTCGTTTACATTTTGATTCAATAATTTGTGGTAAGATAAATATTTATATACATTTAAAATAAAATTAATTGCTGTACAATGAAAACAATGAATCTTCACTTAAAAAAAGAAATATTGATAACAAGTAATTGAAAAATAAAGCAGACAAGGGGAACACAACTGTAATAATGAACAAGAAAGACTATATAGAGAAAACACAACAATTCATTCAGCAAGTAAAATGCACAAAATTCAAGAATGACCCAACCGATTCATTCCAAAAGGAAATACGAAGCCTACTAAAACGCTGCAAAACGTTTACTGACGGAAAGTTATACATATTCATGAACATGAAACCAGGACCCCCTACACTCAGAGCACAACCCAAAATTCATAAAGAAAATATTCCAATCAGACCTGTAGTAAATTACAAACCTGCGCCTGCATATAACTTGGCCAAACACCTTGCCACTTTCTTAAAAGAGAAAATAAATTTGCAGAACGCATACATGTTACGAAATACACAAGACCTCATAAACAAAATTAAGGACATCAAAATCACTGATAATACGAGACTCGTTTCCTTCGACATAAAGGATCTATATACATCAATACCCACACACGAAACTTTGACTATCCTACGTAACATACTTTCCAACATATACGACAATCAATATATCAACGAAATAATGGATATTGCAAAGACGATATTAAAACAAAACTACTTTAGATTCAACAATAACTTCTATAAACTACCTGATGGACTCGGCATGGGAAACCCAACATCCGCAATCTTTACAGAGATTTTCATGCAACACTTAGAACAACTACACATCAAAAAACTGATGGAAAAACATAAAATAACCCATTACTACAGATACGTAGACGACATTATATGCATCCTAGAAAGAGACAACGCCGAACAAATTCTTATAGACTTAAACATAATACACAACAAAATCACATACACAATGGAAAAAGAGCAAAACAGAACTTTACATTATCTTGACATATCAATAATACGAGGAATTGATACCTTAAACTTTGACATTTATAGAAAACCAACCATGACAGACACAATTATCCACAGCTCCTCAAACCATCCTACTCAACATAAACTCGCAGCGTTTAGACACATGATTCACAGACTTAAAATAGTCCCACTCGCTCCAGATAAATACAACAAAGAACTCGATACAATTTACACTATAGCTAAAAATAACGGTTACAACCACACAACCATCGACAAACTATTCAGACAATACAACAACAAAAACAAGAAGAAAGAAGACAAGGAAACTATCGACACAACACGACGACACATCTTTACTTACACAGGACCAGAAATATATAGATTAACCAACCTTTTCCGAAAAGAAGGTTTACACACAACATTAAAAACGAGCAACACTCTACGTAACAATCTCAAGACATCAATAGAAACAACGGATAAATTTAGCACCAGCGGAGTATACAGACTTACTTGTACATGCAACCATACATACATCGGACAAACTGGACGAACATTAAAAACAAGGTTTACAGAACACATACGATCATACAAAAGGAAAAGGGAAGACTTCAATTTCGCAAAACACCTCAACACACATGGACACGAACCAAAGGAAATAGATGAATGTATGACAGTATTACACCCAAGTAAAAAAGGACGAAGACTAGACATTCTTGAAAACATGGAAATTTACAAAACACGAACGTTTAACAGAGACATTATTAACGAACAGGTAAACACAACCTCTGACACGATTTTTACACCACTAAAATTACTAAAACACTCTTACAAACGAAAAACACCCACAGACGGTAACACTTACCTATCCAATAATAAAAGACCCAAATATTAACTATTTACCCCAATAAACAAGACAAATATCAGGGAATCTACCTGCATAATACTATTTAAACGGACAAAAATTACCTAAACCCACCACCTTTTATTCTTAACACTATCTCTTCAGTTTTAATAAAAACGCGGCTTGAAAATGATGTTATCACATCGAAAGCGCTCGCCGAACATCCAAAGTACACAGCCAGTGACGACGGTTATTACCGAAAATTATAACAACAGTTTAAAATTACTCAAGTTTGTATTTTTCGAGTAAATTATTTTATTAAAAAGTCTCAACTGAAAGTAGGAAATAACCTGAGTAATGCTGAATTTCATGAACATTTCTGATCTTTGTTATCTAATTCAGAATGCAATTGTAATATTTCTTCCCCGTCTTGACTTACCTTTTGAGATGAGAGAGCTTGCTTTGGTGCTGAAAACTGCAAAAGTGAACAAAGCACCAGGTCAGGACAGAATACCTTACGAATTCTTCAACTATTCAACATCGAGTTTTTTAAGTGAGATTCTAAATGTGTTTAACAGTATTTTTCTAAATGAAGACACCAGATTCATTTCGGCACTCTATAATAATTCCCTTATTCAATAAAGATGATGTTAACACTGTATCGAATTATAGAGGGTTATCTCTTCTAGACTCAGTTTATATCATTTTCACAGGTCTTCGGTAATCGGGTGTGGAATTAAGCATTTTTGGCAGAAGTACTTCCCAAGTAGATTGCCAACTTAATGATTTTAACAAGGCATGAGAATCGATTACTTTAATTATCGTAGGAAATAATGAATACCATTAGTACGGTAGTCTCTTTTAACATAAAGAACTAGTTCCATTGCTACTTCCTTTTTTGGAAACTAATGTAATGTGTTTTGTAAGCGAGTAACAAAATATGGCAATCACAAAAGTTAGTCATTATATGGCAAGTACTTTTTAAGGTAATGTCTAATTTTTTGCTGGGTATTAACAGCTGGCTAGAATGCCGCAATATAATCGAAGAATATCAAGCAGGCTTTCGCAAAAGCTACTCTACTGCTGAAATATTTTTTTAATTTAATTAGTATTGTAAATCTTACCTTCAGCTTGAAAAAAAAAACTTTTGCCTTTTTAGTTGATTTTTCCTCAGCGTTTAAAAAATACCTAAAAACATGTTATAAGCTAAGATTTTCGGGACTATCTAGTAAACTTGTTCGATTGTTAGAAAAACTTTACATAAATACATATAGCCAGATTTGTGATGGTATATCTTCGTCAGTCCCCTTTTAGAGTAATGCAAGGGATGTAGCAGGGGTGTTTGCTCAGCTCAGTTTTTCTGAGCTTATTTTCTCTCAACCTAAATGACTTATACCCTCGTTTATGAATTTGTTCTTCTCATCGAACATAGTCCCAGAATAAACATACTTGTTGGCAAGAGTTGCATTTCGTATGTTGTTCAATTATTGATGCAATTAAGTACTAATTGCTCAATTTATTAATTTACTTCGTATATGGTAAATTGAAATCAATTAAGGCTTTAATTGCGCGCATTCCTTAATTACGCAATTAAGTCGTATGTTGCAGGAAATGATAATTGCTTTGTTTATCTACTGCAAATGGTGGGGTCTGAAAATAAATTTCAACAAGTCCAAGATAAGGGTTTTCAGGATTGGTACGAAAATTAGTCACGGTTTCTCTTGGAAATGAAAATAAAATCATGAACGAATATAAATACCTTGATATTATTTTGACTTACAATTTATTTTATTTTGACTCGCTTAAGCAAAATTTTCCATAAATTCTACTTGAACAAATTGAAAATTCTCAATGCGGCTGCAAGATCTATAATCAGGTATGGGGTTTCCATTTATTTGATGAAGTCGACAAGCTGTTGAGATATTTCATGAAGAGAGTTCTGTATCTTCCGCGAAATACACCCAATTTATGCTGCATTTGAAAATTGCTACACCTCCTCTCTATCTTGAAACCTTAAACCTATACTTTAGTTATATCAGAAAGATTTTCGAGCTACCATCAAATAGACTTCCTCGAATATTAGCAGAGGAGACGGTTAGACAAAATACATACTGATTGCCTTATTGGAAGACATTGTGTAGCAAAGCGGCGACTACTTTTGATATTGAAATTTGGCGAACCGATTTTCGATTACAACAGAAACTCATACTTGTTTCGATAACAAACCTAGAACTCGAAAATTCTAGAACAAATGCCAGAAACTCCCGTTTCCATGATATGTACTCTAAATTTGTTATATAACATATATATTTATTTTTGCGATCGTTGCTCATCTCACTTTGTTAGTTTGATTCTTAAATCTAGGGGAGTGTTACTTATTTTAAACGCTGGCTGTTTTCAAGGTAACACCAATAGCCTATGTGCTTTATGTATTCTTGGCACCTTTTAACATTTTTGGTAATCGGACTTTATCCCTGGTTGAAGTTCAAGATATTTTAAACGGTAAAGATTATATAAGTGTGTATAAATTTTTGTTGATATGTTAAAAATATAGAGATCTTATTGTATCTGAATTTCGATAAATCTATTCAACATTAATAAACTATTGTTATCCTAAGAGTTCCGGTAATACATTTAGTTTCAAAAACATACTTTTTATTTTCAAACTAAAAATTTTTAATCTGTAATTACTATGCAATTATTGCCATTCAGACACACAACATTTTTTTTATGTCTTGTTAAGATATTATTTATTTAAAAATAAAGCATCAATATATTAAGTAATATTTGTATATACTATGCTTATAATAAAAATAAAAATAAATAAATTCTTATATAATAAATAATAATAGAATAATATTATTTTATCTTTACTACTTTACAAAAACTGGCGTCTGAAACGAGTTAATTTAATTAATATGCATGAATAAAAATATTAAGTCATAGTGTCGTCGCTAGATTTAATGCTGAGGTTTACCATAGCACTTAATTACTTTCAATAAATGCCTTCTTATGATGCTAAATATATTGGCTACATCCCCAATTATATAAATATTTAAGTAAATAAGATTCTAAAAATCACAGGCACATTTATTAATATTTCATGCCTATTTTTGGAGGTACGATTACTATTTTGAAATTAAAAATATGCCTTGATGTAATCATAATATGTTTCCACCTTTTAAATACATTATTATTTTAAATAAATTTATCCAACAACTACTACAATCTGTTATTAACTATAACTTCAATTTAAAGTTCAATTTTCAACGACGCTTTCCAACATTTGTGGCCGTATATTGGCAATAACGCGGCGAATGTTAACCTCCAAGTAATCGAACGTTTCGGTCATACCGGCGTAGACTAGCGACTTCAAATATGCCTGCATAAATTAGGCTAACGGCATTAAATTACACAATCTACGTTTTTAACGTAACGTAAAACATATGTGAGTGTAAAGTTCAATATGTTTTACATAACATCATTTAAAGAAAAAAAAAACGAAATCTTTTACATTTATAAATGTATTTAACAATAATTTTGTAACAAATAATAAAATTTGAGAGATTTCAAAACTTTCCAAATTATATGTACATTAATTAAAATTATATTTATTGAAAATCAGTTAACCAAATTTTTATATCTAAGATATATTGATCAAAGTAGCCAAAGTAGAGGTGGCATGCAATACCACCATATAGGTTTTGTTCACAAGGGTCAATTAAAAAATAAGCGTAGAATTATCCATATTTATTTTCATCGTATATGTATATATAGAATTAATTTGGTACCATCCGAAACATTTAGGCAAGTTGCTCTGTTAGGAATGTGCCTCGTTTCTTATAATTAGCTCATGTGCTATTAAATCTAAAAATATTAAAATAAATTTAATAAATAAAAATAATAATCCCTTTTGTTTTAATTTTTTATTTAAAAGTACGATTTTTAAACTTTGTTTTATTTCTTTATGTGCGAATGAAACTATGAACTTCACTGTAATTCGTTTTTAGATGGTTTGTCTATCTAACATAAATTATTATTTTTGTTGCTGGCTTGTTATGTTGCAGTTTTAACTTTCGTTTTCAAGCTGTCGCAAGCCATTGAATAAATTTGAATAAAATCAAATAAATTATATTTCTTGTGGCTTTGAAATTAAGAAAAAATTTATGCAATAAGTGAAAAATATGAAGTGGTTTTTTCCTTTATAATTTTGAATACAATTATTTGTTATGAAAGACATCATTTTTATGACTATAATTTTTTCTGTTATTTTCTTAACCGTTGAATTTCCAGGAGTGAAAAATTACACGTACAGCCAGAAAACAATAACGTTTATTTCCTTTAAAGTCGTAAAAATTTATTTTACCAAAACACATATAAAATAACACCTTTTGTTGCTGAGTTGGTGTGAAGATAAAAACCTACAACAGAGGAAATAATTAAGGTTTATTTTTGGGGGATAAAAAACATTTTAAGTATTTATGAAGGTATTTTTGTGTGGTGTTGTTTCTGCATAAATAAATTAACAACTAAATATTATATTATACAAACATACATATACCTTGAATGATGAAAATAACCAAAAAATTAAAAAAAGTTTAGAAATGGTTGGTACTTTAAGAAGAATAAAAAAGTTTTTGAAAATTAATCTTTCAGTTTTTTTACGATAATCGTCAGGTTCAGACAACTTTCGCAAAATACTCTTAAGTTTTTTCCTCTTAGGCAAACATACGGATTCTTTTCGATAGCAAATACCACTTTAGCATATTATAAATTCACTAAATCTTACTTTGTTGTGCTATCTCACGCTATACTAATTGATTCCATCGTCTCTGGTTTTCTTAAGATGCATTATTCCGAACGCAGCACTTCTCGCTACACTACATTTTCACTCCGGCAAGGTATGAACTAAACATAAACTAAAGATCCTTTTCCTTCCCATTTCACCAATAGCCACTGCTGGAGGTTATTTCTAATTATTTTAAAGGAAATCATTAACTTTTGTTTTACGGGCGCACCTCTACCAATGCAGCCATTGAGGTTGCTCGACGACGCCCACAATTCAATAAAAATTTTGCATTCTATAACATGCCTGTGATGACGTCGACGGTTTATCGATTTTTATGAAATGAAAATGCACATCCCTAAGTTTTTTGTTAAATTTTATATATATTTGATACTTTTACGGTAAAATATTTTCTATAAGTGAAGAAAATTTTGATTTAATTGATGATAAAAGCTTAAAAAACAAAACCTTATGTTGGAAAGAAAACTTTTTAGGCAGAATTGCAATACTTTTAATTTGCCGCATCGAAAGTATATTCATATGTTTTGCCTGTTCCTGGCTGTGCTTCTGTAGTATATCAGTTTGATTGCTGCATGGCCATGTACTTCAAGAAGGTTTGCCACAGCTTCTATCAGCGGACTAAATGAAAATTGTTTAAACATTCCGCTGCCAGTGGCTTTACGCTCGGCTTTATTAGCAACCATCTTTTTTTCACTTTGAATTTTTATAAATCCCTATGCAATTCTCTATTTTGTTACCTTTTGCCATCCATCTGCTACTCTTCTAGGTCGACAAAGAGAATTTAAAATTTTTCCAATTTCTTCCCATTAAAAATTGCATGTAGCAGTGCCTCTGCAAAAACCCAGTGCTTGAAATGGATTAAATTAATAAAAATCTTTTAGCAGTAATCGATAAGTGTCAATAACGACAAGTAGAATACCAAATCGAATGCGTCGACACATATCAACATTAATATGTGACAACGCCGACAACTAAACTAAGGGCGAGTAAGTTGTGTGAGTCATCATACATTTCTACTTCAACTGCAAAATACATTTAAAGGCAAATGCATCCTCAATTGCTTTAAAAAATATCCACAGTTGGGTTAATGAACTTAAACATGACTGGACACCTAGAAATTATAAACCCGTTTTTTACGTCAATTTCAGGCAAGTACTTAAAAAATCATTGATAATATCATACTTCTATCGTGACACAAAAAAAAAGTATAAAAAGGATGTTAGGCATATGTATTAAAGTATCAATGCCGACTACTTTAAAGAAGGAAGCATATTTTTACCATTAGTACATATTCAATAAGACTTCCAAATCCTTGCAAAAAAAATTAGTACGAGTATTTAAGGCTAGAAACTTCTAAGCCCATCACGTAGCCATTTTATTTTTACCACAAATATAAACTAAATTCCTAATAATGAATTTAACATTGCGATTGCTTAGACTTACAACAACAAATAACGTACGTGTTAATAAAATTGTCAGTAATTTAATCACGAAGACAGCGGACAAAGTCACATTTAAATCTAAATTAATAACTTTATTCTCTTGAGTGTTAAATAAAGCTTAAATAGAGTTTAGCCCAATATTTATTTGCCGAAATTCACACTCTAATGTTGGCCATCAATCGTAAGCAACAACAGGAAAAAAAAAGAAAATGAAAAATTTTATTTAATTAAAAAAATCATAACAAAAAAGCCTGCATGGAAAATTTAATTTAAAGTTATTAAAATTTCTATTACTGTTGATGAAGAAGAAAAATTATTGTGTGGGGTTTTATCTCTGCAATAGTCCTCATTTATTTAAAAAAATACTGTTGGAAAATATTAAATTTAATGCACGTGTATTTATCAAAACAAGTTACAATCAAATACAGAAGAAAACGAAAAAAATTACAAACAATTTTTGTTAATCTACATACTGGAAATGACCTCTACTTTATAATCATGGAGTCGTCTGTTTGATTTCATGCATCGGTTTGATATGTCCCATGCTGAGGATATAAAAACAGACACATTTATCCCACTTAATCACAATGGTACATCGTTTAGGGATACATACGCTTAGAGCAGGGAGTGTAAGGATACATTTTGACACATGTGCCTTTTTTTAAGTACCTACAAGTATTTATGTGTAACATATATTCGTGTTTGTGCTTTTGTATGAATGCTTGTCAGTATTCGTGGCCCATAAACTAGGAAAAATACTAGAGATTTATAATAAATCGTATTTGAACTCCAGTTTCCATTTGCATCTAAATGTCTGTTTGAAATCTCCTGTTCATTGGGTTGGTGAATGTATAAGGGAGGGTGTGTATGTGTGTGCGTTTTTCACATGTTTTTGAAACGTGTTTTATCTCGTGGATCTTTTTTATGAGTTATTACTTTAAATGATTGTTGTCGTTGTAGTTTTATTGTATATGTCTTGATATTTGATTCAATATAATTTTCAAAAATTCATTCGTTCATATTGTATAATTTTATTTCCAGTATTTGAAGATAAGAAATATTGTTTAAGACATAATTCTTGAAAAAAAAACTGAGTTCAAAGCAGACATACTTCACATACTGTTTCTTAAAGACAGTAATTATACATTGATTAAATAATATAACATTTGAGAAAGATTGCGGCAGTATTTTTTAAATGCCGTAAAACAAAATATGAATGCAGATTATAAAAAAAAATATTTTGAAAATCAATAATCTAAAGCAGATATCAATCGACTTATATAGGTACTAACTAGATATGGTAATCTCCAATACAGGTTCTTTGTAAACCGTCCTTATAAAAAAGTTAAGTTAATTATAACGGTCATAGCAAACAACATTTTGTCCAGTTTTCAAGCGTTTGTCTTTAGCGGTTCAAAAGATAGGGCCATATAGGTAAATTTACATCTCTTTTAAAGACACCCTTTAATTTATTTTTGTGTGTTATCTTTGTTTTTGGAAACTATAGTGATACACATTTTTTTTAAGTTTTAAAGTCGTGCCCTTTATGGTTCATAATACAGGTCAAAGTGTATATGTTGTATGAGGACATCCTTTTATTTCTGAAGTTTTTAAGAGTGAACCAATCTGAAATGACTGAGTTCTGCGGGATAAACTTAAAAAAGCAACATTTTGAAGGATTTATAACCTTATTTTTTTTTGTCGGCTAAAAGGTATATAAGGTGCGAAATATAGGGCAATACGATACCTCTTTTGGCTCTTTTTTATGCACCTTTTAAATTCGAACACGATCTTCGATCATTCTCCTTATTACGAAGACCCGTGCTAAATAAATTTTTAATTTGTGGCATTTGAGTGATAGTTGTCAACTTTCCCCTTCATCAGAGAGTTTTCTGTAATTGTTAATATTGGCTTTACACAAAGGTTATGGTATCAATATTAAATACACTGCTTACCGTAATCATCACACTACTACATGCCACAAGCACAATCGTAGCTTCCCTTGTTTTAGCCAATTAATAGCTGAAGATGCCAAAAACGGCTGTTGTGCCAGAGAAGATTGATGCCGTGCGTGAACTCACAATGCAAGATCGACATGCGACATACCGAGAGATAGAGACATCCTTGGACATTTCTTCCACTAGCATACATTCGATACTGCATGAACACCTGGCCGTAAAAAAGGTTTGTTCTCGTTGGATCCCGCACAGTTTGAAAGTCGCTCAAAAAAAGGCTCGTGTCGATTGGTGCAAAGAAATGTTGCAAAAATACGATTGCGGTGCGTTTATAAGATCGTCACAGGTGACGAATCATGGATCTATGCGTATGAGCCCGAAACGAAACAACAATCGACCGTGTGGGTCTTCAAAGACGAGCAAAATCCAACGAAAGTTGTTCGTGGAAGAAGCACTTCGAAGCAAATGGTCGCCTGTTTCTTCGGCAAAACTGGTCTTGTGGCGACTGTTCCGCTTGAGCAACGTAGCACGGTCACTTCTGAGTGGTACCCTACAATTTGTTGCCTGAAGTCATCGGAGAAATTCGAAAAACCAACAAGAGAAGACGAATCATTGTTTACCATGACAATGCGAGCTCTCACACATCGGCTCAAACCAGAGCGTTTTTGACCGGCCAAAACGTCGAATTAATGGGTCATCCGCCGTACAGCCCTGACTTGGCACCTAATGACTTCTTCTTGTTTCCGCACATCAAGAAAAAAATGCGTGGTCAACGATTTTCGTCGCCAGAAGAAGCTGTTGAAGTGTTCAAAAACCATGTTTTAGAGGTGTCTCAATCGGAGTGGAAAAAGTGCTTCGACAACTGGTTTGAGCGCATGCTGGAGAATACTTTGAAAAACAATAAAACCATTTTTGATTATAAATATTCGCATTTTCACTATAAGGCCAGAAATATATAGAGCAGCCCTCGTAACTCTATAGTAGAGCAAATTTTACTGATTAGAAAACGTTAACTTTATAGATGTACTATAAGTTCACTGTTTAAGTCTGCCTTTATAAATTTTTCTGACATCATACTTTCAGATTTATGAAATCCAACCTAGCTTAAAAGCAATTTCATCTTTTCTTGATTGACCGCCGAGAAATTAATTGTAGTGCGTGGGTGAACTCATGTTATGTGTTTCTGTAATACTGCACGTTTAGCTACTTGTGAAATAAGAATTCGAAAGATTTTCAAAACTGAGGTGACAGAGAATTAAAAGATAAGAAAAAATTAAGTACATTAAGATATCATCGGCTCTTAATTAAATAACCATTTCTAAAAAAAAAATTAAGTTTTTCCTAAAAGATCTCTTCAAAAGCTTTTAAATGTTATCACGTTGATATTTAAAAAAAAATATGGTGTTCAATTGCGCTTTTCTATGAAAAGTTGAGAGGTCCATAGCTCGGAAATTATGGGCGAGCGCCAAATTTTTCACTAGATATATTTTTTTCTTATATTTTAATTCTCTATCAGATTTTACTAGATTTGTTCCAAATTAGAAAAATTAGAGACAGGCGTGGTGTTTTGCCCGCTGTCGATTATTTAAATATAAAAGAAAATTTCTTGAGTATATGAATCAGGTACTTTACAAATGTTTTAATTTAAATTTTATGTTAAATATTTCATTGTTGTTTTTTGCCTACAAGACTCTTACAACATCGATTACAGCACTGCGATGCTACGAAGCCAACTTAAACAAATATTTTTTGTTTTGATTTTTGTCAATTTTATCTTTACGATTTTTCAATTTAGATTGATTTAATTCTAAACACAGCTGTGTCTTATTAATGGAGTGACTAAAATCGTCATTTCTGTTTTATTTTATTTTTTTTAATTTAGTTGCAATGGGTTTTACTTGTTCTCCCTAACTAAACATATGAACATGTAGTTTTGCTGCATAAAAAAATGTGTTTTTGGTTTAAATAATGGAGTTTATTCGTGTTTTTTTTAACAATTTGATTTATAAATTTAATTGTGTCTTTTTAGTTGTAGCAAAATAAAACCAGGGAAAAATTCAATGTTATTTATATTGTTTTTAGCAGTGATGTTGCCATATGACTACCACCGTCACCGACACCATCGACCACTACCAACACATCGCACAAAAACCACCACAGATATTGGAAAATTGTATTTTATGGCCTTTTTTGTGATTGCTTTTCTTATTCATTTTATTATTTTGCCTAAAACCATTTATTCATTCATCCATTTTTGGGCACAAATATCAATTTTCTTTTTTTTTTTTTTGTTTTGCCTTTAAAAAAAACACACACACATTTGAAATATTGAATTCAGTTTGAAATAGTGGCGCCTGTTTTGCGGAAAAAAACATGTTTAATTCAGGTACAGAACTAGTTTACGAGTTACGTATGAAATTTTTAAGCAGATCTGTGATACCGCAAGCAATTTATTTTATTTTCTTTATCAGTTTCCATTGTGAGTTTGATCAATAATGTGAGTAATTAATTTTATTTTTAGTGGTCTATGACACAATGGATAAAGTTGTTTTTTTTTCGAATATTTGATAATCTTATTTCAAATGACCTTTTGCTTCCTCAGTGAGAAAACAGCTGTTTGCAAACGGTTTAGGTAAAAATGTGTTCCAGAGTGCAACTGTGAGTTATTTGAAAACAGCAGATGCAGCAAACATAACGTAAAATAATAATAACTAAGCAACTTCTTTTAATGCGAAAACAATGTTGTTAAAAATACAAATAAAATAAAACAAGGACTTTACTTGAATGATGCCAGAAATGTGTGAGAACTTGCGCAATAACATATAAAAAAATTTCGAAGTTAATTAATACAGTCAATTGTAAATACATGCACTCTTCTTAACTATTCTATAGATATCATTAAATATTTTAGAGCAAGACTTAGAATATACAAATTTTGTTTGCTGAGGTATGAACAGCTGCTGCAACAGGCTAAATTTCACCACATTGGCTGTTAGCAATTTTGGTGTAAATAAACTATATTTAATTTTTTATTCAAAAATGTGTAATTTTGGTATAGAAACTTGATCACAACTTTGTAGATATATTTTGCTATAAATCACAGGTTGCTAGAACATTAGGAACAATTTTGCTGTAATTTTGTAATTAAGTTTTTCATTTTTTATACTCTACACCAGAAGTAGAAAGAGTTTGTAATTCCGTTTGTAATTCCTACAATATTCATTACTGACCCAACAAAGCATTCACATTCTTGGTTCTTTTACATGGGGTTTAAAAATGTCCATCCGCCAGTCCGTAGTCGAGTTGAAATCAGTTTTGTCACGTGCCCAAGGAGCTGCAAAAAATTTACGATTACTACTTACTCTCTCAGACAAAGTTTTGAAAGAGGTGCTCTTGAAATTAAGCAACATAATTCCATAAATTGTGGAGATTTGTTCAAAAAATTGGAGCGCATATATTTTCCTTACAATTTTAAAACTTAACTGTTCTTTTTTGTTGGATCGATTTTCTAAGAGCTTTGCTATTTGTACTTACATTTTAATAGATTCTTTAATGATGGAGAGTGCAAAGCAGACCCTAGATAACAAATAAACAACCCAAGTTCACCCCAAAAATCTTTATTCTAATAAAGATGTAAATATTCCGGTAAAAAAAAAATTTTTAAATATATACAAATTTAAAAAATTATAAAATGTCAAGTATGGGGAATCATAGAAGGACTTTTCTGAATTTTTATTCTCTCCAATTTTGACCCATTTTTGAGCATTTGAAAATGTCCATATGGGCAAATGCGTAATTTCACATTTTCTTAATTCTATTACTAAAAACCTATACAAATTCTGAATATAACCTTCACAGTTCTGAAATCTTTAATGTCGAGGCTTTTTTACCCCCAGCAGTCCGTTAAGCCGCACCTTTTTAATTTTTACCCATTTTTGGGCATTTGATAAATGCCTACATAAAAAAAGAAAATATTTTTCGACCCCATTTTAAAAATCCTTATAATTTGACTTTGTATATTTTGCTATTAATATATAATCTTAATTTTATATACATTTACATATGTTTATCCTTTTTTTATATAATATTTTTATTTTTCAAACGCAAATGTTAAAATAATTCAATTGTGTTAACTTAACATTTTCTGAGTGAGATGTATGTAAACTATAACAGGGTTGTCTAAAACGAAGCTAACTGACGGAGCTATCTTCACACAAAATATAAATATATATACAAATTTAAAAAATTATAAAATGCCAAATTTACAGTTTGAACGCATAAACCAAATTTTTATTCTCTTAACAGGGCTATGTTATCTTTTAATTTAATTTGTTTAATGTTAAGAAGGAGTATATGAGGCTCGTTAAACCCGAAAAAATCACTTTTACTTGCTGCAATTACTATTGTAATTATGTGTTTTATATTGTACTTTGTGTCTCGCGTCCAACTTTATCTTTTCAATTTAAATATGAAATTGACAAAAGATTACAATAAGAAGTAAACAGCCTTTTATTTCTATTAAAACTTAAAAACGACCTTAAAAGCCTGAATAGATAAGATTTCTAAAAAAATAGACATGAATACATTTCCGGTTTTGCTACTTTTATAAAAAAATACCAAGAAGATTAAAGTCTTATTTTAAATAAAATACTGTTTTATTGACAATTTAATTATTTTTAATTTGACTCTTATATTATGCTGCAAAGAGGAGTGGCAAAGTATTAAAACACAAATTTAAATAAAAGGCCTTAAGCTTGCTTAATTAATTCGTAAATAATTTAAACACAAATACAAACTGTTGTGCATATTGTCAATTTATTTTAAAATCCTTAATCATATGAATTTAAATTAAAACATATAGCTTGAAAAAATTTTCCAGCGTTACGTATTCAAAACAATACACCAAAAAACAAAAGTCTAATTCTAAATGTACTTAAATTTGTCTCACTATTTACCGAAATCGTACTTGAAAGTTTACGTGCGATTCATACTCGATAGATATTAATCCAGGAATTCAAATAAAGCTCTTGAATTAATAAAACGGAATTTATTAAAGCTAAAAATTAGAACTCAGGATTAGATGAGCTCGTTTTTAAATATTTTACTTGATTTAAAAAGATCCGCCTTTACAATCCTCTTGATACAGCACCTGGTTGATCATAATATTTGCTGCCTAATAGATGCTTTAATTGCAAAGAACGCCGATATGCAGCTGACCTACTTATATCTATTCTTCTGTTCTGGTGACTTTTTAAGGGTGTTTTTAGATAAACACATTTTTTTAGGCTATTTTAAATTTACATAATGTACGGTTTTGTGTGGAAAACCCAATTGATATAATTGCCCTATTCACAAGCCCCCTAGTAAGTGCTAAGTGCTAACAAAATACAACGGTGCTAGCTGTGTTGTTGGTAATTTTCATGCAAACATGCGATACAACACTTAGTACTTTTTTTTCATATGTTTTTCAAACGTTGTATTTGTTTAAATGTTTTATGTTTAAATGAATTATTATTTTTGTGTTCATGTGTGAATTATATTAAATTAAATTGAATTAAAAGATATTTTTATTAGTTTTATTTATTAAATTTATTGATTTGACTGATTTATTAGAAAGTGGAATAAGTCATTTCTGTTGTATATAGTAGGAGTGGGTATATTGGAAACATATCTTAAGGTTTGTTCTCTGCCACCTTGTTCTAAATTATACTTAATAATAATGTTATGAAGAATGCAGCAAGTGATTATCCAATCATTGCATCTTTTCTTATTTTGTGCTGATAGCATTCTAAACTTAAGTTCTTTTAAGCTTCCAAATTTTTCCTTCAGTAATATAACTTACTTGAGTCAACCATTAATATATCGAAACTATATTTTTCACACAAAAAACTTTACTTTTTTTTGTTTTCTCCCCCATTTGGCTTATAAATAACAAATGATGAATAGCACTTTTCTTCATTTTATTCAGTTTTTGACGTATGAAGTACAACGTACAATGGCACATTGATACAATGTTTGTTCACAAAGAAGTAAACAAAAGGTAGTATGCAATACTACCTACACCTTAGCAGAGCTTGTGAATACGGCAAATGTATTGTACTTGCCTTAGATCTGGATATAAAATGACACTATAAAAGATGCGAATGATGATCACACGATTTGGCATTCGTATAAAAGAAAGAGTTAGTCGTATTATAATTTTCCGTGTCAGAACTTTTTGGCATTATGCTTGCCAGAACCCAAAATTTAAATAACTGGATAATGGATTTAGAAACCATAACTGACTACTTACGAAATTCACTCATACTTTAAAAAAGCAAACTTTAATTTAACTTTTTGTTTCCAAAAATACAAGAATAATAATAACATAATAACATTAAGAATCCAGTCTTACATAATATGACATATGTACATATATATTAATATATTAACTTCATTCAATATATACATATCTATTTTTTATTTTTAAATACGGAATCTGGTAAATCTCTTACTTTAGTTGTACACAAAAGTTTTTAAAAATTTAAGTTTCTTTTATTAAAACTTAATCTTATTAAAATTTCATCATTTAATTAGGGCGAATTCGCAAAAAAAAATACTAGTGTTGATACTTCTTAAAGATTCTTTCGATTATAAATTGTCAGTGATGAAAATAAATGTACTAATCAGCGTTATGAAAAAAATTCAACTGATAATACAACTAACTACACAAGTAAACAACAAATTTTGTTTTCTTTCTATTTAATATAAATTTTTTTCTGTAGTAAATATTAATTTAACTATTTAATTGTACCTGAAGTTACCTAGGTTTAATTTGAAGGTCTTTCTAGGTACTGTAAAATATATTATAGGCTTTTTTTCTATGGCACTCTACATCGAAAACGTGAGAAATGTAGCAAATAAGTTTGGATCTTATGATCAAGCGATATCTAAATTTCAAAAAACTAAGTAATTTGATTTTGTTCTTTCTCTCCTTTTTCCTTTTTTCAAAATAAATAAAAAATATTCTACCCTTTACATAAATAAGTTAATACGTTTAAACTTTTATTTTAATGCCCGCTTTATCCTTTTCTCTCATTCAGGTCCTAGCTCTAAAAAACAGATATATACGAGAGCCTATGTATGTTTCGAATTTCCTTTAAATCGATCATCCGGGATTTTGTTAAGATTGGTTCAGACTGGTTTAAGATTTCAAAATATAAATATTGTTCACCTTTTAAACCTGCACTGGGCCAAAATTAGCCAAATCTGTCCAGCCGTTCTCGAGTTTTAGCGAGACTAACAAACAGCAATTCATTTACATATATATATATATATATATATATATATATATATATATATAAATATTTTTTAAAATTAAAGAAATTGTATTTTAACAAGTAACCGGTATTTGGAACTGTCAGTCAAGGCCTAATTGTATGCAATATTATCGTACTGACACCAATTAGTACCCGGATAACTGTCACTCATTATAACGTCGCAATATTCTACTAACTGTCAACGTTCTACTAACTGTCACTGCCTTAGAAGTCCCGTTTTTAAAGAAGTGTTGTCCAAAGATGCCTTCGACCTAAAACTTACAACAAAGAGTGACACAAATGTGTACGACGAACGATCAGTGAAGTATTTTTAAGCATTTGGATTGATTATTATCGAAAAATTAGCAAACGTCTTTTAAAATATTGTTACGAAAAATGAAAAGTATGGTCAAGTTTAAAAACTATCAGCTGTCAAATTGTTTTGTAAGGTTGCCACTTAACTGCACAAAGTAAATTTCCGAGCACTCTTTACTAATGTTTATAATATATTCACCGCTAAATACTCTGTATTATATTATACTTTTTAAAAACATCGTTATTACTTATTTACACACATATTAATTATCACATTATTTAAGTTCATTACGGAATTTTTCGTTTGTTTAAATAACACATAAAACTTTATTAAACAGCATTTAAGTTTATTATTATCAGCACATTAATTCTTAAAATAAAACACATTAATAAATATTGGAAAATCGCTTTAAACTTTTTGTTTAAATGGAATATTTTAATGAGAGTTAAGGAAGAAAATAAAATATTTAAGATGTGCCAGATTATTGCATTAAGTAAAGTAAAATATTTTGTCAAAACAAAAAAGAAAACAGTTTTTTTTTTTTTGTATTTAATCTTGTAATGTGAATTTTCCACTAAGAAAAAAAAACCGCACATACATACTTTTACTTTGCTTTATATATATATAGACAAAATAAACGTTCAATTTTAAATTTCTAAAGTTTTTAAATTACCTTTAACAAACTTTAAGACAAATTGACATGTTTGCCTATACAAATTCCTGGAAGAAAAATACGAAATCAACAACAACAAAATATACATTTCAATCAAATAGTCAAGAAAAATGACGCAGCTAATTTTGGTTTTAATTTATTAACAACACAAAACTGGGAATTACTATGTAAATTTAAATATATTAATTTTGAAGTAAAAAAGTTTAATCATATATTTTTTTAATTTCAAATTCCACAAACTTTTTATGTGTTCTACGAAAAAGAATAGTAATAGACAACAAAAGCAAACAGGCAAAATAAAATAAAGACACGCAAAATATTGAATGAATGCTTACTTTTTTAACTAAATACATTATTTATTTCTTTAGGTAAAATCTATTTATTTATTTATTTTTCATAAATTATATGCTTGGCTTTGTGAAGAAACTTTTTGTTTTCATTGGAAACACGTTGGTGAACATCTGTTTTATATGAAATCATCGAAACACAGAACGTCTTTACATTTGTTTTGATATTGCCGAACTTTTTTGAAAAGTTCCTTAAGATTCCAAGAGCAGAAGACTGTTAATAATTCTTTTCTAACTGTAGCAAATTATCGTTCTTTCGAAACTGCCTCACTAATACCACGTAGATATACTATAAGCAGGAAAAGATTTAAATATAATAAACTTCTTGATTTACTATATTTAAGAAAGTATATAATTTCTGCACCAATTAGTTTAAGGTAAAACAAGTAAAAGTGCTATACTCGGCTATGCAAAATCTTATATACACTTCATCATATATGTAAATCTAGTTTAGTTAATATAATATAATAGTTAATATAAAATAAAACAAATGGATTTTAGTTTGGGGGTTTTTTTTTTCGATTTATTATTTCGTAAAACTTACGTTCGGGTTGGCGGGTAGAACAAAAGTGAAAGAGAAAAGGTAAAAAGAGATTTTATACAAATTTAAAGCATAGGCGCCAGCGTTGATAACTTTGAAATTTCAAAACGCACCAAAGTGGAGAAAAAAACGCACCATTTAAGAGAAAACGCACCAAGTTTTAGAATTTCTTTTTTATTTAAAAACTTTAATGATTTAGTTTTTGAAAAAAAGTGTAATTTTTTTGTATTAAAAATATAACAATAAAGCAGTCTTAAAGTTCAAGGTTTTTACAAACAAACAAAATTAAAAAATAAAACTTAACAAACATAAAAAAATAAACAAATATATTTGTACTCGTATGAAAATTTATTATTCGGAATCTTTAAAAATTTAATTTACTTTATTCGTGCTTGATTCCCTTAAATATAAATATTTCATGATACTCTCATGAAATATTTATTATTTTGAACTAAAGTAAAAAATGAAATGTATTACTGCGGGGAAAGCATATCCATATGGCCATTTCACTACTGCTCAAACAGCTAGTCAGAATAGCTCATGAGAATATCATGAAATATTTATATTTAAAGGAATCAAGCACGAATAAAGTAAATCAAATATATTTGTGTTAATTTGTACTAGATAATAAATTTTTTCATATATTGCATACACAACTTTTGCAATAAAAAACAGCGATTATTCATAACAAAATATTTCTGTGTAATTACATACATACATATTAAAGGCTTATAAATTCAAAAAAAAATTATGAATAATTTGAAATTACATCAACTATTGGGACACCCTTTAACTTTCAAATCCAAATTTTATACATGTTGTTATAGCAGACTCAGCAATTCAGGTTCGTTGTAAATTTTAAGCGTCTGTCTACAATTGTTAAAAAGTATGGCCATATACATCAAATTTAATGAACTATTGGCGTACCCTTTAATTTATATTTGTAACATTAATACTTGTTACTATATCGGCCATAGCAACCGACATTCTGTCCAATTTAAAAGCGTTTGTCTATAACGGTTCAAAACATAGGCCCATATAAGTACATTTACATCAATTATGGGGGCACCCTTTAATTTTAAGATTTATTTTTGTATAACTTTTTGTTATTGGGAGCCATAGTAATACACAGTCATTTTATATTTTACAGAATCGTCCTTTACAGTTCATAATACACGTAAAAATGTGTATGGGAACACCCTTTAATTTTTAAGATTATGAACTGTTTATTAAACGGAACCAATCTGTAAGCATAATCTATCATATTACCAACAATTTTCAAAATTGGTTCTGAAATGACTGATTTCTGCAGGCACAAACATAAAAAAGCAACATTCTGTTGAATTGTATAACCTCCTTCTTTTTTTGAAGTCGGTTCACTGATCACGACAAAACTTTGCTTTTGCTAAATTGCTTAACCGATACGACAGCAGCCTTTACTACAAAAACAATGACCATGAAAATCTAAAACGGATAGTATATTCCATACAGTGAAATGTTTCTTTTTTAACATAACATAAGGTAATAGAATAACAATACCGTTTCATTTTGTGCTTATGATTTGGTACGTCTTAAACGAAATGGTATTAAAACAGGTGTATTTTTTGTACAAAAATTTTTTTCTAACACTAAAAAAAAGTGGTGTTAAATTTGCTTTGGTGCCACCACAAATTAAAAAAAGCACCTATATTTAAAAAAAAAAAAACGCACCACGCACCAACACGTGAAATTTTCGCACAAAAAATTCGAAAAAGCACCCAAAATGGTGCGAAACGCACCAAGTTGACAACGCTGATAGGCGCCAAAGAAAAAAAGGAGAGGGAAGATTAAAAAGAGAAATGTCAGAGAAAGTGGAAGATGAAAAAAAAGGGGGTTTCGCACATAAACAGTAACTCAATTAAAAAAAAACAAAACAAGTACATAATTTTACATAAAAATGTCATCAGCTCTTAATGGGTTATTATACCTTTCACCACAAAAAGTGGAAAAAGGGTATAACTAAGTTTGTCATTCCGTGTGTAATTTCTACAATATCCATTTTCGACCCAATAAAGTAAAAATATTCTGACTTCTTATGCATAGTGAAGTCGATTGAGCGATGTCCGTCTCTCCGTCCGAGTTAGTGTTGACAAAAAATATGTCAATCGATCTTGCAATTTTTTTAAACATCAATGTTGGTATTATTTTAAAGCTTTTGCAGAGATCTTTAAGGAAATGCAATTTTTTTTTTAAATGCTTAACCTATTAAGATCCAATGGCATTTTTTATATAAAATAATATATATGCAGTATGAAAATTTTTAAATTTTTAATTCCCAGTCACCCCAATATTTGCTTTTTTAATTGGAAATACTTCACTTAACTAGATTTACATAGATGGTGAAGGGTTTATAAGATTCGGCATAGCCGAATGTAGCCTCTCTTGTTTTTATCATCTTTGAACTGTATAAAAGAGCTGAAAAAAATTAAAACGCACACAGTGGATTAAGAAAAGTAAAATCGGTGTCGATTATTGTTGATTTTGCTTAAATTTTGATTTTTGACTTAACTTTGATAACTTGATTTAGATGCATTAAAATGTGTGCTTTTCCTTTATTTCCTAATGGTTCGCTATTTAAAAATTTAAATTCCCTATTTTACCATGAGTATTCGTGTTTCAAATTAAAATTGAATCAGTCGTTTAGATGTGATTGACGCACGCAAAAAATTACAAAAAGGTTTATATAACATATATTAAATTATATAAAAGATTTACGTAGTAGTATTGCCTTAGTCACCTTAGTATTGATGTATTTTTATAAATTTAGTATAGTTTTAAAAAAGCTGGAAATTAATTATATCAGAAATATTTTTAAACTAAATGAAAGCTTTAAGAATTTTATACTTTTTTTTAAATATTCTTAAGTTTTTATATTTTATGCTATGAATTATCTTATTGAATGTTGTAAAAAAGAAAAAATAAAGTTATCGCAAGTACCCGCATACACTTTACTCTGTTTTTGACTCAGTGAAACTCAATAAAAAATTAATAAGTAAGAAGCGTTTATTATAAACAAAAAGATGTTTTTATGGGTGTATATCTGTATGTTCGTGGGTACCACCTCTCCCATCACTTTGATTGCATACCAAGTCATAAAAAATTGTTCAATTTACTTTCTACATGAGACAACAACAGCACCATCATTATTTACGTCTCTACAATACATAATGTCAATATGCTTTTTTTTTTTCTTAAAAACTTTTTCTTCCCTTATTTCTTTCTGTTCGTATCTTTAACAAAATTTGTTGTTCTTGGTTTTTTCTTATTATTAGTTTTTCGATGGTTTTATTTTTTGGAATGGATGAAATTTATGTTCGTTATACATATTTATTTTAGAACTATGATAATATAAAAATCAATACAAACTTTACAAAACAAAGCAGACAGGACAGATATTAAGTACAGATACGAGGGTTTTTACAATTATTTGTGAAAAATCTTATATTTAAAAGCATGAGATTTAAGGTTAAGAAAATATTCTACATTTTGAAAAATAAGGAGTGGATCACCAGTAATGTACCATCAATATTAAAATATTATATAAAAGTACTTCCTCGGTGGCATGATATAAGACTGCTTTCCGGGTCTTCTATCAATTGATGATGGTCTCATTTTAGTCACATTCGAATGAAAGATTTATCTCAAAACATATGTCTTAGAAATACTTGATTTTTTGTCTTTTTTGTTTTGAGGTTATATGAAAACTAAAAGCTTCTTTTAGCTTTAAAAGTGGAAAAATATTTTGTAAAAACAGTTACTCAAAAACTTTTTTGTAGTCTTAGTTAGGTTAGTAGAAAGGCTTCATCAAATAATTAAAAGCCCTAAACGACAGGTAAGTCCGTTATGCGAACTGTGTGCTATTAGCCTTTTTGTGGCCAGCAAAAAGCTATGCAGTCTAGTTTTGTTGGCGGCGGTGGATCTTAAAAAAAATGGTGAACGGCGTATATCAGTTGACTGAAGATTATTCATGGAACAGAATTATTGAGTAAAAATTAATACACATGCATTTTGGGCACAGAATCATCATAGAATTAATAACAAAACATTTAAATCAAAAATTTTTTTTTATTATTTTTTTTTTATATATATAAAGAGAAGTAGCACTTCAGGCATTAATACCTACTTAGTTTTTGTTACCGCGCTACATTCTTTAGGAAAGGGATAGATGAAGAAGAAGACAGGTGGTGAAAGGAGATAGAAATAGCCATTTTATTAATTATTTTACTTCGCCGGCGAATATGCTATGAAGGAGTACCGACGAAGGAGGCTGCATGTTTTTATGTTAATTCTGACTATGTATTTATACCATTAAACAGAAAAAAACATTTTTTATTTAGAAACAAATGATGTGCCCGGTATTCTGTGAATGTGAATCACCTAGTGTTAGGGGCTGGAGGGAGTTTAATTTAAACTTTGAAACTCTGCAGAAGTATCTACATCAATTAATTAAAAACTTCGCCATACTGGGCATTAATGGATCTAAGAAAATGCGGTTTAAAAAGTAACTCTAAAGTCTCAGCGTCATCTCATTTGCAATCAGGACGACTGCTTTTAGCTCAGAAGAAAAAAAAATAAATATATTTGCAATTAATACTTAAAATCCTTCTTAGAGATTATCGGACTACGGAATCGTATTAAAGAGAGGTGGTCTACCGAAAGTAATTTCAATAACCTTATAAGCCTTAAAACAATAATAAATTCGGCTGAAATCTTTTTTGTCCAAAAGTCTTATTTCCCAACTGCTTATTATTTTTCTAGCTCCATCGTATTGTTCTGGAACCACCGTCATATGATGATGGCAGTTAAGTACTTTTGATTTGTTGCTATTGCTGTTTATAATAGGTGTTTTTAAGTTAACAGGGTGGTATTTTTATGAACGTGTGTGTGTGTTGTTGTTGTAACTGATGTTGTTGTCAAACATTGTCGTGTCATAATTTCATTTTGTGTGCCTTAATGTCAGACATTTTGGTAACGGTAAAATGATAAGAAACCATTTTCGATAATAAGTTAATGCTTTTTGGAATTTAGAGAAGAGGGAAGACTTACTTCTTGTAGTTGATAAGTAAATATCAATATTCGATATTTTATCAATTTACCTGAAAAATTGTCGCTCCTTTAGATTTATTTTTTGTTTTTTTCCACTTAGCGTTTTTTCGGAATACATTATTATGTCGTGTGTATGTTAACTTAAATGTTTATTTAATGGTTACTGTAGTATTTGTAGTTAACGAAAAATCTGATAAGTTGTCTTTGATGTTTCCTTTTAATATTATTTTTAATTTAGCCCATACCTGGTTAGACTGACGCTTGTTGAACAATAAACAATTTGAAGAGCTAACTGTGTTTTTGTTTCAAAATTAAAATGGTTTATTTAAGGGTGGTGCCCGTAATCAACTATTAGTTACTTAATATTTTATAGTGATTTTTATTAATTATTAATGTTGGAAGATATCTTCTATTCATTTGAGGTACTGAGCAAGTGTTCATTTAAAATCTGGCCGGAATTATACCAGTTTCAGGAAACGATAGAAAAATTTTAAAAAGGATTAAAGTTTAGACTTAGTACATTTTATCTATAAATATAATAAAACTGTAACGGGAAATTAGAAATTTTTGTCTGTATGTCTGTTCGTCTGTCTGTCTGTATTCGCATCACGTAAAAACTACTGGATGGATTTAAATAAAATTTTGTGAAGAGGTCCCTAACCTAAGAACCTTGGTTCCAACATAGAATACTTTGCAAAAAAAAAAAAACTCATTTTATATAGAAAACAGAGATACAAGTGTGAAAGCACCTAATTTAACTGGTATGATGGTAGTAAAATAGTTGTCTACAGAGCTCTGGAATAAATTATTTACAAACACATTTTTCCAAAGCGAATTATTTTACATGTGGTCTTGACAGCCCAGCTGATTTTTGTTTATGTTCGACGTTGTTGCCAAAATTCTAAAATAATTGTAAAAATAAACAATTTTCAAATAATTTGAAAAAGAAAAAAAATTAAAATTTTATAAAATTAAATCTTAAAACCAAAAACTGAAATATACCTCATATGTACGAGAAACCACCTGTTACAACTTCATTTAAAGCACCTAATGATAATAAAAGAATAAATTAAATTCGGCATTCTCTTGTTTAGTCAGCTTTTTTTGATATCAACGTGGTTCTCTGAAACAACAAAATGACATTAGGTTTTTGTTTTTATAGCCGTGCAGCCACTCAGTATTTAATGTGCCTTGCATTTTTCTAAATTTGAATTTTAAAAAAAATTTGAAATGACATGCAAACGGAGTCAGGCAGGCTACAAAACTGTACATTTAGTTTCTAAACAATTAGTTGCCCTTATGGTGTGATAAGAATTTTAAAGAAAATGTGATGAGATAAGTTAAAATAATCTTGTGGTATTAAATCCTTATACCCTGTTCAGACATGTTTTTTTAATTGAGTTAACTTAATTTTAATTTTTACACATGCTAAATTAAGTATTCATTCAATTAGCATTTTACAGCTAAAAAAAATTATTTTTTTATTGTAACCCCGAAAATTTTTTGTTCGTAAAATTATACTTTAAAAAAATTTGATAGTTTACAATAAAAATATTTAACTACTGCAGTTAGTGCCATCAAGTTTTGAATTCAAGCTTTTTTGTGTTAAAAAAAAAATAAAACAAAAGAATTTAATAGTTCTGAAAAATTTTGAGCAATGACAGCTACAGCTTGAAATATTTAATCAGAATAAAGGTTATTGCGCAAGATGGTAGGTGAAATCGCTACAATTTTGTTTATATCAATGAAAGTTTTTTAATAACAGAATCACCAAACTGTATTTTGGGAAGTCACTTGCAATTGCATGATGATTAGTTTTTTTTTAATTTTTATGATAAAAAAAATTCCTGCGAAATTAAAAAAAAGGATTTTTTTATTATAAAAAATGAAAAGGTTTTTGAGAGAGATCTTCATCGCGATCCTAAAAATGTTATATGTATATCTCTATAAAATTTGCGATCTCTACTTCAAAACCCACTATTTACTAGTATCAGACCCACACCAAAAAATAAGTATTACCTTTTTTTTCATGCTGCGATCTGTACTTAACGATGAAGAGGGTTTAGATTCGAAAGAGTTCTTTGAAGAATCAGGCAAAGAGGGACCATGGCACTTATTATCATCTTACTGAAAGGAAGAAGTCCTTTTAAATAAATTAATTGTTACAACTTTAAATAAAATTTAACGTTGCAATCATAAATAAGTTATAATATGAATAAATTAATTATTTTCAGATAAATAAAATATTTTAAAGTAACATATTACAAAAATATCGTTTTAAAAATACTCTTGGGAGGCGGGGAATGGTAAGGCAATAGAAAGATTAATAATGAATATTTTTGGCCCACAAAAGCGGGCGGTGCAAAAACGGCATTTAAGAATCTCTTGTGTCAAACTTTAAGTTTTTAAACATTCTTTGACACAACAAGTTGTAATTGCTGAACAAAATGACTTAAAAATTAAAAAAAAAAAAAAAAAAAAAAAAAAAAAAAAAAAAACTTGCATTTTTCAGAGGTGGGATTATTTCTTTTAAGGGTATAGCAGATTGTTTTGCAAAGTTTTATTAATCTAGGTGCACTCGGTAAATTTTTAGAATCAATATAAGCTAAAAAAGTATTGTCCGACTAGATTGGCAAAATACCCCTTTGTGCCGGGATGCCATATCCAACGGCTGTATGACAATGTAGTCCCTGGAAAATGTAAACCTTAAATCATTGTGACTTGATTACTGGTATTTTAAACGAACAACTTTTTCTACACATTTATTAAATACAAACAGAAAACGGATCGTTTTTAAATTGATTTTCTCTTTTAATATTTGTTTAAAAAAAAAAACTGAAACCTTTTTGTTTATTAAAATTTATAATAAAAAAAACCTAGTGCAGTGAACTTTACAAAGAAAAATAATACTCTCATTTTAATAAACACATTCCATAGCTTTTATTACACTAAATAAACATTTTTATCGCATAGAGTTTTTTTCACAATTACGACGACTATACACGAGCAAATGAAATGTTCTGTCATAAGAAACCCAAACTTATCGTTTTGTAAATAAAAGAAGGTAGTCTTCTTCTTTTTAATATAAAAATGTAAGTAAATGTCCATTAAAGATAAAAAGTAAAACATAAACTTACACTGCAACATTGTAGAATAAACAAAATGCTCCTTTTTAGCAGAAGTAAACAACCGGTTGATTTTATGAGCATAAATACAGGTAAATTTTTCAAGTTATGAGGTTGTTAACCTTTTCTTAAATAAATATTTATACAATCAATTTTCAAACGATTTACAAGCAAGTAACAACTGTTTTTATTATAAATAATTCGTATCTTTAGGGGATTTTGCCTCTCCTCATTTATTTAATATTGGCCATTGCCTTAATTGCAATAAATATAAACTTTATTAACTAAATATAAAATCATCTTTTAAGCAACAGTATGTGTGGATTTACACAAAGTGATTATTTCCACGCCTTTGGGAATTTCGTATAAAAGTTATTCTTGAGGTAATTTACATACTTTGTGATGTAATTTTAGTTATTTGGGTACCGCTGTGAGTCAAACAAAAATTATTTATTAGGTACATTCCCTGAAATATTTTATCTTTTTTTTCTTCAAGGGATAAAAAAATTATTTAAAGAAGAAAACCAAAGCCCAATAGCACTCATTCGTCTGTTTATACAATTTATAGAATGTATTATGGCACAATAAATTAAACGTCGTATTTAGTTTTGAAATACAAAAACCCATTTATTAAAATGCGGAAATTCTTAAATATTTTTTAAATAATTTTTTTTTAAACAAAAGTAAAACAAAGTTATAAAAGCAACGCAAGGCGAATTAAATACTAGATGGCCGCACGAATTTTGACAACAACGTCGAAGGCAAGACGAATCAAGTACCAGGTGGCAGCGTTAGAGAATTTATTATTTTTTGCTGGTAGAAACGAATGTCAAACTTCATATATAAAAAATACTACACAAATTTTTATATATGCAGTTTGACAGTAGTATTCACGGCGAAAATGACTGAATTCGCCTACGCACCACCTGGTAATTGATTCGCCTTGGTCGAACGTAAAGAAAAATCAGATGGGCTATTAAGACAACCTGTAAATTAATGCGCGTTAAAAGCAGCTAAAACAAAAATGATATCTAAATTAAACGTCAAGAAAATGGTATTAAAGGCCAGGATTCACTATCATACACAATCGTACGATTTAATCACACAAAAATCTGACAGTATTCTGTCTTACTTTAAAAATCGTTCCAAATGGCGTCGTAGGTGCCACACTATTATACAAAAAAGATGCAAAAACATATGGTTTTAATATTTTGTTGTTTTTTCCCCTCACCATCTTAAAAAAATCAACTCTGGTCGCATAGAGAAAAATATTTTATGAACTATTTCAAAAGATTATAAATTCGTACAGATCTGTCAAAAAATCTGTCACACACATACACTTTTAATCCACACTATCATACATTTTGAGCACACATAAATTTTTGACAGATCGTACGACTGAGTATGATAGTGAATCCTGGCCTTAAGTTTGAATAAGTGTAATATGAATTTAAACGAGGGATTTAACAAGTTTGATCCATTATGAAAGGGGAATGCTACAATATGAAAAATTTGAGTTTTATTAAAAAATTTAATTTAAAAGTTATTTACCAAGTTATAATTTTTTTTTTTTTTTTTTTTTTTTTTTTGTTTGTTAATTGGAACTCAAGTTACTGTAAAAAGAGCATTTTCCGAGTGATTTACTGTCAAAATTATATCCATAATTTAAATAAAAGCTGGTCTAGAATTATTATTTTTTAGTCAGGCTTTGGGTTACGTGTAGACATTGTCTAAAGGAATTAATATTGATTGATTTAGAATATTTCTCATATTCTCACTTACAAAATTAGTATATTAAATTTATAATGTTTACAGTGTAAACAACCTACCTTAAGTTGTATACATTGTTAATATTTTAAGTTGCAAAGAATGCTAATGACGGATATAGCAATCCAGAAAATAGTGCATTACATTCTGCAACATACTCCAGATGTAGATTAATTTCCAAATACTTCATATATAGAAAGGATTTTCTCGAAAACGATCTTTAATAGCCTATGCGTCTAGGTACATCAATTAATTATATCATTGTATGGTGTTAGACTTTCCCAGAACTGTCCGATAAAGCAATATCTATTTTAGTTTCTAGAACGTAAAAGTAAGGTGCCTCAAAAACGAGCGCTCTAACTGTTTAACTTTCTCTTAGGCAGAAACAAATTTACAAACGCAGAATTTTTTGTACGTCTACACGCAAAGAAAAAACATGGTTGAGGTAACCATAATCTAAGAGCAACATATTATGGTTTCATTATATGGTTGCTAACAGAACATAGTATTGTTACATTTGCAACCATATTGTTGTCTTGTAAAAAAATAAAATTCAAAAGTATAAACATAATTATGTTCAAATATAAACATTAAATGGTTAAAATACTCCCAGATATGAAAGACTTTATTATAATTGTTTTATTCATTTCCGATTTGTCATAAAAATTATTTAGAAACATAAATTCACAAAAAAAATCAATTATTTGCTTATAATAACGCTTAGATCATAAGTTACTATAAATGATTTCACAATTGTGCTTCAAACGCAAAAATATAATACAATACAATACATACATACTTATATATTTATTTTAACTTTTTTATATGTTTTCGTTCCCTTTTTATTTGTTTTCATATCTTGTATATTATTTTTTTAATTATTTATTCTGTACATAATTTTTTTTTTTCACTAACAATAAAATAATGTCACATTTAAGCTACCAGAAAAATTATTAAACTGTCAAGTACTAGAACAAAATATTTTTTAGCGCAAACATTATTCTGTTGCTTATAACCATACTTCGATTAATAATAATACATTATGGTTAAATATTTTATATTATTTTTAAAAAGTTATAAAACTTTGTTTGTAGTTGGAATTTTCTTAAGTTAAATCCAACCATGTTGTACTTTTTGTGCACAGTAACCATATAATCGTTAAAATTTAACAAAAAATGTTTATCGTGACTAAAGTTTTGGTGGAAACAACTATAATTGGTTCTCCGCAATCATATATTTTTACAAAGAACATAATATGGTTATTGTGACCATATCACAACCATGTTTTTTTTTTCTGCGTGTATATAAAAATTAGCTTTAGCCTTCGCTCATCGATTTTGCATTCAGCCGCCGCTAACTGTTTTGTCATGGCTTGGAACTTTGGTCACAGTTTAAGCTGTAATTGATATGTGGACCCACGACTTTTTCTAAATCAAAGGAAACTTTCTATGCAGGGATTCTTATTGTAATTAGTTACCCAAAAGTAACACGCAATGTTCCTATTCTCTAGGGTACTTTTATATAAATATTTTAATGCAAGGAGGAGTTGTGTTCCTTGCCTAAAAGAAGGTTGCTTGTCATCACTTTGCAATGAACAGCGACCAGGTCATAGGGACAGGCGTACTTCGCAGAATTAGACTACTTTTTACATTCAGTAGAGTACGTGTCCGTTTTTCAGACAGAGATATCCGGCCTGCTGTATACTTTTAGACCACGAACTAAAAGAGGTTAAATATTGTAACTCTAGACAGATTGCGAGATACAAACACATGCGCACTGACACAAATGGTGCTCATGGAACTCTTAGGCAGAAAATCGAAGATTGTACTTAATTACACTTGGGTATATGTTACGGCAACTTTATTAATCAGCGAAATAAAATAAAAATCGCAGACGTTGAGATTTGTAGGTTATAACTGAGAGAGACTAAAATGACAGTGCACATTGTTTGCGAATATCCAGCACGAGCAGCGGCATATTGCGTTGAGTAACCTTAGTCCAAAACAAATACTTAATACTATAATAAAAAGAGTAGTTGGCGAGAAACTTAGTGATCAGAAGGGAGTTCGACATTTCTAATCTAATTTTTGAGGATTTAATTTGTTTAATTTAGTATCACTCCTACACATTTTTTTCTACTTCCTAACTGACAGCTTTCGAATTGATTTTTTTTTTTATTTTTTTTTTTATTTTGTGTTATTAACGCTTGACTAAATATTGGAAGAATTTTCATTTTTGTTAAATTTTTTATTTGGTGGCTTAACAAATATTTATGAATATTAATATCTCACTTAATATATTGAAATCTTTACACATAAAATAAAGTGAAATATGTAGACGTTTGTATGAATTTGTTAAGTCATTTTTCAAATGCCATCAAAAATTACAGAGTTTTTTTTTTCATATTTGACAACTTCCTTAGTTGGTCTACCAATAAGTAAAAGCCCTAATCATATTAATTTAGTTGTTATATGTTTTGTCCCAGCCCTCGGCTGGATTAAAATCTTTATATAGATTTTGTTAAGATTTCTTTTTAAATTCATTTTACCATATTTTAATAATGAAACAAAATTTTTGGTCTATTAATATAAAACATTGACATTGATTGATTATTTTTACATGAGGGTTTTAAAGTTTTTTTTTTTTCTTTTGTACATTGTGTTGCTAATATATTTTTATTATCATTGATCTTTCTTTATTTAGCTTTCAGTGTGTTTCCGTTTTTTCTTCAAAATGTATTTTATGACATTTTTGTTTACTTCCCATTCTTGTATAATTTTTTTTTTTTTTTTTTTTTTTTTTGATAGATTTTAAGTAAAACATATTTTAATTTGTTTTTAAAGATAACTTCATCATCGTTTGGTTAAGGCAAACAAGAGGGAAGCGAAATAGGGAAAAAAGGATGACAGATACAAGGAAGTTTACTTTTACCATTTCTTTTCACATTTTACATATGAGTGATTTGTAGGTTGGTTATTTGATTTGTGTAAAATGTAATTAAAGAAAAATGTGTGTGTATGTTTGCTTAAAGGTATTTTGTGATTTATTATATTGAATATCATTAATAGCCTGCGCCTTAAATACTTTTAAATTTAAATGATTGAATACACATGAGCAAAACAAAAAAAGGAAAAGAGCTTTTAAAGAGTGCGTGTCAAAATGCAATGGTTACTTACTTTTCGTTAAAATATTTATATTATAACAATTATAAATATATTAAGGGTAATAAAAAAGAATAATAAAAAGTAAATGATAAAACCTTACCGAAAATGCTAAGTACCAAGTAGTCTTTTAGTGATTTTTAAAGAGTACAAAAAATTTTAGTTCATATTGAATCGTATTAAATTTTTGTACCGTTTTTATACCCTTCACCACAAAAAGTGGCGAAAGGGTATATTTAAGTTTGTTATTCTGTGTGTAATTTCTACAATATCTATTTCCGACCCCATAAAGTATATACAGTACACGACAAAACAAATGCATTAGTTCGTTAATCCAAAATATCTTTAAAAAAAGATAAAATGCATTTATTTTCCAAACTTTTTTCATTTATTTACAAAATAAATAAACTACATTATCTAAACCAAAATAAAAATTCGCAATATTTCTACTTAGAAGCAAAAAACTCATATTAAATAGTTAACGATACTTTTTAAAAGCGACAAAACAATAGCACATTTTCAGGTTGGCTCAATTAAATCTAAATTGAACTAATATTTAGTTGCGTAGCCTTTATTTTTTAAAACTTCTTCGCATCTGTGTTGCAAGGAATCTATTAATTTTAATAAAATTTCGTCAGGTATTTCATTCCACCCAATTTCAACCTGTCGAAAAAGGTCATCTCTAGTTTTGCAATAATCACGATTTATTTTACGATCTACAATTTCCCATAGATCAGGCCACTTCAAAACTTCAATTTTGTTACTAACGAACCACTCTTTTCACACATTTAGCTGTGTGTTTTGTGTCGTTGTCGTGTTGGTATCTCCATTTAAGTGGCATTTCTTCCTTAGCGTGCGGCAGCATTACGTTATTAAGGATATCCTTGTACATGAATCGATCCATTATGCCATTGACTTTGTGAATTTGTCCGATCCCATTGCCAGAAAAGTACACCCAGACCAAAACATTTATTCCTCCGTGTTTAACTGTACCTTGAGTATATCGAGGATTAAGGTGTTGCCCTTTATGCCTTCATACTAGCCAAAATCCATCAGAACTTTTCAAATTAAACTTTGACTCGTCAGAAAAGAGCACAGTCTTCCACTGTGTTGTGCTCCAGTTTAGATGTGCCTTTGCAAATTCAATTCTAGCTTGTCTATTTTTGGCAGAAATAAACGGTTTTTTTGCGCTTCTGTAAGATTTCAATCCACATTCAACAGATCGTCTTTGGAAAGATCTTAAGGAAATATTAAATGAAAACTGCTTCGCAATGGATCTTGCTGATATATAGGGATCCCTTTTTATTAATCTTATTACCGCCTTTTCGTCACGTGTGGTGGTTTTCCGAGGACGACCTCCTTTGTGTATGGTGGTCAACGAACCTGAGGAAAGAAAACGACTTATAATACGTGATATAACGCTATGATGTCTTCCGAATTTCTTTGCAATTGAAGTAACAGATTCACCACTGCTATAATCTTTAATAATTTTTTCTTTTATTTGCACAGAGTACTCATCATTAGCCATTTTTTCATAAAACAAATTGATAATATAACCGACGACTTCAAATAATCAGTGAAGACTATAAACATGTAGTAATTTGCTCCAAATATGTTTAAAGTGATGCAAAGAGAGTTATTAATTATCTAACGGTACTTGCTGTTTTTTTTTTTTTTTTTTTGTGTAATTCATAAAGACTGTTAATGATTCTTTATTTCGTGCTTTTGTTTTGTCGCGGACAAAAACTCACTTGGTAAATAAAATTCAGTATTTTTTTCGATGCTTAATTTTTTTTTGCTTATTAAGCGTTGCCTTACCAGAAGGGTCTACTGTGGTCATAAATAAATCATAAGAATTAATAAATAACGTGGTTTGTATGTCACTAAGATATATTTAAATCGGCTGAAGTTCGTGCATATGTTTTGTCCTATACTGTATATTCTGACTTCTTATGCATAGCGAAGTCGATTGAGCCATGTTCGTCTGACCGTCCGTGTCATTTGGAACAATAAAGTAACTCCAATCAAAAAAAATACATATAAATAGAGAGAATTAAAAAGTAAGAGAAAAACAAAAACTGAAAAAATTGGTGCTCGCCCATACTCTGAAATTTTTAATATTTTTAAAATATCAATATGGGTATCATTTAAAAGTTATTGAAGAGATCTTTAGGGAAATACTAAAATTTTTAAAAATTGTTTAACTCACTAAGGGCAGATGGCATTTTTATGTAAAATTATATATATGCAGTACTTAATTTTTTGTCATATTTTTTTATTCTCTGTCACCCCAATATTTGCTTTTTTAATTGGAGTTACACTCTTACTTGTTTTTTAACTTTTGAAAATGTAATAAGAAATTCTATGGCCCATACTTGTCGCAAAACTCATAACAAACTGTGAAAACTCCATTGAGATCGGATCATAACTTAGGGTTAAACAAATAAAAAAAACATGCAAACAAACACATTTTTGTGCATGTGTAACCCGACACCAGTCTTCATTTGAGTTCTTCGGAGCGAAAGGCATTGTAACAGGAAAAAATATTTTTTTCTGTATTTTTTTTTTTTTCAAAATATTTCTTTGGGTAGCCTGCTCTCACAATGAAAAGCGCTTTTGAAAATTTTTGGGATGTATAAATCTATCGAAATTAAGCTTAGTGGTTTAAGGAAGGAATTAGTGGTGCATAGAAATCCATAAAAGAAAAATAAAAACAATTCAAGTGAATAAAAAACCAATATAGAATAAAACACAATTACATATGTATATGAATATAATTCTCAGTTAGTCAATTTAATTTAAAAAAGAGAAATTGAGGTTATTCTCTTAAAAATTTTAATAAAATCTATTAATCAGCTACAAAAGAAATAGTGAAATGGTCAAAATGACATAGCACATATCCCACAGTCATTCACTTAACCCTTTCGGGACGGAGTTTTATTTTGCAAACCAAATTATGTATGGTAAAATTTTTTTCATATTCTAAAAGGTATGATAAAAGTATTAAGTTCTCCGTACTTAAAAATTTTAAATTCGTCCTTTTATCCTGGGACATATAATCCCAACAAGTGTTTTCATGGGGCATAAAATCACAATCAGTGTTCTCGAAATTAAAAAGATAACTAAAATATAAATATTATTAGATTTAGATAAAAGTTTACATTTATTTTTAACATTTTAGGAATGCAATTAGGTATTTATTTGTGGAATGCCCCAAAACACTTGTAACATAAGGCGTTGTTACAACCTGAGCATATCATTTTTGTTCGCTTTTCTGTGCCAAGTGAAGAACAGCGGACACAGCAACAACGCTTCTCTTGCTGTACTGGCAAGTGGTCTCCAATATTGATGCTATCCGTTTTTGGACGTTTGGCAGTTCTACCTCCCTGGCGATTGCATTGAAAATAAAGAAAAAAGACAGTTTGAAAATTGCTGGGACGTATTATCCCAGTAGTCCCGAAAGGGTTAAGTATCCCTTTTTTAATACTGAAAACTTTACGGAAATTCATAATCATAGAAATATTAATGAAAAACCAAAAAAATTTAAGCAAATTAACTTAAAAATCAAAACGTTGTTTTTATAACAAATTGCGCTAAAATTGTGTTAGCACACTTTATGCGCCACAGTTGTACCGTAATTTTACACAAATAAAAATCTTTTAAAGCAAATTTTTTAACTTTACTTAAGGTCAGTTTTTGTTTTTTAAGGAATATTTAAAGTAGATAACTACATTCTTCTTCAGTATTCTCTGCATCTAAAAATACTACCAGTTGTACACTGCAGCCATTAAGCAACTACTTTGGTAAAAAAAAAAAGAATGTCTGAAATTTCCTCATGTTTAGTTTTTATGCTCCATTAAGCTTTTCTCTTTTTGTCCTTTCATTTTAATTTGCTATTAGTGCTCAATGAAAGCAAATTTTTTTGCTATTTTTTTCATTTTATGTTTTAGAAGGTAAAACTATACGTTTTTACTTATACTTGATTTATCAAAAAATTACTTAAACTACAACAGATTAGTCTGTTGCGTATATTTTAAAGTCGCATATCTTAAAAACATATACATGTTTAAACAGTGATGTGCAATAAAGTTGAGCCTCCTGATCCCTAATACTTTTATCCGTTATAAATCGCTAATTTTAAAAAAAAAGTAGGCATAAAAGAGTTGTTGCACTAATTTTACACATCTCTTGCAAATGTTATACCGTTATGTTTAAAACAGTTTCAGCGCCATTAATCTTCATTTTAATATCCGTATAAATTGGGATGCGAATACGGGTGTGCAAAAACATAGAGCCAGTTTTGAAAAATAATCAACTTTTACAAATTAAATTTCTCTTTTTAATTAAAAGTGTATGAAAAGGTAAGCTTAGTGCTTTTTAAGTACAATTCGAAAAGAATCTCACATTTTTAAAAAATAGTATTTACGATGGCCAGAGGAAAACATTGTACCTTTTAGAGCCCGGAGACAGTAAAGAACTCGATAATAAAAGAAAAAGTTATAGAGAAATTGCCGAAATAATTAGATGCTCTAACAAAATTGTGGAAAACGCCGTCAAATATGAAAGCAAGCCAGAAAACAGAGGAAGACCGTCGAAAATTACAACTCTAGTGGAGCGAAAAATTTTGCGTCATATAAAAAAAGATCCTTTTGTCACCTCTTCCACCCTTAAAAAGAAGCATAATCTAGATGTTTTTACCTCAACCATAAGAAGGCTTCTTATTAGAAAACTTTTGAAGGCTGGAAGTAGTAGAAAGATCCCATACCCAAGTAAAAAGCACCTAAAGAAAAGATTATAATTTACCCAAAATCATGTAGACTGAAATGTAAGCAAATGGAGAAATATTCTATGGTCTGACGAAACGAAAGTTAATTTGTTTAATTCAGACAGAAGCAACCTTCCTGTATGAAGACCTCCCACCACACCACACCACACCACACCATTAAACATGGAGGCGGAAACATAATGGTACGGGGATGGTTTTCGTATTATGGTATTGAGCCTTTATTTCGGATTGAGGGTAGGATGGATGCCGCTTATTGTATAAATATTCTTAATGACACAACTATGCCTTATGCCGAATTGGAAAAGCCCCTTCGTATTTCAAAAAGACAATGACCCGAAACACACATCGAAGTGGGCAAAAGACTGCTTTGAAGAACATAACGTCAAGTCCCCAGACTTAAATCCTATCGAGAACTTAAGGCAAATAGTAAAAATGTATCTTCGAGGAACAAATCCGTCCAATAAAGACGAACTTTGGACTTTAGTTCAGAATGCATGGAAAATATTCCTGTAGAAACCTGCCAACAACTTGTGGACTCAATGCCAGACGTTATAAAAAATAATGGTCATTCCACGAAGTACTGAGGTAAAGAAATAATAATTAATGAAAAAATCCAGTAAGTAAACAAAAAAAAATTTATTTTAGGTAACTAAATTTGCTAGCTCTTTTTTTTATGCAGACGGTGACTTGTAAAAACTTGATGCATAAATTCTTATTGAATTTCCACATTTGCATTATTTTTGTATCATTTAGTTTAGGAGTAAACCGAAATATAGAAAAAGAAATAATTTTAAAGTTTGTTGTACATTAGTTTTAGTTTGAGAAATGCTAGATCAAGGCGTATCTATAAGGTGTAGTCATCAGCGAATTGTTACAACAAAGCAACTTTTTGGTACGAGTCCGTGTCAAAAATCAGTTGTTGGGGCGAATAAAATTTTAATTTGCTTTGAAAAATATAAAGCAAACAGTCAAAAAATGCAAAACAAGAAAAACAATATTTAAAAAATAAACAAAATAAAATTTAACGAAACAAAAATAAATTCTGTGTTCTTTATGATTTTTTTTTATTCTTAATAAAAATAAAATTTCAACAAAGAAATAAAATTACAACATGTTGTGGGACTTTCTTAATACTAGAAACAAAAACACATTTTTGCTGGAATAATTCAAAATTTGTCTTTTTTAATTTATTGTGTTTATATATACACTCTGGATCAGTTGATTAGAACCACTTAAAAATAAATATAAATTTATTTTTACATAGCAACACTTTGTATTTCTTTCCATAGTTTTAAATTTTTTCTTTAAGTTTCCGAGCACAGTTTTGAGACATTGATCAATTTCATGCGCAATGTCCTGATAGGTCATTAACTATTATACACTGTTCTTGCCCATTTTCCACTAATCTTAGTGGAAAGTAGTTTTTTTCTAGTAGTTTAAATTAAATGCGACTACATAATTGGAAATAATTTAAAAACGAGAAGAGGATTCAAAGTGGACAAAATTGTATATTTTGTTTTTTTTTTTTTTTTTGTGAAAAAACAGTTGCCTTAAAGTCTAATCTTGTTGTTGTTACTTTTGGAATCTTAAAAACATTCTTTTTCCGATGGTAGTAAAATTTAGCTTTGTACAGAAAGAAATGGCGTACTAAAAATGGAAATTTAAGTAGTTCTAATCATTTGATCGTGAGTGTATGTACATATGTATACAAACAAATAAGGAAATACAAGAAACGAAAAACAAACCGAATTGAAAAAAAAAAAACAAAACAAACTTTGACGTTATTTCGAACAGTACTTCATGCTGATGATACCACCTGGTTATCAATTCGCCTTGTGCTAGATCAAGGTGGCTCTATTTTATCGCACACCACTGTATATATGACATTTAAACTTTGATTTAAGCAAAAATCTAAGACACAAAAAAATGTATTTTAAGACTTATGTACACAATTAAATTATAAATAGGAACAAAATTCTTTAATACAAAAAAAATTTAAATAAATTTCTAATAAATTTTTCTCATACAAAATGTATATTCTAAAGTTTTTGAACAAACAATAAATTTAAAAGCATTCTACTTTCATTTGCAAATTAATTAAATTTTTAATATAAAGTACTAACACAAAATTACTTACATTAGTATAAAAACTACACAACAATTGCCCTATTCACAAGCCCCCTAGTAAGTGCTAAGTGCTAACAAAATAGAACGGTGCTAGCTGTGTTGTTGGTAATTTTCATGCAAACATGCGACACAACACTTAGTACTTTTTTTCATATGTTTTTCAAACGTTGTATAGTGCCTTTTTTTAATGTGATTTTTGTTTTATGTTTTTTTATGTTTAAATGTTTTATGTTTAAATGAATTATTATTTTTGTGTTCGTGTGTGAATTATATTAAATTAAATTGAATTGAAAGATATTTTTATTAGTTTTATTTATTTAATTTATTGATTTGACTGATTTATTAGAAAGTGGAATAAGTCATTTCTGTTGTATACAGTAGGAGTGGGTATATTAAAAACATATCTTAAGGTTTGTTCTCGGCCACCTTGTTCTAAATTATATTTAATAATAATGTTATGAAGAATGCAGCAAGCCATTATCCAATCATTGCATCTTTTCTTATTGTGTGCTGATAGCATTCTAAACTTAATTTCTTTTAAGCTTTCAAATTTTGCCTTCAGTAATATAACTTACTTGAGTCAACCATTAATATATCGAAACTATATTTTTCACACAAAAAATTTATTAATTTACTTTTTTCCGTTTTCTCCCCCATTTGGCTTAGCGCTTTTCTTCTTCTTATTCAGTTTTTGACGTATGAAGTACAATGTATAATGGCACATTGATACAATGGTTGTTCACAAAGAAGTAAACAAAAGGTAGTATGCAATACTACCTACACCTTAGCAGAGCTTGTGAATACGGCAAATATTTCAAGTTTTTTTTTACAGTCGACTTAATTCACAAGCAAATTTACATGAACATGACAATAAAACCCAACAGCCAACAAATCTGGTTTGTAAAAAGTTATTGTTCAGAAAAATTGCATAAAAATAACTTTTAAATTTATAATTTAAATAGTTTTATTCAACATTTTTCTTTGATAGAAGTTTTACTTTTCCGTAAATGCAGTTTTATTATTTTGTTTTCACTTTTTACTCAGTTTACACATAAAAAATTGTTTACCACCAAATTTCTAATGGAATTAAAAACTGTGGCGTTTTTATTTAAATGTTCATAATGATGTATAAAGATGTCATTCACTTTACTGCCATAATAAAATTTTTTCAACGAATATTAGGGATAAAACAAGCCCAGGAAATGGAAATTCTAAATCGATTATTTTTTGTCTGTGCTTTTTTGTTAGCAAAAGCTTTTGCTTTTAAGCCGAGTGTTAAGCAAAAAATTCATTTCGAGTTTATAATATATTTAAATAATCAAAACCTCATTTTCGTTACTTTTCCACTCTTTAAATTATTCTGAAGTCGTATAAGTAGTTGAGGTCTTAGATCTTAGCGAAGCCCGGTGGCGTAATTTATTTAAACCTAATCAAAGATTAAATTTTTTTACATAGCTTTTACATGTCAGCATTGAAATTTATCAGGGGTCAAATTACGGCACACGATATCGATCGAAATTTCAATAAAATTTGAATGTAAATTTCGATCGATATCGAATGCCGTAATTTGCCCCCAGCATAAATGTCCTTCTTCTCTTGTTCTTCCTTTTCTAAAGGGTGAAATATCTCTTTCACACACATACTCTCTCGATATCTCTATATCTGTTTATTGTGAAAATATAGTGCAACTAAACCTTTGAACAGCGCCCTCTATAGAATATAAGGAAAACTATTGAAATGTACCTGCGAAAAACTCGCCAAAAGTTTGGTTAGAGACCTTTTTCTTTGCAGACTGCATCGAATGGTAACGACAAATGGTGAATATTTAAAAAAACACTTGATTTTTTATGAGTTTGTACACCACTAATAGATTCTATTAATTTCAATTATAAAATAATTTATACTGTCACACATTTATTTTGATGTAGCAGCAAATTATTACCGGTTTCAGTAATTTTATTTTAACAATGACAAAAAATTTTGAATTATGTCACATCAGTCCCTCTCTTATCCAACCAACTGAGATACAGATGACAGAAAAAAGTTCTTAAAAATTCTTAAAATAATTAGAAAATTCCCTATAACTCATAATTAGAATAAGAGATCGATCTTAAATGCAAATAAAAATGGAAATTTCACCAAAAGACCCAAAATTTTAGCATAAGAAAAAATTATTAATCCAGTATTTAAGAAATGTTAACAATTTATTAAACTGATGCAAATAAAGCGTTTAGCTAAAAAAAATAAGAGTTGGATCAAATTATCGTGTTTCGGGTTAAAAGTTCATACAATAAAGAACTTCAAAAAATGATAAAATCTTCACGGAAGTCAACATTTACTGCGTCCTAAAAATAAAAGCCAAAACAAATAAAATCACAAGAACCTGCATATCATTATCATTGGCTAGGTTTCACGTCATTTTGGGGTGATTGCAAGGAAAGCCGAAAAAAGTCAGCCATATACAGTGCTTAAATTTTTATTTTTGTCTGTACTTTATTGTTTGAACAAATCTCTTTAGTGTAATTAAAATGTTTATGAGAAATTTCCTGAAGTAAGCGGCAAAGAAATGACCATCGGGACGTGCTTTCACCCTCAATAATCAATATCGGTGATTTAATAATTAAATCGGGATAATAAATAAAAAATAGCACGAAAAAAAGATTTTTTTTTAATTACTTAATAAAATCCTTAAAACTGATTACTGATACTAAGGCCAGCATATATTGCCTATGGATTACGTTATTTATTTCGTATCACTTTTACTTCTATAAGAAAAAAGGTACATTTATTTGTTTCATTTGGGGGGAACTGCGGTGTTTTGCCCTGTCGAAGTAAACTAAAAAAATTATAAAAATACAGAATTTTCCATCTCCGGCCTGTATGACAAGCGCAAATAATTTATAACAAATCAATAATTTTGTTGAAATTCCCGTAAATTTTTTCCCACCCGGGGATATAAAATAAATTGTAGATACAAAAAAAAAACAAGAGTCAGGTAATCAGTTTTAGTTAAAACCTATAAGGAATGGAAGATTAACTTAATAGCCCAAAACAAATTGAATTTTAAAACGGTGGTAATTAAAAATAATAGTTAAGAGAAAATACATACACACAAATACAGAAGTATAAATATAGTCAGCGAAATAGCTTTTTACAAATAAGTTTGTGATTCCGTGTGTAATTTCCTCAATATCCATTTTCGACCCCATAAAGTATATATATTCTGACTTCTTATGCAATGCGAAGTCGATTGTGCAATGTCCGTCTGTCCGTGTTAGTGTCGACAAACTTGATTTCACAAAAAATAAATTTGGAAACCAGTATGATCGGTACATGTCCTTTGAGGCAGCAGGCAAAACACGACCTACTTCAAATTTATTCATGTCATTTGGGACTAAATTAACTGCAATCAAAAATATAAATATTTGGGCAGATAGAGAATAAAATAATAAGAAAAAAAATATCAACTGAGAAAATTGGTGCTCACCTATATTTTCCGGGGCTCTGAAATTGTCAAATTTCATCAGAGTATCATTTTAAAGCTTTTGAAGAGATCTTTTAGGAAAAACTAAAATTTTTTAAAAATGATTAACCCGTTAAGAGCCGATGACATTTTTATGTAAAATTATATATGTATATGCAGTACCATTTTTTTTTATTTTTTTTTTATTTTTTATATCTCTGTCACCAAAATATTTGCTTTTTTGATTGGAGTTACTTCACTAAACTAAATGTACATAGATGGTTAAGTGTATATAAGATTCATCATAGCCAAATATAGCACTCTTACTTGTTTTAACTTACAGTTTTTTCCGTACCTTATTATTTAAATATTTGTTTTAGTTCAGACATAGCACGATCGGTCCATCTTCTTCGTGGCAGCAGGCACCACTACTGCTTATAATTTTTCTATATCTTTATTAAACTTGTTTTTGTATTCTTGCAGGTTAGAAAATTTGGTAATCTTTACCAGACACAGCAACCTTTTAGTAAACTATGCTGGGACAACAAGTCTTACAATTTTCGGAAAATAAACATTTTTTGAGCAATAAAACTTTATGATAGGAAAAAATTTCTCAAGCCGATTTTTATTTAAAGTATTCAATGGATGAAGGGTATATAAGATTCAGCATAGCCGAATTTAATACTTCGTTCTGCTAAGAATTTCAAAAACGCACACTTTGTCAGTGTTTGAAGATAAATGCGTCGAGTTATATGTTACGCTTTTAAAGTAGCGAAAATCAGTTCTCTAGGATATTTTGACCAAATTGGCAAAACAGAGAGATGACAGGCAATATCACCATACGGAAAGTGTTCACTAGGATCCCTATTAAAAATAAAATTTCTTTCTTAAAAAATTAAAACTTTATTTAAAATGAAATGGCATTTTTTAGCCTCGAACAAATTCAAAGAACATGGAATCCCGTTCTTAGCGGGTAACCTTATAAAGTCTTAAACTATTTATTCAGCCGTAAGAGTAATTAATTAAACTTTTTGAAGGTATTAAATTCCACTTAAGGACAACAACAAAAAATACTTTTGTTTTTATTAGTTTGAGAAATAAAAAAAATTCTTGATTGTATATTTATTTTTTAGACATAAAAGAAAAAAGTGTATAAAAAATAAATGTTTTATGCTTTTAATTTAAGACAGACTTACCTTAAATACTTGTTGCTGTTTTATCCAAAAACTATAATCCAATACGCACGCACGCTGGGTACATTAAGATCAAATTTCGAAGAGTAAATTATTTAATTTTTTTTCTTAGATTTTTGTTGTTTATTATAAAAATTTGTTTTTTTTTGTATTTACTTGTTTTGAAATTTTTATTAAGATATTTGTTCACTTTGTTTAAAATATTTCACTTTGTAACCTTACACTTTTTATTTTTATTATTATTTATTTTCTTCTTCTTGTTTTTCTTCGCTTGGTGAAGAGTTTTATATTGCTTTTTTAATTATTTTTGTTGTTATTTAAAATTATATTTATCATTCTGTTTATCAACATAAAAGTTTGTCTGGTATTCTTTCTTCTTTTCACAAAATATCAATAATGATGATGAATCACTAAAATTAAATATAAAAAAAGTGTGAGAGATAAATAAATTTTGATAAGAATAAGAATAAAAATAACAAAATATTAAATAATGCATGTAAACATTATAGTTGTTGGCATTTAATCTTAATTATTATTATTATTAGTTTTATTTTTCCTTTTTTTTTTTTGGACACAATTTATTGAGCTGTGATTTTGGTGTACTATTTAAACAGCTGATTCAACAATTTTAATTTATTTTTTTTTATTTTAACACAATAACAGATTTAAATCGTTTAAGTTTTTTTTTTTAAATTATTTGACACTAATAGATTTTCTTCTGCGGTATTTAAATTTTTTACATCCTTCGAGTAACCTCCAGACTCTGCTTCAACAAAAAACGGCTGATCCATTAATAGCCAGAATTTCGGGCTGCTTAAAATGAAGAGAAATGATGTGTAATCGTTTGGAGCAATGTGTACAGAATACTGTGGGAGGAATGTTCCCTAAGTGCATTTTGACTACTTTCACAAGATATGGGCAAATGTTGTCCGATTTCCATCGTCTACGAATTACTAATAAAGTTTCGTTAGAAATCAAACATTTTCACCTCGTATATTGTCAATGAGAAAAAATCAGTACGTGTTTAATCAAACAACAAAAATTTGTTGAACATCAAATAAAACAAAAATCAAAATATTGATCTTCCATCCAGCATTGTTGACGTCATGAAAATATAGAAAACTTCATTGAAACTATCAAAATTGTTGACCTGTACAAAAACTGTTAGTGTTATCTAAATCATTATGCATTAAGTCGATACACCGGCCCCGCACAGCTTTTGTGGCTACAATTCGGCACATTATGGCATATTGTACCATAGTCCAATAATGTACTACAATAAAATTTTTCTTCAAATGGAAATAAAGAAGCGAAAGAAGAATTCAACTGGTATTAAAAACTGCTTAAGAAATTGTGAAAAAGTCATTTCTTTTCAACCCTTTTTTTATTTATGAAAATTTGAAACAGTTTTACAATTTATGAAATTTAGTATTAATTTATAATTTTTTTTTTTTATGAAAATAAGAGTATGGATGGGTACAATGTTTAAAGGAACACAACAAGTACAGCCTCTACTTAAAAGACCACAAATGCTTTTTTTTTGTATATTTTGCTCTTTCGTATTTTTTTTTTTTTTCATAAACAAATCCCAGTTTGACTGTATTTTGTATAGTGCTGGTTATTTTTCAGTTTATTGTTGTTGTTGTAGACTATTAGTAAGTGTTTGTAAGTTCGTTCACATGCAGTTGTCAGTTTTAGAATTTTAAGTGAAAAGGAGATTTGAAAAAGACAATATTTTATTATTATTACTTTTTTCGCTTATTGGATGACGACCAATTCAACATCAAGAGGAGTAATTCGTCTTCTTATTTTTTTTTTTTTTTTTTTATTTTTTATTTTAAGCTCTTGCTTTTTCTTTTCGTTTCATTTAGTGACTTCTTTGTCTTTTCTTTGTGTTTTTACTAAAATCTTTGCATTAAATTCCCCAATTTAAGAAAAAGACAGAGAAAAAAAATTAAACATAACAAAGAAGGTATCTTGAAGCTGGTGAATTTTTAAAGAAAAATTTTTTTATTTTTGCCAAACAATCTAAAAGTAACAACGAACCACCGAAAAAAATAAAAAAAGAATAACAATTAGAATTGCTAAACGAAGCACAAGATTGCATTTGACTTCAAAGTGGAATCTTGTAAAACAGATAAAGCATAAAACAAATAAATGCAAATAAAATGAACCAAAGAATATATTTAAACAGACTCAGAATTATTAAACGACTGAGCTTAAAGTGCAGTTTTCGTTTAAAATAAGTTTTACATTTTTAATAATTTTGCAAGTTTACATTGATCAGGAAATAGACGTCAGTAGTAAACATTTAATAAGCGCTATTTTTGACATTGATATGGTAAGTGGAGACATAACTTAGGATCCAATCACAAGTCCGAAAATGATTTAACGGTATTTTTGAGGAAGTCCAAAACCTATTTCGAATGCTTCAAGCAAGCGGACAGGGCTTCAGGAACTATAGAAATTAGTTTGTTTGTTGGTGAACAGAAGAATGAAACGTAATGAAAGGTAATAGGATTTCTCGGGGCATTGTAAACGAATGACAGCTCTGAGGACAGTACATTTTATGGGTATCATAGGCATGTCACGGCTTCAAGCTTAAGCCCGATAATTAATGGAGTTTAATTTATTCGTACATAAATAATATGGAAGTAAGACACTTGGTTAGTTTTTTTAAAGGAAACGATTTTTAAAGAATATATGATTATAGTTCCTTTTTATTCTAAAAAAAAAATGGTCCGTTCTGATACAGTCATTTGTTACTGTATTTATTTTTAATATTATAATATTTTGCGGCCCGAAAATGAGACGAAGCGATCTTTTTGAATTATCTACTTTATCCACTCAAACGACTATTATGTGCAACTTCATTTAATGTGTTTGAAGATAAATTCAAATTAAACTAATAGTGCTCTGCTAATTTTGCAGTTAACAGAGCACTGTTAATCACTTAGCAGTCGGCAGAATTTTGACGTTCCATGTTAAGTGCGATATGTAATAATTGTGCTAGAGTGTACTTAGTGAGATTATACTAGAAGTTATAAATGTACAAAACAGTTCTTAAAGAACAACAAATACATAGTTTTTAAACATAGTCATTTTTGAAAATTTCTTGAGAAGATTGGTGATCATTATGGAAAAATAGGAAATGGCTGGTATAACACACCCTATACAAATGGAGGTCCCAGGGCTACTCTATTGAACCATATAAGTGGGATATCTGAAATAATCATAGAAACTAAAACTAAGACTTTTTTAACATAGTCTCCACTAGTTAAATTCGAATTTATCTTCACACACATTTTAATTTATATAAAATGACCTACGCAGTTACTTTTTAAATTTTTTTTTACATCTCTGATTTTTAATATTTCTGCAAGAAATTTGTGAACAGATTCGTGCATATAGGAGTGATTGAAAATCATCCATGCTTTCATTCAAAATTTTTAAGTTTCATTAGGCTTATGACAGAGGGCTTCCTATAGACGAAGAGATAGAGAACTATAATATGCACATTATCGCTTCACTTAAAAGTTCGAAACTAACAGTTTAAAAACTACTTTTCATTTTTGCACGCTCTTCCTCAGCTTGTGATATGGCTATTTAAAAAATATATTTGGTCAGAAGCGGATTGTAGTACAACATTAACGTACCCCTGGAACAACCCTCTAGACGCGGCCTTTCTAATTTGAAATTTCGATTGTAATAAAAAAAGCAATTTCGGCTTAAATTTTCTAAAAGCAAATATTGCTTCTGCTTGTTAACAAAAAGAAAAATCCAAAAATATATCAACAGAATCGTGTGAAACTTCTAAAACTGTAAAAATACTTTCTAAAGGCTGTTTATCGACATAAATATTTTTTTCTTTTCTTCCTTTACCCAATATCTACGATGGGTTGTATACGGTTAAGGATAAATTTGGGACCTGTCGCAGTTTTAATCGAAAAACTGCAATCCCAGAGCTAAGTCCTGTTTTCAAGTCTTCTTTGGACACACGTCTAACTATAATTTCTTTTGTAAAGTATAAGAAACATATCGTTAAGTGAAAGGATACATATAGTATCTTACAATTCTAAGCCTTAAAACTCTACGACTGCTTGATTTAAAACCTGTTTTACATTATTTTATTTTATTATTTGCAACATTCTCAATTCCAAACTTTATTAAAAAAAAATTTAAATAAAACACAAATTAAGCGAAAAATCAAGCAGAAATTTGCTTCTACAGCTTAACAAAATGTACTTTTAAGGGTTAAGAGAAACAAAAATTATATAGAGAATGTTTTCAGTTTACGGCAGCATTTATTTATTAAATAAATGAAGTTTTGCAATTGCACAATAGTAACAAACTTTTAATTGAAACTGGTTCCTATTATTGCAGCAATTTAAGCAACAGCAGCAACAATAACTGGTATAAAAACCAAGCATGGGTATTTGAGTTATTAAATGGTACTTTCCTTCAACTAAAATTGTACGAATGTACATTTTATCGAATTTTTACATTCTGATTATTTGAAAGTTAAACAATTGTACACATAAAATTTTTGTCATTACATTTATTTATTTATATTTTATGCCGGGAATTATGGAGAGAAACTAAAACTAGCCTTTCCAGGATTTTCAGCAAAAAAGAAGTCTCGTTCAGAAACTGCTCGTTTATATAAGAAAAAAGTACGTTTAAAACCCAATCTTAAGGTATTATGGTTTTCTTTTTTAGCTTTTAAATCAAAAGCTAATAAAGATTTTCGTTGAAAGAATATCCAGGACTTATTCATAAGGACCGAAACGCAAACAGATTGATCAAAAAATCCGTCTGTCATCCGGAAACTGTTCTACCAGTGACAAACAAAATAAAATAATTTTATTTATTTATTTATTATTGATTTCTTTTTTCTGCTTTTGAGAAGTTATCTTGCCGTTTTCTTAGGTTATTCATAACGCTCATAAATATCGTTTAAAAATTGCAAAGCAGCTGCAGTAACTTCTACCTTAAAGATTACTTTTTTGTTAGTTTAGTTGTTAGTTAGTGTGAGAGAGTGTAAAAGTACTGATTGTCCAACCCTGACTTAAAAACTAGAAATTCAAGAAATGATCTGCCTTTGTTTTTATTTATTTTTTTTTTTTTAATTTACTGAAATATCACAAGTAAATGCTGGTAACAGAAGTATTGGAAGAGGAGAAAAAATTACTGCTGGACCAGTTCTTTGTTGCTTTCCTTTTTTTGTACTCAAAACAACCAAATAAAGAATTGTTAAGAAGATGGAGAAGGGAAAGAAGAAAAAATAAATAAAATTAAAACCGGTTACTTAAGATCATTTATGAAAATAGAATGAGTAAGTGGATGGGTTTTGAAATTAGTTTTATGCAACAAAATGCAGCAGCAACAGCACGCTTTATTAAATGCACTATTTAAACACGAATATCACACACATACACATAAATATTTCTATGCACACATTTTTATGAATTTTTATTTATACAAAAATTAACAAAAAACACACACACAACATTCGTTGATTTTAATTAGTGATTTTTTACCTCTTCTTTACTGTATTTTTATTGTTTGTTTATTGCAAATTGTTTTTTATTTCTTCTAGGTATATGTATTTTAAAATAATTTTTTTTTTATTTTTTATTTATTTTTTTAAATAGGTACATATTTTACTTAATTAACCACTCAATTATTTTTATATTTATTATACGTAATTGAGTTTAGATAATTTTCTTCACTTAACATATTTCTTTTTCTTTTTGTTTTTAATTAAAGAAAACAAAACTAGCTTGTACATGCACTTAATGAAATTCCATATCGCATATACTTTTGTTATCAATTCAATTGAATTTTCTTGCGGTCGTTTTTATTTTTTGAAATTGGAGTAAAATTGTATTACAAAAACAACACATTCGTCTGCCAGTACTTCTTATTAAGCAACAACATCTGTACATAAAATTCTATTTCATTTGAAGTTGTTGCTTTATAGCTGCGCACGTTTTTCTTTAGTTTAATATTTTCGTTCGAAATGTTGTTGTAAAAAAGTACTTTAAGGAATCACTCCATCTGAAGTATTAGAAACAAACTTAAAACCACCACTAAAACTCACGTACAACAACTTCGATTTATCATTCAACCAACACGACCGGTGTTTATAAAACAACTGGCGTTTGTTATAAAAATTACCAAGCGTCAAGCAGCCCGATGCAGACATGCTGTTTATTAAAGCAAAATTTAAAGAGTACAAGGTGTTTGTGTAAGAGAAGTAAAATGGAAAGAGAGCTCCTTCCTAATTTTGTTTTATACCATTTACAGTTATTTACATCTGGCAATGATATTTATCTCTAGCGCTCTCTTTCTTCGTTTTTAGGTGTGATAAAAACAGATTTCAGCAGGGATGCCAGATAATTTTGTTAGGAAAGCGGCATATTTGCAACAAAAAACTGGCCTTATCGGCAATTTAAAAAAAAAAAAAAATCCGCAAAAAATCGGCAATTAAAAAATATCCATTTTGTATAAAAATTGAAATATTTTTATTAACAACAATAACAAAACAGAACAATTCAGTATTAATTAAGGTTAACAACATATAAAATAACACAAAATATATAAAAACAATTTTTATGGAAAATTATATATTGTAGTTTTTAATTTTTTCTTATTTTTTAATTCTCACCCAATATTTGCTTTTTTGATTGGAATTACTTCACTAAACTAGATTTACACAGATTGTGAAGCATATATAATATTCAGCATAACCGAACATGGTGCTATTAATAATCATCGTGACAATTGTGCTTGCCAGATCCACTGAATTGTCATCAATTTGGCGATTTTAAAAGCTTAAAAAATTGGAGGGTATTATTTTTTTTTTAGTTTAATCAATATGCGTCGAACTACATGAGTAAATTTAAATCTTTTCAGATTTTTGTGATTTATAACTTTAAGAGAAGACTTCAAAATTGTTATTTTATTCGGAAAATATATTTCGTTTTGTAGAAAGTTTCTGGTAACGCTGACAACAGCAGCACATAGTGTTAAAGCTTTCTACAGTGAACTTCAAAACACTCTTGCCAGAAGCGCTGCACTGGTCCCATAAGTTTAGCCTCTCAAATTGGAAAAAACAGAATTGAACGGTTTTGGTCAAAAAACCCAGATTTTTTTAAATCGAAATATGTGGCAGCTATCTTTCTTCCTTTGTCTTTAAAACGGAAAACATCAACCAATTCCTTTAAAAGAAATAAAAGCAAATTTAAACGTGTTTCTTAAATGTTTATTGAAAAACTCGAAGCAATTAAAAAAAACTTAAAGAATTGAATAACTTATTAAACAAATATTGGAAGTGATGCCACTTTACTTAAAGAGACACGGTAAATGAATAAATTTTAATTACTTAAAAAGTTATATGATTAATTTTCTTTTTTTTATCAATGTTATCAATGTTTATTATACGAATTTAGAAAAAATCAGTTGAATGAAGTTAGTCATTCTGTTGCATCTGTAAGTTGTTAAGATTCATGTATGTATGGCAAAGTTCTTTTCACGATTTTGAAATATAAGCGGAAAAAGTCAATTCTCAATAATATGTCAATTATGCAAAAAAAATTTTCGCTTTGCCTAGATGAGTCTTAAATAAAAAATCGTTACGCATGACAGTTCGGGTCTCCATAGATTTGAAAATCTATGATTTAAGCTTACACAAATTTATTCTAAATATTTTATCGACAATGACATTGACTATAAAAAGAACCATCATTAGAGGCAAAACACATTCCGTTGCCCAAATTATAAATTTCAAAAAATTGCAAAATTCACATCAAATAACCTTAATGATACTATTAAAATATATATGTATGTCTTTTCTAAAGTACATTATTGGTTTAATTAATAATATAAATCAAATGTTCCAAAGAGAAGCGACAGACATTCACATTATGATCAGATGACAAAACTATTAAATTATTGGATCTTAAAAAGATTTTATTTTGATAATAAAATAAAACCACTAAGCGTAATTAGTCCAAATTAAATAATATATAGTGACACAAAATCAATTTGAGACTTAGCTAAAATTTTCCGAGTTTTTTTTTTAAGAAAATAAAAACTAAATCTTAAAGATATAGCAAATAAACAACAAATGAATTAAGTTAAATAAAACGTTCTGGTTCTGAGTATGCTTTTCCAACTCTTTCAGCGTTAGTCCAAAGTATAATGACTATACCACATTCATCGGCAAATGTCGAGGGAGAATATTTAGTCAGGTAAATTTAAATACAACAAAATTACGCAATCGCTTAGAAAATGTATCTTTAGTACGAATATTGCTTACAAAAGATTTTTTAAAACTCAAAAATTTCCAATTTTTCGACACATTATACCACACACAAATTTGCTAAAAAATAATGTCATCTGATACTTACGAACAAAACTAAAAAAATGTTATTTAATTTTTATGTAATAATATCTAAAAATAGTTAAATCTATTTGAAGATTTATAGAAGTTTTTTAAAATAAGGTTCAGATTTTGCATATTTTTTTTCGAAATACTATTGGATTTCGCAAGTTTTACACATAGAAATTCTGGCAACACTGCTTTTAAAGGGAATTTGAGGGAAACAGCCTAAGAGTATGCAACTGTTTTATGTTTCGATTTCTGTTAAATGCTTAACTTAATGTGAAGAAAAATGTTAATTACAAAGAGAACTTTATATATTTTGAAAAAAATTTTAGGTTTAAAGAGAACTTTATTTATTTTGAAAAAATATATCCAAAAAGTATTTACATACCCAATATTTTGGTATGATTAGCCTTGTGAAATTTAAGATATTTGGAATGTTTCGTGTGCTGTGTGATTATGTACGCTTAAAGTAAAAACGTTGTTTGCAATCTCGTGTTTGCCGGCCATTACGAACAAAAATATTTGGAATGAACCAACTTACAACAATTCATGCAACAGGTTAGTTCCAGCATATTAAAGAATATGTTACAGCAGTGTTGCCAGAACTTTAATAAGTAAAATCTTCGAAATCTTACAATATTTCACAAAAAAACCTGCAAAATCTGCACATTATTTTAAAAATCTTCATTTAATCTTCAAATGCAATTTTACTTTATTTTAAAAATAACAATTTATTTCTATACAAAATATCCGAATATTTATGAAAATAATAAAAAAAACAATGCAATAACATTTAGTACTTTAAAGGAATTGTATTTGCTTACAGAAAACATAAATTTTATTTAAATTATATGAATGTGGTAAAATTGATATATTTTAGTTCCAGCATATTAAAGAATATGTCACTACAAAAATAATTGTTGCAAAAAAAGATTTAAAAAGTTTAACCGACTTAGCTTTCTTACTTTTAGTTTATAATTTTCCATAGCAGCTATTGATAGTACAGACGGTTGGCCATTGAAAACTAAAATATTTGAAACTTTAAATTTAAAACCAGATTTTGACGATCTCATTTTTTAAGCCTTTTTTCAATTATCTTTTCAAGTTGCAGAGATTTGCAGCGTGCGTTTAAACGATGAATTTTTGATGCCATCGACATTTTAAAATATGGATATGAACTGGATATTCGTTATTGTAGTTGATTTTGTGCATATGAACTTCTGCTGTACAATGAAATGTATACAAAGCAAGTGTCAAAAATTACTCGTTTCTTTTCGTCTTTCCTTTCTCACCAACAAACTCTAAAGTTGCCCAACAAAAAGTTACAAAGTTTATACGAATACAAAAACACTTCACTTACGAGTACAATTTCTAAACTTATAACTTTGAGGAAAAAATTACTTACATATTTGACAAAGACATAAATATACATATGTACATATGTATCTGTATAATAAACGCTCTAATATAAAAAGTTTTAAAAAAGGAATAATTTCATTAAAATTGAAAGGCATTTCAACATTTACGTGATTATTACAGGGCCTTATTTTTAAGTTACCCAAAGTCCGTTGTGAAAAGTAAAAAAAAAATGATTAAAGCTTTAAGTGAAAATACCAGAAATAGATTTCCTTTGCAAGTAGATATACAAAAGCTAATTTTGATATAGGGTAGGTTACCTGGTTATCATATGTTATTAATTTTTTGTAGAATGACGATGTGTTATTATTAAATACTTCATAACAATATTATTATTTAAAAAATTATTCTAAAACTTTAGAATTTTTTTTTAACATTATAGAAAATTTTTTAGAATTATTTAAGTCCCGTTTAGCAGCCATTTTTTTTTTAATTTTCAGGTTACACCTATTGTAACTACAAATTTTTCTTCTATTTCACTTTAATTAATATAATAAGTATTAATCTTCCTTAAGTTCTTTAAAATCTTTATTTTCTAACAACAAACTATTTTGTGATATTCTCTTAAAGTATACATATTAAAAAACTGAACATAACAATGTATTACTGAGGGGTAATATAGCTGTTTCACCAAACTTTATACTTGTTCAACTGTTCAATAGTTTGGCACTATACATCAAATTACAGCGACTGTAGGGTCACTCTTTAATTTCCAAATTCAAATTTTATACTTGCTGTTGTAGTAGATTTAGCAATCAGGTTCTGTGTAAATTTCAACCGTCTGTCTATAACAGTTTGCCCATATGCATCAGATTACATCAACTATTGAAAAACCCTTTAATTTACAATTTAAAATTTTTATACTTCTTATTATACCAAAGAAAGTAGTGGACATTCTGTCTAAAATTCAGGTGTATATAACGGTTCAAAAATTACGGCCATATAAAACAAATTACATTAATTTTGGTAACACCTTTCAATTTCTAAATTTAAATTATAAATTTCTTGTTATAGCGGACTTAGCAATACAGGTCTCTTTTAAGTTTTAGCGTTCTGTCTATAACGGTTCAAAAGTTCGGCCACATACACCAAATTACATCAACTATTGGGACACCCGTTTATTTCCTAATGCAAATTTTATAGTTGTTGTTATAGCGGAGTTTGTAATACAGGCTCTTTGTAAATTTCAATCGTCTGTCTAAAACTGCTTAAAAGTATGGCCATATACATCATATTAAATGAACTATTGAGACACCCTTTAATTCTAATTTTAAATCTTAATACTTGTTACTATAACGGCCATAGCAATCTTCATTCTATGCAATTTGCAAGTGTTTGTCCATAACGGTTCAAAAAATAGGCCCATATAAGTAAATCTACATCAACTATGGAATACCCTTTAACCCTTTATCTGGCGATGTAACAGTAATGTCACATACCCTTAAGTTGGCTATAAATTGCTGAATTTCATCAATAAAAGTAGTTTGGGCATTGTAACATAACTAGTACAAACTATGGATAATAAAAAATAAATAATAATAACGGGACATTATTATTATCACATATTTTTATTTTAATAATAGTAATAGAATAATAACTATTTGCATTTAAAATGACATGTTGCCCGATAAAGGGTTAATTTCTAAGTTCATATTATAAACTCCCCTTTAAGTTTCAGCGTTCTGTCTATAACGGTTCAAAAGTTTGGCCACATACTTGAAATCACATGAACTATTGGGACACCCTTTAAATTCCAAATCTACATTTTATACTTGTTGTTATAGCGGACTTAAGAATACAGGTTTGTTGTAAATTTCAATCGTCTGTATACAACAGTTTAAAAGTATGGCCATATACATCATATTTAAAAAACTATTGGCGCACTCTTTAATTTATAATTTTTAATATTATTGTTACTATAACGGCAATAGCAATCGACATTCTCTCCAATTTGCAAGCATTTGTCTATAATGGTTCAAAAGATAGGCCCATATAAGTAAATTTACATCAATTATGGGGGCACCTTTTAACTTTTAGATTTATTTTTGTATAACTTTTTATTATTGAGAGCTATAGTACTACGCAGTCATTTTAAATTTTATAGAAGTGCCCTTTACAGTTCATAATACACGTAAAAAATATGTATGTTGTATAGGGACACCCTTTAATTATTAATATTATGCATTATTTTTAAAACGGGACCATCTGTAAGCAAATATTTCAAAATCGGTTCGCCTAAAAAAACAACTTTTAGGCGATAGATAATTCAGGCGAAGAAAATCAAATTGTACTTCAAGCGGAAGCTCAGAAAAAAATTGTAAAAAATAGGACCATCCAATATATATATATATATATGTACATATGTATGTATATCAATCTTGTAAGAAAACTAACTTGTTTTAAATGTTTAAAGGCCCAACTATAATATGCATAAAACAACTTAAGCAAGCTTATACAACTGTGCACATACATTAAATTGTATGTGGTAAACTATAATTTACATAAGATAACTTTTCGTCAAGTTTCGTTAAATATCACATCTTTATGCAAGGGACGAAACTGATCGCACTTTCCGTACGAAAACAGCTGATTGTGCTTTGTGTTATACATTGATAAAGAAAAATTTTAATTAAGGCCTAAATTGTTAAATTTTTAATTCAATAGAAAATGTAAAAAAAAGAAATTTTTTTCCTTATTGCCAATTTTTTACAAATATAATATATCTAAATTAAATTTGTATTTATACACACATATGCATGTTATATCTTATACATACTATGTATAAGATATAAGCGATGAACATCGATGCATTTTTTAGTACAAAACAGAAAATAACTTGTAATATTTTTTTTTACTTTTTCTTAGAACGTGAACCAACATATGAAAATGTGTATCTGAATGTTATTAAATATATAAAACATCTTCTTTAAAGCATTTTCGTTTTAAAATTTTGTTTTTTTATATAGAAATTATTTTTGGAAAAAGTACGAATTAAACATAAATGTGCAACTGTGGCAAATAAGTTACTAAATTTATGTAAGTACATTGTAGCCACATAAATTTCTTTAATAAGTTACCTAAGCATTTGACAGGCTTTTCGTTGGATTTTTGACATAACTTGAAGCTGGCCTTAATAGTGTTTCATTTTAAATTAAAAAAATCATCAAAAGAAAAATTAATGAAATGTTTAATTTCACTAAAGTACTAAAACTTAAAATCTTAAGTTTACCAACAAAATTCAAAATCAATAATAAAAGTGTATTTCTTAAGAAAGAGAAATTTGACAAGAATATTAAATGCTGATTACGTAGTCGAACATTAAAGAAATTTGAAACTTAACTGAAACAAAAGAAAATTCTAAAAGTTTAAGCTAAAAATTAGCAGAAAGCAAAAACAATTATATGTGACGATTAAATAGAAAACAACTAAAAAAAGCTTTGTTACACATTTAACCAAATTAAAAGAACTTTGGTTTAAATTTATTTGTATATTGAAAGAAAGAAAAATTATTTACAAACGTATGCTGACGTTTTCCCAAGGAAAAAGGAAAAATTAGACACCAGAATGTAATGCTGCATTTTCTGGACCGCTACATCTGTCATCATCATTTTTCTTTCTTAATGAACTTTGAAATTAAAATAAACACGAACTTAGGCTGAAATATAACTGCTCGTTTAATTTTTTTTAAGAAAAGTAGCACTTCAGGCAATAATAGATAGATGAAATATAAGACAGGTGGTGAAAGGAGAACGATATAGCCGTTTTATTAGTTATTTAACTACGCCGGCGAATATGCTTCGGCGACAAATTAGGCTGCAAGTTGTAATGCTAAATCTGAATTTGTATTTATACCATTAACAGAAAAAAAAACATTTTTCTTTTTTATTGCCGAAGGGGTTGAATCCCGGCTCACTAGATTTGTAGTCAACGTGCTTACCACCTTGACTACAGCAGCCTCAATTAAGCATCAAACAGCATTATAATTAAAATCTATTTTAAAGATTAAAAGTTTTTATGTATGGGAACATTGAAAAAGTATCGAAAATTCAGAAAAAAAATCGGTAGACATTTAGATCCAATGTATCAAAAAACCAGAAGTTCTTAAAATTGCCATAAAAAACAGAAATAAAAATATCATATTGTTGTACTAAAATTAAAAAAAAAACTATACCTTATCTATACTTAAAAAAATAATTGAAAATTGGAAAAAAATTATTTATTGGCTTAAAAATCTAAATTTCAGCAAAATATGCCGTTCAAATACTATATTTCACTAACATGTGAAATTTTAAGAAAAAATTTTAGTTTCGCATGAAAAGCAAAATTCAATTTGGCTGAATCAAAATTTTTATCCGGAAATCCAGCATGCTTGATTTAATTAACGTAAATTAAATATTGCTGTGATTTAACTTTAGCAAAATAATGAACATTTTACCATAAACCGAGAATTGGAAGGAAATATATAAACTATATACCACTGAAATTTTCTCACATCATAACTTTACCCAAAAATCTATGTACTTTAATCACAATTTTGAAATTTTTACCGAAACATGTAAAACTTACAGGTTCTATAAAATTTTGAAAAAATGTTCACTTGGGCTTCTGTGTCTTGTAATGTCTGTCACACAGCCTATTACCTCTCTTTCCAACTTTTTGTTGTTTAAAAATTGAGAATAGAAATTGATAAAATAAAATTGTTGACAATAGGTCTGTTGAGTAACTTTACTAACAAAAACTAGCAACGAGAGAGTAAAACAGAAATTAACAAAATTATTCTCCCAAATCTAAAAAAGTATGTGAAAGCTTTACTAGCAAAAATTAGCAGAGTAACTTTTTGCGGCTTTGTGTATGATAAGTAAGACTTAAAAACTGTTTGGTATGACCATTAAACAGTGCCATGTTTAAAGTAAATATTCCAGAGTGAAAAAATATATAAAACAATAAACTATTATAAGTCAGCAAACTAATGTCAACCACAAGAAAATATTGAAAATTATACTCTTACTAATGTATTCATAAAAATTTTAAATAGATTTGAAATACATTTTAGGACAAATTTGTATGGAAAACCTAGAAGATTCTAAACCAAATTTCTGCTGTTTTAAGCTTTTTTGCTGCATGCTGCTTAAGCTAAATTAAAGAAAAATAAAAAATATTATAATTTCAATATTCTTTTATTTGCCAAATACTTGCATTTTCTTTAATGTTACAAAAATCTCATTTTTTAGACATTTTTTGATGAAATGATTTTGTTAACAAAAGTAAAAAACAGTTGGTTTACTAAATCTTGCTAGAATTTATTTTTTATTTAAAATCTTTAATGATTTAGTTTTTCAAAAAAAGTGTAATTTTTTTGTATTAAAAATACGAGTATAACAATAAAGCAGTCTTAATGTTCAAGGTTTTTACAAACAAACAAAATTAAAAAATAAAACTTAACAAAAATAAACAAATATGAATAATTTGAAATTACATCAACTACTGGGCCACCCTTTAACTTCCACATCCAAATTTTATACTTGTTGTTATAGCGGACTCAGCAATTCAGGTTCGTTGTAAATTTCAAGCGTCTGTCTACAACTGTTAAAAGGTATGGCCATATACATCAAATTAAGTGAACTATAGGCGCACCCTTTAGTTCATAATTTTTAGTATTAATACTTGTTACTATATCGGCCATAGCAACCGACATTCTGTCCAAAAATACAAGCGTTTGTCTATAACGGTTCAAAACATAGGCCCATATAAGTAAATTTACATCAATTATGGGGCACCCTTTAATTTTTAGATATATTTTTGTATAACTTTTTGTTATTGGGAGCCATAGTAATACACAGTCATTTTATATTTTACAGAATCGTCCTTTACAGTTCATAATACACGTAAAAATGTGTATGGGGACACCCTTTAATTTTAAAGATTATGAACTGTTTATTAAACGAGACCAATCTGTAAGCATAATCTATTATAATACCAAAAATTTTCAAAATCCGTTCAGAAATGACTGAGTTCTGCAGGCACAAACATAAAAAAGCAACATTCAGTCGAATTGTATAAATTTACTACAAAAACCATGACCATGAAAATCTAAAAGGGATAGTATATTCCATACAGTGAAATGTTTCTTTTTTAACATAACATAAATTAATACAACAACAATACCGTTTCATTTTGTGCTTATGATTTGGTACGTCTTAAACGAAATGGTATTAAAACAGGTGTATTTTTTGTATAAATTTTTTTTTTGTGGTGCCACCGCAAATTAAAAAAAGCACCAAAATTAAAAAAAACGCACCACGCACCAACACGCGAAAATTTCGCACAAAAAATTCGAAAAAGCACCCAAAATGGTGGAAACATCGCTGGTGGTGACATCGCTGCCAATTAGTAACCGTTTTTAGTTACTGAACACACCTTATGTCTAGCTCTAGTGACTATTAGCAAACGACACCAAAAATATTACTCGAACACTGAAATATTCGTTAACATAATCGTAAAGAGTAAATATTAACTAAAATTCAGGCATATTCAAGCAGACTTAAGCTTTTTAAAATACCCAACAATTTAAAGTAAATTCTTCATCGAAATATTTTTTTTAATCTTCATATTTGCCCTTTTTGTTGTAGTTGTGGTTGTTATTGGCAATAATGAAAAATAATGGTGGAAATAATAAGTTTCTGTTTCCAATAAAAATCAAAAGCAACAAAACGAACATTTTCTTGCAAAAGAGGGAAAATGAACAAAAAAATGACCTCGATGAAATAAATAATTTGAAGTAGACAAGATAAAACATAACAAAAAAGAAAAATGTTTTCACTAAATGAGCTTGTCATGATGAAAGAAAAGAAAAAAATATTTTTTAAGAATAAGGAAAATTGTAATCATTTACATTTTCTAAGCAAAAAGTAAGAAAAATCAAAATTACAAAAAAAAAAAAAAATATTAAAAAAAAACCAATGTAACGAAAAAATTAATAAATGCAAGTCATAGTTGTTGTAATGATATCGATTTGTAAATATTTCTTTTTTTTAAGGCAAAATAATCATTTATAAATTACAACAATGTCTCTCAATTTCCTCTTGCAGTAGAAATTCCAAATTCCATTAATATTTAATTCTTAAGAATTTTTTAATAAAATTATACCAGAACATTTAATCATTATTATTTATTATTCTTAGTCGGACTATTTTACTATTAATAACCAAGTGAATAATTTAAACCCGTGTAAAATTTTAGCAAATAATTTAATCAAAAATGTTATTAATAATTTCAACGTTTATCTAATTTTAAATTGGAAACAGTATACTATTAAAGTCTTTTGTTCAAAATTTTCCTTACAATATGTTTATGTCATTTCATATTTCTGTTCGTTGGTTTTTACTGTTAATTTATGTTAACCCGTATACAGAGTTCAATCTGTATTCTAAATTTCGTCAGTATTGATTGGATTATGCAACAAATATTCAAACTGGCATTCAAACTGGCATTGTTGGGGTAGAGCACAAAATTTTGTTTGAAATAAGCATTGCACTACCACTAAGTAACATTGCAAAAAATATTTAAAAATTGTTATTGCTGGCAATTTGAATTTAAATTTGCTTGCATATATCAATTTTATAACTATTATGTCACCATTTAATTTATTTCCTACAAATAACTCCAAACCAACACACTTTACCTACATGAATTGTACTTTGCTTGATATATTCTTTGCCAGTAATTGTAGAGAAGTTTTACTTTATGATCAACTTGCAGCTCCTGCCTTTTCGAAACATGATATTATTTTTAAAATATATGAATCTGCAACTGAAAATTTAGCTCAACAGTTTACTTATCGTGATTTAAACAATATTGCATTAGAATCTGATCTTTGTAATGTATTATGGGATAATGACTCAATGATCTTATTCTTCAGCTCTATAACAACCATGTTCCAATTAGATCTCGACCAAGGTTTTCTGATGATATTAAGTTATTTATACAGAGTCGTGATATTAAATGCCAATTATGAAAACGATACAAGACAGAGTATCATGATGAAAATCGTTGCACAAGGAAGGCTGTAGTTTCGATAATTAAACACGAAAAATGTGTATATTATCTAAATAAATTACCAATACAGTTGATACCAATAAGACATGTAAATATATACGAGACATTGGTGTTGTTAAGACAACAAGCCGTGCTGCTGATGTTGATGTTAATAAGTTAAATGAAACTATTGTAAAGGTACTAATGCCGACAGCGAATCCCGATTTTTATGCTCGAATCCCTTCTTACGATTCCTTGTTTGAAAAATTTTGTTTCAAATTACTTACCTTGGTAGAAGTTGTAGATGCATTTCATAAAGTTATGTCTAATGTTGTAGGCTTGGATGATATTAATCCAAAATTCATAAAATTAATCCTACCCTGGAGAATACGCCATATTGTACATTTATAAAACACTATAATTACTACGAGCTCGTACCCGATGGTTTGGAAGTATGCCAAAGTCATTTCAGTCCCAAAAACAAACAGCGAATATCGCTCAATTTCAATATTAGCATACTTATCCAAAGTTTTTAAACATATTCTGCATAAACAAATATGTATGGAAATACAAAAAATTTACTAACTGAGCGTCAATCAGGCTGTAGGCCTCAGCATAGCTGTGTGACAGCCCTAACTGATGTTGTTGAGGAGATTAGAGGTAATATAGATTTAGGAAATATATTCATTTTGATATTACTTTGACCACTCAAAAGCTTTTGATACTGTGATGTTAAATTTTTCTACTTCAGCTGTAGAATTGATCTCATCATATTTAAAAGAAAGGCTGCAATGTGTTTTAAATAATGGACTTCTTTCATACCCTATAAGGATAGTAAGAGGTGTTCCGCAAGGCTGCATACCACAACAACTCAAACATTCCTGTGTACAAATGTATGCTGATGATAAACAAATTTATCTTACAAGTTCCAGGGGTTCCATTAGCAATAAAGTTTATGATCTTTATGCTGATCTAAATAGAATTTTTTGTGGGCATCAGCAAATGGCCTGGGTCTTAACCCTAAAAAGTCCAATTCCTTAATAGTTTGTAAAAAAGCGGTAAAAATCGAATCTGATATTGAAACCTTGGTGTTATTTTTAATAGTACTTTAACTTGGTCTGATCATATTAATCAGGCATTTTACACCGTTAAAAATAAGACTACTACTTGCAAAGACCTATATTCTACCAACTCTATTATATTCATCGGAGGTTTTTTATGGCGCTAATTAAAAGACACGTTAAAACTATGGCTTAAAAAAATTCGATCACTTATCTCAGTTTTCCACTGGAATTTTTGATATCGCAATAAACAACTATTTAAAAGTTAAAAACCTCGTCCTACTACATAAAATTATGTTTCTAAAAAAGCCTAAATACCTTTATCACCGCTTGGCGTTCACTAGATCGTCGAGAGGAAACGGCATTATTAAATTTCGGCATAATGACACGGCATCCGAGAGACAGTTTTATATATTAACAATTCGTCTCTGGAACCAAATCTCCCCTATTTTGCGAAACACAAGCAACGCAATTAAATTTAAAATTTTACTTTTGCAAACGTTTCGAGATTAACTCTAACTCTTTTAAATTTGTCTAATTAAAATCCTTACACACACAAACGAATATATATACGAGGGCTGCTCTATATATTTCTGGCCTAATAGTGAAAATGCGAATATTTATAATCAAAAATGGTTTTATTGTTTTTCAAAGTATTCTCCAGCATGATTTATACACTTTTGCATGCGCTCAAACCAGTTGTAGAAGCACTTTTTTCACTCCGATTGAGACACCTCTAAAACATGGTTTTTGAACACTTCAACAGCTCCTTCTGGCGACGAAAATCGTTGACCACGCATTTTTTTCTTGATGTGCGGAAACAATAAGAAGTCATTAGGTGCCAAGTCAGGGCTGTACGGCGGATGACCCATTAATTCGACATTTTGGCCGGTCAAAAACGCTCTGGTTTGAGTGATGTGTGAGAGCTCGCATTGTCATGGTGAACAATGATTCGTCTTCTCTTGTTGGTTTTTCGAATTTCTCCGATGACTTCAGGCAAACAAATTGTAGTGTACCACTCAGAAGTGACCGTCCTACGTAACTCAAGCGGAACAGTCGCCACATGACCAGTTTTGCCGGAGAAACAGACGACCATTTGCTTCGAAGTGCTTCTTCTACGAACAACTTTCGTTGGATTTTGCTCGTCTTTGAAGACCCACACGGTCGATTGTTGTTTCGTTTCGGGCTCATACGCAAAGATCCATGATTCGTCACCTGTGATGATCTTATAAACGTCTTTTGAAGCACCGCAATCGTATTTTTGCAACATTTCTTTGCACCAATCGACAAGAGCCTTTTTTTGAGCGGCTTTCAAATTGTGCCGGATCCAACGAGAACAAACCTTTTTTACGGCCAGGTGTTCATGCAGTATCGAATGTATGCTGGTGGAAGAAATGTCCAAGGATGTCTCTATCTCTCGGTATGTTGCATGTCGATCTTGCATTATGAGTTCACGCACGGCATCAATGGTCTCTGGCACAACAGCCGGTTTTGGACGGCCTTCACGGAATTCGTCTTTGAGCGAGCTTCGGCCACGATTAAATTCATTATACCAATTTTTCACAGTGCTATAGGATGGTGCTTCATCGCCATACAAAGATTTAAGTTCATCAATGCACTCTTGTCGTGATAATCCACGTCGAAAGTTGTGAAAAGTGATGGCACGAAAATGTTCACGAGTTAATTCCATTTTTTTCTATATTAATTTTTTCAAGTCACAGATAACAACACAAATAATGGTCGTACGTCAAAACGTTTTGAGTATGATTATGCTTAAAAATGACAAACTTTCCAATGGAAATGTCAGATTGCACTAGGCAGCACTCAGTGTTGCCAGGCCAGAAATATATAAAGCAGCCCTCGTATTATATGAAATTTTTGTTAATTATTTTTAGTTTATTTCTTTTCTACTTTTTTAGTCTTTTTTTCATTGATAACCCTTATGTAACTTGCCTGATTCCAATACTCTAATTTATAAGATTTAATGTCTTTGTGTTTTAGAAACACATAAAATTAAATTTTTAATTGTATATGATTTAAGTTATGTACCCCGTTGCATTTTTTAGTGTGGTTGGCCACAAATACAAATTCAAAAAAAAAACAGAACAAAAAGAAATTAAATTTTATTATTGAATTTATCTTTGAATATAAACAAAAAATATAAATATATATGTATGTGAATATTATTATATATACAAAATATGTTCCTTTTGCAAAGGTGCGAACCAAACATAACTGTGCAGCTGTAGCAAATTATTTACTGAGTTTATGTAAGTACATTGTAGTCACCAAAAATTCTTTAACGGGTTACCTGAGTATTTAACAGGCTTTTCGTTGGGTTGTTGACACAATCTTAAGCTATCTTTTACATATTATAGTTGGGCCTTGACACTAAAAAAATTTTATAGTACTGCAACTGTTTTCACACGCAGATTTAGCGCAAAAATTCTTCACTTACTCAATTAGTGCAAAAATTTGTACTTGCACAAAATATGTATGTATATAAACAAATTATGTAATTTGCATAGTACCCAATAATAAACATTTCGAGATAATTGCAGTTGAAGTTTTTGACTCGTTCTAAGTGTCTAAAAAAATATCAGATTGCTTAAGTTCCCACTACAAGTACTAAAATGATTCATAAATAAAAAAATTTTTTAAGAAAACTTTCATCAATTATATATTAAGAAAGATGTCTTCGACAAACAATGTAAAATGTTTGAATTATGGTTATTACTGTAAAAATATATCCACTTCTAAGGTTTCCAGATGGCCTGGAATGGCCTTGATTTTCAAGTTCTGAGGGCAAATTACGGCACTCGATATCTATCTAAATTTCAATAGAATATAAATCTAAATTTCGATCGATATCGAATGTCATAATTTGCCCTCTGGTTTGTGTTATCAGTTAAATTACAATTATTCCAGCTAAAAAAGAATTTCTTTAATTTTGAAAAATATTTTTTTAAATATATTTTTTTATTTTTTTAAATATATTTTTTTATTATTTTAAATAATATTTTCTACAGAAAAAAATTTATACCAAGTAGAAAGAAAACAGAATATGTTGTTAACTTATACAACTGTAACCTTTTGAATTGCTTTAAAATTCGGTTAAAAGATAAGTTGTATGGCGGAAAAAAACTATTTTAAAAAAGATTTCCTTCCTATCACGAAAAAAGCCTTCAAATTAGAAGCAAATTACTTTTTTGTGACTTACTGGGAGAAACGATATGGTTTCGGAGATTAGTCACTTTACGACAAAATTTTAGTTTTAAATTTAAAACAAACTCTTTTATCATGAGATAATTTATCGGTTCTTTTAAAAATATTAAATATAATTGGCAGCGATACATTGTACAATGACTTCTGTTGCATGCGAAAAGACCTTGATAATTTGCCGAAAGGTATTTCAATTTGTTCAAATTTTTTTGAGGTTTTATGAAAACGGCAGTTAGTAATTTAAATAATCTAAGCTCACAAGAACGGAATAGAATGTCTATCCACCTAATTAAAGTTGAAATTTTAATGAGAGTAAATTTTTGCAAAAAGTTGATACAAATCACCTTTTTATATACGCACTCACAAAACAAAATTTGACGATATTTTAGAAAACGATATGATTTTCATGTTGTGAAGTTAACTCCACAACAAATAAGTGTCGTTCTTATTGACAAACAAAGTTTTAAACCAGGAAATAAAAAACGACTTATTCTCTTTAAAAAAGTACAAAAGACATAAGACCCAACCATAATGTGCCTAAGCTACTTGAGCTCATGTCAAAAGCCCAACGAAAAGCCTGTCAAATGCCTGACAAATGCCTAGGTAACCCATTAAAACAATGTAGGTGAGATGTAAATAAATTTTTGAGCTAAATTTAATGTTTGTAATATTATATTTCGCTTCTTAATGACTTTTTTAAATAATTAAATTATCTTATTAATTCAGTGATAATTTCCATGTTTTGCTCCATATAAAAATTTGTAGACATAAAAGCTAGAAATCGAAAAATGTGAAAATAATTCACTTTTTAGTAGATGTGTAATTACAGAACACGGAAAAATTAGAATTGTTGTTAAATGTCTTAAATTAAACCCCCCTTCTACCCTGTTGAAATTCCTATCATTTTTTATATAACATTTATAAAATTTATCTTAAAAAAAAGAGAAATATAAGGAATTCTAGAATTTTATAAATCTAAAATTTAACAAACAGAAAAAAATCGTTTACTGCTGAGATTTGTGTGTGTGTGCGTGTGTAAATTACATAGTAATTATTTGTGTAGGCTAATTTGTTACAATGTCACGTGTGATTCTTGATTTTGTTATGGGCAACCAACTTGGGTCACACACTTACATTCATACATATCGAACGTACTGCAATTGGTTTAAGTGCCACAAAATGCACATAAAAAGGGTTAAAAATTACATAATGTACGAACGTGCAACACGTGACGCAACATTGCTTTTTCATTATTTTTGTGGATTTACTAAAACTCGTTTACTCTTTAGAGATTACAAAAATATATATTTTATATATGAAACAAAAAAGAGTGCGCTTAAATTGTAAGCGTATTAAAAAACAAACACAGATGCAGACATAAAATAAGAAAAGCAATAAGAAAACGTTTAAAGGGGAAAGGCCTTCTAAAAGGCATGATTACACTTTTGTGTTAGGGCGATTCTTATCTTACATACCTCTTAACAAAGATATTCTTTAAGGGCAACAAGGAGTGTTCTACTTTAAGGGAGAATGGCCCATGTTCATAGTCATAGACTAAGTTGACTCTTGCTAAAGTATACTCTAAACTAAAAAGTTCTTATTATGTTTTTAGCTTTCATAGTCAAAATTTTTAATTTAATAAATAAAACTTGGCAGAAATATGTCTTATGGTCATATGCTGTTAATGCTAGAAAAAAAAAGTTATCGGACTAAGGAGAAAAAAGTTCCCCTTAGAAGAACTAATCCTATCTCTTCAATTTCCTATACTTTTGTTTTTTTTTTTTTTTTTTTTTTTTTAAGAGAAGTAGCACTTCAGGCATTAATACCTACTTAGTTTTTTTGTAACCGTGCTACATTCTTTAGGAAAGGGATAGATGAGAGAGAAGACAGGTGGTGAAAAGAGATAGATATAGCCATTTTATTAATTATTTTACTTCGCCGGCGAAAATGCTATGAAGAAGTACCGACGAAGGAGGCTGCATGTTTTTATGTTAATTCTGATTATGTATTTATACCATTAAACAGAAAAAAACATTTTTTTTATTTCTTGACTGCCGCAAGGGTTGAACCCAGCGCAGCCAGATTTGTAGTCAACGTGCTTAACACCTAGACTACAGCAGCCTCAAAACCCTAAACTTTGATCCAGGACGCTCTAAAATTCTAAAAATAAATAAAATATTAATTTAAAAATTATGTAAGTATTAAGAAAATGTAACACATATTTCATAAAACCAATAAAATTAAATATTTTAGTTTTTATGGGCAGGCACCTTCGAATTTTTTTTAATATAATTTTTTTCTTTTTCGTACTTTCGGAAAAATTTTAATTTATAAGTTAAATACACCACGGAAAAATTTTAGTAAATTAATTTTCCAAAAATAGCTTTATCCCTATTAAATTATTAAGCCACCGATATTTGAGGGCCGAAGCTCGTCTGGATGGCCATTTCGCTACCGCTTATTTAGCTCTTCAGGAAACTTCTAACAAATACTTTAAATAAACTAAGGATTTTTGTCCAAACAAGAAAGTAAAGACAAAAAAACAACAATAATCCACAATGATTTTGATTACTATTGAAAAATAGCTAAGCAAGCGGTAGCGAAATAGACATCAGGATGTGTTTTCACCCTCAATAATCAAGTATCGGTGAGTTAATAATTTAATCGTGGTAAAAAGTAGCTCGAAATATTTTTAAAATTAATTAAATTATTTTTAAGCTATTATACTAAAGTTGAGGTTGCCGCCAGCCAAGAATATTAATAAAAATAAATTTTTATAATATATTACTTTATTGGTTTTTTTTCCTTTAAAAATAATTCATAGATTTATAAATTTATTTTTTTATTTATTCATGTATTTAGCCAATTTAAACACATTCTTACAGGCTAGCAGAATATCAGTTTAACAAAATTTGTAATAATAGGGCATGTCACAGAACTAAATCCCACATGAAAGTGTTTTCAATTCCGCAAATTGGTTCTTTAGAAAACGAAAAACGAAAAAGTTTTTTGGGAATAAAATCACTTTTTAATTTTAAATTGGAATTTAGTTTCTTTGAAATTTTATTATTTGCGGTTTTCATATTTACTTTTGAATAAAAAATACAATTTTTGCATTAAATTTTTGTCGTTATTTTGCTATACATTTCATTTTCAATAACTTTTAATTTTCTTAATTTATAAATACAAATACCTATATATATATATATATATATATATATATATATATACATACATATGTATATTTGTATTTTAAATGAAGTTTTTACCTTATTTATCAATAATGGTGGCTTAAATTCATAATTAAAGCGGAAAGTAGGAAAATAAAAGAGTAAAAATAAGATAAATTGAGTAATTTTAGGGCATCCAAAAATTAATTTGAATACGATGCCATGGTGAGGTTTTACGGCCTCAAGTGGCTTAGGGCTTAAGTTTCCTGGCAGAACATTAGGAGTTTTTGTTGTGAGTGCAGGCAGGGAACTGGCAGACTTGCTTCAGGCCTCATCATTTATTTAGCACATTTTTAGTTAGCTGGTAGGATTTTTTTGTAGCTGCTGAAATCACCAGACGTGTTAGCAAGAACCAGCTTAAGACGGCGAGTTCTACACGCAGAAAAAAAACATGGTTATGATATGGTCACAATAACCATATTAAATTCCTTGTAACAATGTATAGTTGCAGAGAACTAATTATAGTTGTTTTCACCAAAACTTTAGTCACGATAAACATTTTTTGTTAACTTTTAACGATTATATGGTTACTGTGCACAAAAAATGCAACATGGTTGTTTTTAACTTAAAAAAATTTCAGCCAAAACCAAAGTTTTAAAACTTATTAATTTGGGTTTTTAAATAACATAAAATATTTAACCATAATATATTATTATTAATTTAAGTATGGTTAAAAGCAACAGAATAATAATAGCGCTAAAAGATATTTTGTTCTAGTTCGTGACAGTTTAGAAATTTTTCTGGTAGCTAAAATTTGAAATTGTTTTTTATTGTTAGAGAAAGTGAAAAAAATAAAAATTTATGTACAAAATAAATAATCGAAAATAATATGCAAACTATAAAAACGAATAAAAAGGGTGCCAAAACATTAAAAAAAAGTTGAAGTAAATATGTATGTATTGTAAGCATATAATTATTTATTTTTGTGTTAAAAGCACAATTGTGAAATCGTGAATTTGGGCTTATAAACTATATTTTTATATAACCGATTCTTGTAGCCTTTGATCTAAGCGTTATTATAAGCAATTAATTGATTTTTTTGTGAATTTATGTTTTTAAATAATTTTTATGACAAATTGTTAATAAAGAAAGCAATAATAACTAAGTCAGGAAAATTGTGCAGTTACTAGACTATATTATAGTTCAATAACATGAAACTTTCAGCCATATTTTTATATAATAATTTAACCATATAATGTTTATAGTGGCTTTCCTAGACAACAATATGGTTGCAAATGTCACAATACTATGTTTTGTTAGTAACCATATAATGCAACCATAACATGTTTCTCTTAGATTATGGTTACCTCAACCATGTTTTTTCTTTGCGTGTAGCCGGCGCTTCCAGCAATCTGGTAACTCCCAAATATTTCGCTTTGGTTTTCTTCTTTATACAGCAGCCGCAGTCTTTTCAGCTGCGTACCTAAATTTTCACATTTCTTAGATTTAATTTTTGGTTTAATATCCGGTTAGATTGGCAAAATACCCCTATTTGTCGTTCTTAATTTGAAGGCTTTTTAACTTGCCTCCATCTCAAAAGCTATCGTGGCAGACCTGCTCTCGATATCCTTATAGCAGCTGTCCATATAAAAACCTTTTCTAATTTTTGCGATTTTAAAAAATATTGCTTTACAGTTATAACGTGCGTAAAAACCATTTAAACATTTTAAAAGGCCCTTTTAAAAGCCTGTTAATACTTGCTTTTTACCGCTAAAATGTAGAAGCATATACGTATATATTTATGTGTTAATTAAATATTTATGACTTTTAATCATAATTATAATCATTTGTAAGTAGGTCCTCAAATACTCTTCAAAATTAATTATTGTTTAAGGCTGTTTTAAGCGGCAGCTGTAAGTTTTGATCCCAAAAGACATGAATGAAGGGTTGCAACAGGGTTTATTTTTATTTATTTTTTTTTTAATGTTTCGGTATGAATTACAGTTCTTCTTGCATTAGCTGACATATACCAGTAATATTTATTTAAAAAAAATACACTCAAAGAAAAAACATTGCTGCGGTGAACAAAGAGTTATTTTATGTGTAGTCATACTAAATTGTTATTATAAATAGTTTTTTGATTCATAATTTTATTAAATAACAAAAATGATACTTCAAAAATTTAAATAATATTTGCATATCATTTAGAAAAATAAAGAGTTTTGTAGCAAGCACATCTCCAGTTTTAAGATATGTCTGTATGGTTGAAATATAAATTTAACTTCAGCAACTGTAAAAAGGAGCACCTGAAAAATTCAAGATAAAACTGACTCTAAGTATACTGTACACTTAAAAGTAGCCATTCATTATAGTAGTAAGGTGTAATAGTATGTATCTCCACGCTTACATATATGGGATTACCTGACACCGGAACTGATCCGCCAGGGCAGCGAAAAAGATAGCTCTCCTTGGTGGCTTTAAACCTGAAATCAAATACTTAAATAAGACGTCAAATTTTTTTTCGTGACCAGTATTTATAAATAATGACCAGTGATTACAAATAAAAATATAGATAAAATCGCCTGAAAAAAATAAACTGTTATTACTTTCCGACAACAAAAGCTTTTTTTTAAAAAATAAAGAAGCAGTCAACTTCACTAACAAAATCCGATATTCCCATTGTAAGCGATGATGCCGCGTTATATCGATATAAACTTTTTGCTGCACTTCGCAATATAGAGCCAGTACCATTTTTCAAAACAATGTGCAGTGAACCAACAAAAAATTAGAATAGCAAAATCTGCCCACTTCAAGTCTAAGAATCTCTTTAACCTAAAGTAAAGTAAATTAACAAACTGACTTTAATCACAACTTTTATTTAATCAGGGAAGTTAGCTTTTAACCAACTTCAAAAAAGAAGAGGGTAATCAAGAGGTATATCAATTCGACTGAATGATGCTTTTTTATGTTTGAAGTTGCAGAACTTAGCCATTTATGAACCGATTGTGAAATGTTTTTGTAATTTGGTAGATTGTGCTCACAAAAATTAAAGGCTGTCCCTGTACAAAATATATGTTTTTTAAGTGTATTATGAACTGTAAAGGGCACTTCTTTAAAATTTAAAATGACTGCATATTACTATAGCTCCTAATAGCAAAAGGTAATATAAAATTAAATCTAGAAATTAAAGGGTGCCCCATAGGTGACGTAAATTGACTTATATGGGCCTATCTATTAAACGCTTGTAAATTGGACAGAATATCGATTGATATGGCCGTTATAGTAACAATTGTTAATATTAAAATAATTAATATTAAGTATTAATATTAAAAATGAAAGGGTGCGCCAATAGTTCCTTAAATATAATGTATGTGGCCATACTTTTTAACAATTGTGGGCAGACGCTTGAAATTTACAACAAACCTTTATTGTTTAGTTTCCATAACAAGAGGTTTTAGATTTTAAAGTTAAGGGGTGTCCCAATAGTTGATGTAATTTGAAGTTTGTGGCCGAAGTTTTGAACAGTTATAGACAAACAGCTGAAACTTATAAGGGACCCGTATTGCTTAGTCCGCTAAATCAAGAAGTTTATAATTTGAATTTAAAAATTAAAGGGTTTCCCAAAATTAATGCAATTTTACGTATATAGCCGTATTTTTTGAACCGTTATATAAAGACACAGGCGGTTGAAATTTTCAACGAATTCGATTGCCAAGTCTACTAATTTGAATTTGGAAATTAAAGGGTTTCCCACTAGTTTTTGTAATTTTATGTATGTTGCCAAACTATTGAACAGTTGAAAAAGTAGATATAAGGGTGTCCCAATCTAATTTATGTGGTCATACTCTTAAAACGGTTAAAGCCAGACAGATGAAATCTGTTTTGAAGTCGGTTTTTTTGCAAGAAATATTTATATTTACGCCCGTAGTACTCAATCATTTCTTGTCGGATTTCAATAAAACAAATTTTCAAAAAAAAAAAGTTCCTTATTTTTATATTAAAGAGTGCTCCAACACACTTCATTGAACCTCAAAAGATACTCAAATAAAATTTAGCTCCGAAAAACAAAGAGTAATAAAAAAAATAAACATTAAAGAGTGACCCCTTTGGTGAAGTAATATTACTTATATGGTCGAAACATTTGAACCGTTGAAAATTACACAGAATGTGTAGTTCTGTGTCCGTAAGAACAGAAAGTATTAGTATTTATAATTACGAAGTAAAAGGTGTCTCTTTAGAACGGTTATAGGTACACAGTTTAAATTTACACAAAACGTGTATTGTTAAGTCATCTATTTTTTTTTCAAGACTTTGACTCACACATTTCCCTACCATGTGTGGGATACCCTTTTATTTTAAACTTTATTTTTTAAGTTTGTTACAACCGTTTCATTAAAAATATTACTATCGGGATGCCCTTCATTTTAATTCAAGCGTCTGACTATAACGGTTTAAATGTGACAATTTCTTCACTAGCTAGCTTTAATGCTTTAAGCAAATTAAAATTTCTAGATAGCCTATTTTAATGTAATTATAATCTACGAGGGTTAGCCATATTCGTGAAATTCTAACCTAAGGCTATATAAGTGAAAATCACGTCAATATTAGGACATTCTTTAAATTAAAGTTTTATTTTTTTCTGCCTGTTGGTAAAGCGCATATTATTTTACTGACACTGTGCAAATTTTACATATCTGCTTATCACAGTTCAATAAATAACAATGGCCCATATTCACAGTTAAAATAAAGTATACTTAAAGGGAACTAAAGTAGGTTTTACTTTAGAGCCGACTCTAATTCATTCATAGAGAATTTAAAATATACTTTTGGCGAGAAAGTCAACTCTAAATTTAAAACTACCTAAAGTTGTTTTTAATTCATTGTTTTAATTCCAAAATTATTTTTTTTGGTTTAAGAATACAATACTCTATATCTGATTTTTATACCAAAGTGAATAAAATAAAAGCAAGGTTTCTTTTTTCTTATGTTCGTTTAGAAATTGTATGAAAACATTTATCAAATTACATTTGACACCCAGTGGAGGTCGGCTAAACTTAAAGTATACTTTTTTCTTGACTATGAAAGCAAAAAAGATAACAAGAGGCTTTTATTTATAGTATACTTTAACAAAAGTCGACTTAAGTCTATAACTATAAGGGCCAGTTTTTGACTTCGTATTTAAATGTCATTTAAATTTAAGTTCTATTTAAGTACAAAATTCAGTTTTTCAATGCACACTTAAATGAAACTTAAATGACCAATCTTGCGCATTTAAAGTCCATTTAAATAATACAGTTTTACCATATGGTTATGACATTTTTTGTTGTTGTTTCGCAAAACTAAACAAAAGTAAACAAACATTTTAGCCATTGATAGAACAATATTTTATGTTTTGCATACATTTCTTAATGAAATTATTAATTAAAAAGTTAAATCAATAAATAAAATAAGATTAGGTGGTGAATACATGAGTATCGCTGACATTTTTTAATATATTTAAAATATTTTTCACAAAATTTGCAATTCATTGTGTTTGTTAGCAGCTGTTTTTCATAAACAATGGAGATTTATTTTGATATTTCGTAATGCTGCCATATTTTTGTGATATTTAAATGAGAACTTAAATAAGAACTGAAAAAATGAAACTGCATTTAAATACAACTTAAATTTAAATGAAAATTAACTAAATGCCTATTTAAATACGAACTCAAAAATTGGCCCTAAATATGGGCCAATAATTTTAGGATATCACGTCTCACGTGATAATTGATTATTCGGGGTGTAGAAAGTTTGTCACAATTTGAGAATATACGTCTGACATTGAAGCTTCCTTTAGTTTGTTAGCGGCAGCCATCACCATAGTGTGTAAATTTTTAACAATTTCATGATGTTTTACCAGTAGGCAATCACATTTTCAAATTTTGTAAATATGTATTTTGATTAGGCCCCATTTAATTCAATATTTCGCTTTACATTACCGACAAATACAAATTGACAGTTAGGCATGGTTGCATACAGGATTTCGCTTAACAGCCAAACCTAAATTAGCGCGTAAAGTTCAGGTTTCACTATCACACAAAAATATGACAGCATTCTGTCTCATTTTAAAAATCGTTCCTAAATAACTTCGTACGTACCACACCTATCGTGAATAACATGTGAAATTTTTGTTCACGTGAAATTTTTATTCCACCAGAACTGAAAATTAGTATCAGGAATTTCACGTGAACAATTTTTTCCACAACTTGAATATTGTTATCATCGCATTTGTAAAAATTGTAAAAAATTTGTATACCGGGTATAAAATCAAATTTAAGCAAAAATTGTAAAATGAAAAATTTTGGAGTGACCTTTAGATTCGCCGTTACGGATCTCCAAAGCTTGTATGTATAATATGGCATATATCGAGGCAATTGACCTGTTAACTTAAATCTTGTGCAGAAGAATGTCACTTTACATTTTATTTACCAATTTTACTCTAAAATTACTTTTTACATACCTAAAACTTTTTATTAGATGAAAAATATTTACTTATATATGTATGCATCCCACAATCAAAATCAAAGTGAACAAAACAGTGAAAAATTCCACATTTCACGCAAACAGAAAACATTTATGATAAGGGGAATTTGATTTTCAGTGAAATGTGAAAAAATTTCACGTGGGAAATAATTCATGATAGGGGTGATAGTGTTAATATTTTGTTATTTTTTCTCCTCATCTTTAAAAAATCAACTCTGATCGCATAAAGAAAACTACTTTATGAATTATTTCAAAAGATTATAAAAAGGTATAGATCTGTCAAAAAGTCTATCACACACATACTCTTTTAATCCACACAATCGTTTTTTTTAGCATACATGCAATTTTTGACAGATCGTACGACTGAATATGATAGTAAATCCTGGCTTTAAATTAAAAAATTATAAAATTCGCATGAACGTACAGAATGTGTGAAGCAAACCATAATAGCGCAGCGTCAAAGCTTAGCAATTGGAAAATCCGATTTTGACAGTGCGTTAGGAAGTGCAGTTGGATGCATTTTGTTTTTTTTTATTGTTCAAAAGTAATGACAATTTAGTTAATTTCTGGGCTGTTAAATCTCTTTTTTAATTTCTATTTAGTGGGTTTTTTTTAAATAAAATAGGTTAACATTAATGTTTAAGACAAAAATTTGACGCTCTGATTTAGATATGACATTTCAGCGCAAAAGCTATGCGCTAGATTGCGTTACGCTTTACACACTTATTTAGTAATAGTTTTTGTTATTTTATTATGCTGTAAAAAATGGAGTTATTTTATGCAATGTTCCCTTATACACACACTATTTGCAAATAAAAATTATTTCTAATTGAGTAACCCACTGCTTATAAGGCAAATTGCATTCAAGAACATTTTGAATATTTAGTAACACCGGAAAGTAATTTTAAGGCCCGATAGGTAAAAGCACTTAAAAAGTAAAAAGTTTTAGCATTGTTCACCCTATTTTCATGCAGTGCTGCTAATCAGGAATAGTTTTCGTGAACAAAACAAAATTATTTCACTGTTTATGCGCAACATTTTATATTTACAATAGCTTTTAATTGTGGACAAGTCATGCGTATAAACGAAGTATATAATAATTGGCTTTGTTTGTTGTTTATAATTTTAAGGGGCAACGGATATACTTTAGCTTTAATAGTGAGACGTTTGCTGAACAATTTTTTTTCGTTCCCTGTAAGATAAGGTTGCAATAATAATTTTTACCTCCATTTTTTCGCTTGAATTAAGTTATTACGCCGAAAAAAGTTGATATGTATAAATGACCCCACGTAAGATATTACCATAAAGAAATATTAATTCTTTGAAAATGATAACACAATTTTTTAATATTAATTGAAATTTGATATTTTGCGATAGTTTTACAAAGAAGACTATTTATTAACTCGCAAAAACCCCTCCACCTTTCGCATACAAATTTATAACATTTGATAAGTTTAATATAAAGATAAGAAACAAGGAACCACTTTGAACAAGTTTTTGTTTTGCGATTTCAAAAGGGGTGAACGAATTCCGTTTATCTTCAATTTTGTATTGAATATTATGTTGTAAATTGATATAATTATTTAACACAAACATGCACGAGCACAAAAAGCTTCAAACATATTTATTATAAGGTGCGAGCTAAAATTATACGTTCAGTGGTAATAATTAAATCTGCAATACGACCTATTTAACAACATTTTGAAAAATTTTGTTTTGAATTTGTAAAATATTATTCAAAATTGTATGTGTCGCAACATCATATTTACGAAGTTCATGTTTTCGTTTTAATTCGTATTGTTTTGTATACATACAGTAGCTCCAACCGAAACTCGTACACTTAAGACTAATTTTTAAACTATCTTATAACATTAAGTAAGAAGCTCTTAACAAATAAAACTGTATTTATTTTATTAGTTAATTTCATAACAAATTTAACAAAACATAAAAACTTTAAATTATTATTCAATAAAAAAATTTTTTTTTATAAAAACATAAAATAATAGTAATTTCTGTGACAAAGCAATATTATTTTGTTGGTTTTAAATATTAATATTTGGTGTGCATACCTTTATTTTTTATCACCATTTTTAATCTATTTGGCATACTGTGCACAAAGTTTTCGCAAAAACTTGGTTCAATTTTGCCCCATTCGTCCTAAAGAGCTCTTTTCAAGACATCCTTAGAACTTATTGTATGACTACGAATTTTACGATCGAGATAGCTCCACAAATTTTCGATTGGGGTTATGTCTAGACTCTGGACTGGTGTATCCATAACATGTGGACAATTATAAAGTAGCCATGATCGCACATTGTAAGCCTTATGCTTAGGGTCGTTGTCTTGGTAAAAATAAAAGTTATAACCAAGATAAAGTTTCTGCTTACAAACTGGCAAACTTTCTTTTAAAATGTTCAGATACATATGCTGATCCATGGTACCATCAATAAAGTGTAAAACACCGGGCCCAGATGCAGAAAATGATCCCCAAACCATTACTGACCTACCACCGTGCTTAACTGTTGGTTTCATGTTTTTGGCATACATAAGGTCTTCCATCTGAACCAAACAAGTTAAATTTACTTTTATCTGTGAATAATACCTGCTTCCAAAATGAAAAATCCTTTGTTTCATGTTCCTTGGTGAATCGTAACGTTAGCTTTTGATTTCTCTTATTAATCAGAGGCTTAACTCATGTCCTTCTACCATTGAAATTAGCCCTTTTTAATATGTTTCTTATGGTCTGTGGGCAACATTTTTTTCGTAAGTTTTTTTCAACAATTTCTACCAGTTACGGAGCACTTAAAAATGGGTTGTTTTTTATTTGACGTAAAATATATTGCTCGTCTCCAGCAGAGAAAATTTTGTTATTTGCACTTTTCTTCTTGTTCGCAATCCTCTCTTTCATTTTATACCTTTTTATAATATATTGCACTGTTGATCGGCTTCTATCAACTATCTCAGATATTTCTCGCAGCGATTTATTATTATTATGATGCTGAATTATTAATTTTCTTACTTCAACAGAAGTTTGTCCCCTCTGTCTACCAATTTTGTACTCTTTTGTAACTCTTTCAAACAAATACTCAATTAAATGACAATAAAAAGGTGATAATGGGAAAAGTCCCTATTTTTTAAATTATTTTTACGAAATATCCTTAAGTTAGAAGCAAATTAAAAGAATTTTGCCAAATTAAATAAGACTGTACGAGTTTGGCTTTGGCATCAAAATTTGTCACTTTTTAAAATATTTATCTGTATTTTAATTAATAAAGATATATTCAAAACTTCGTTTCTGATTTTTATTTAAGTACATAGTTTTGTACTAAAATTAGGTAAATTTATTTTACTAGGTAGTAGCGGTAATACAACAAATACAACATTTACAAAATGTTGGAAACGTCAAAAACACAAAGAGAAATAAATGATAACTGCTCGCAATACACATGCTTGCTTTGTCTCGCAAACGCTTGTTGTTAGTGTTTTTTGAAATTCGTAAACAAACAAAGGAAAATACAAAAACTTTTGACATTTCCAACTACAAACCAGCTGGGCGGACGACACTACCTAGTAAAATAAATCTGCCTTGGTTTTAGTCATATAACATAAAAAAATTTGTTTTCATAGGTGTACGAGTTTCGCTTGGAGCTACTGTATATTGTCAACAGCTGGGATTAATATAGGGATAGTACGTTAGAGTAATGGAAGTTAGAGAATATTGGTAGTGTTTAGTTGAAAGTCAAATCAATCCCAAACAACGCGAACGTGTTATTATAATAATTTCAGCAGATCGAAAATTAAGAAGTGAGTTTAACGTTGTTCTCTTTTACTTCCGATTCTTCCTAGAGCCCAGCCCCATTTAAATAATTTCGCAACAAAAAAAAAATCTCAAGAATACTGTAGCTATTTAAGTGAGGTGGAAATAATGCGTTAAATTGAAATTTTGTACTAAATTAAATTGCTGTTAATTGCTGTAAACGTGTTTTTATTCGACCTTTAAGATTATGGTTTTTATTCCTAATGTGTTGAATACAAAAAGAGTTAACGTATCAACAATATCAATGTTCTTTCTTATTTAAAGACTAATCTCTCAACACAATCAAATCCGAACACGGACGGGCAGACGAACATCGCTCAATCGAATTTGCGTTGCATAAAAACTAAGAATATATGTATGTACTTTATTGCCGAATTTGTTGATTTTGCATCAAAATTATCTGCCAACAGTGTTCACGACTATTATTTACTGTTATGTTGTAACTTTTTATTTTATGCTTCGGCGAAATTTACACCTCGATCTTCTATTTTATTCGTGCAACTTTCCAATGGACTAATAAATTGGTCACTAAAATGTGGTAAAATAATAATAATATGGTCACTAAAATGTGGTATCGAATAAGCAAAACAACAAGAATATAAGAAAATCAACAAGAAGGTTGGATGACCTTCTTAAATTATTTTTGCCAAAAAAAAAAAAAAAAAAACACGATTTCTTTTGTGTAGCCAATAATGTCAAGGATATAAATTTAACAACCTTTTAAAGACTTTTGCAGTAACAAAAATATTTTTGCTTTTTTTCTTTTTCGAATTGTTTCTGTTTAAATAAATGTTGGAATTTGCAGATTTGCTACAATTCTACTCATGTACAAGAAAATTAAACACGTAATTTAGCCATTAAAATGTTAAATAAATGGCTTTTAATTCACAAATATTCATGTGACATGTATTTTGAATCTTAATTGTTTTGTTTTGTTATTTTAAATAAAAACAAAAAATTGTTTTCCGGTTATAAATTGCAAGGGATTTACGGATACTTGAATTTTTAGTAATACAAAATTCTGGTTAAATGTTAAATTTTATCATTTTGTTAAATTAAAGTTTATTTAAAAAAAAACTTAAGTTCATATGTATGTGGAAAACTACAAAGTTGCAATAACAATCAGGACTAGTGATGGTAAAACCAAATTATTTATCCATTAATGAATCATATGAAACTATTAACTAGAAACTATTCACCATCGATTACTAACCACGTTTGAAAAATTTGTCCAAGTTTTATTACTGCGTTTATTGAAACGAATTTAAAAGTGGTTTCATTCCAAAGAATTTTTTTTGTTTCGTTTTCTAAAATGAGTTCTGCGTCATGCAGTTTTTCAGTCTTATACTAGAAACACAACTGGAACGAATGAAGAATTTTTTGGTTCGAATATTCGTCATCAAAAATAAATCACATTTGCGTATATGAAAATCATGACGTCGGACGAAATTTGTCATGCGCGTCTACCTTTGCAATAAATTTATTTCTACTTCTTACGCCGGCGAACGACGAACAAATCATTACAATGTCACCATGTAAGAAGAATTTTAGTAAATAAAGTTATATAATTTAAAAAATTTATGTATTTTTATTTTACAGCATTTATAAAAACACACATTATAAGTTAAATATAAAAATAGTTTTTAGTTGTGTTTTTTTCTAATGTTTAACATTTTAAATAAGATTTTTTATGGTCACCTTACAAAAAGTTGTTGTTGTGCTTAATACGACAAATTTTTGACGACGTATTCGTTGTGTTTCTAACATTAAATGATTTGTGCTGTTTACTCATGTAAAAAATATGGCAGCACCGTGATATATCAAAAAATTAAATGTAAAGAAAAAACAATTAAGAGTGCTATATTCGGCTATGCCGAATCTTATATACCCTTCACCATCTATGTAAATCTAGTTTAGTTAAATAATTCCAATCAAAAAAGTAAATATTGTGGTAACAGAGAATTGAAAATAAAAAAAAAATTGGTACCGGGTTAATCATTTTCGAAAAAATTTAGTACATCCTTAAAGATATCTTCAAAAGCTTTAAAATGATACCTATATTGATATTTAAAAAATTTTTAAATTTCAGAGCCCCGTAACTAGAAATTGTGGGCGAGCGCCAATTTTTTCACTAGATGTTTTTTTTTCTTATTTTTAAATTGTTGCAGTATTGCAATGCAAAAAATTAGTTTGCTTTGTCAAATAATGCAATGATATTTTAGTGCACTTATTAACGCGCAACTTTGTTGTGCTTATTGAGGAAATTTCTTGTTCGTTTTTAGTTTTTCACAGTAAAATTCGGCACGATTTAATTTTTTTTTTCATTGCAAATATGTGTGCTAAATCATAGAATTTCATACAATATGAATAAAAATTTTACTTGCCATAGGTCCACCATTTCCACCTCCACCACAAATTAAAATAAGAAATTCTAAAAACTTAAAATTTGCCATTAAGACTATTATGAGCAAAGACAAAGTAGTAAAGCACCACAGATGTTTCGCATTAAAAATAATTGTTATGCATAAATGAACTTGCGTCATTGCCACAACTATGTCTAATGTGTTTATGAATGCTTTACTTTGCAGTATTGCACTGCAAACAGCATTGCTGAAGTCAATTCTCATTAAATCAATTTGGCTTTTCATATAAGAATCTTATATGGCGTTTACACGTACATATGTGTTTAAGCTAGTTTTAAGTGTTAAATGAAAACAAGTTGTTTTTGAGATGTTTTCCCGTACATTTACTTGTCCTGCAAAAAGCCTTAAATTCGTTTAAACACGTCGCCAAACATTTTAAATTCAGGGTTCATTAATGCTCGTGAAGTACGTTCAGTTGTTTTTTTGATTTTGGTGTTTCACTGAAGAGGTTTTTTAATGGCGGCAAATTAAAAAAAAACTAAGCATCGTGTCAAAAAAAGGGTGAACAAAGTAAATGCGTACAAAGCAGTGTTGCCGTTTGGTTATATTTTTTACATGTTTTACAAAATTTTACAACTAACTAGTAGCACCGTACACATATCTCGTTTTAGAAAAAGGTTATCTTTTATATGCCTTAAAGAAGTTGGAAGTTGGAAGAAGATGGAAGTTTTAAGAAAATAAGACTCAAACCTGTCTTTATTAACGGTATTTTTTAAACTATTACAAAGACTTCGTCTAACCAAATTAATATTAAGATTAGTTGGTTACAAAGATGATGTTTAAAACGTTCATAACATAAGGTAGATAGATGCGAAGAATGCTGATGAGGATGAGGCGAGCCAGAAAACCCCAATATTTGCTTTTTTTATTAGAGTTACTTCACTAAACTAGATTAACATAGATGGTGAAGGGTATATAAGATTCGGCATAGTCGAATATAGCACTCTTACTTGTTTTAATTAAATTAAACAAGTATTTTTTTTTTTATAGGAGTTACTCTATTGGTCCAAATGACATGAAAAAATCAGAGGTAGGCGTGGTGTTTTACCTACTGCCTCGAAGGGCATGGATCGGTCATGCTGACTTTCAATAGCGCCTCTTTCGACACTATATGTGATTGATTGACATATTTATTTTTCTTTTATTTCAACACTAACACGGACGGACAGACGGACACACGAACATCACTCAATTGACTTCGCTATGCATAAGAAGTCGGAATATATTAGCCCAATTATGAATATTTTCACGGAATTTCTTTCCCACGGAAAAAAAAAAGTGGCATCATCGCAATTTGAAGGGAGATTTTTTGTTTATTTTCATATAATTTTTATTTTATAATTTATAATACCTACTTTTTCCCCCGAATTTTTTTTCACTTTCCGCAGTCAATCAAAAAGGGAAAAAATTTAAAATTGGAGAAAAGAGAAAAGTGAAAAAACTCGCACGGAATTTTCGTTTATAATTGGGCTGTATATACTTTATGGGATCGGAAATGGATATTGTAGAAATTACACACTTTTTATGGTGAAGGGTTATTAAATTAATTAATTTTCTTCTTAAAAGAAAAATTGCACATCATACATATTTCTTGAACGTGTTTAATTTAATATTCCCTAGCAAGAAATTAGTGAGCAAAACTTATCCATGCACAATTTTCTACTAACACATTTGCAATAATTTTATACTGAAGCGGTGTTACCGTTGTACTGCTTTTAGTATTAAAATAAAATGAATTATTTTTTGTGTTAATTAATTCTAAGTTTTAGCTTAACAAAGTTCAAAGAAAAAGATTTCTAATTAAATCTTTTCCAAAGATCAGAAAAAATATGATTTATATTTTTAGTAAAAAAAAAGTCACTGGTAATGTTGTTTGCTATAGACATTAATCGTATACAAATGTTTACATCATTTTTTTTTTTTTTTTTATTTTCCCATTAAGAATGTGTTTTCTACACAGTGACGGGTATTTGCATCATCAGCAGCGTTGCCAGAAGCTTTGAGAAAAAAATCATCATAAGCAGAAAAAAATCATATTTTATGGAAAAAATCATATTTTTTTCAATACAAAATTTTATTTATTTATTTTATATTAACATACATTGTATATATTTAAATTATTATTGTAAAGAGTGTTCGAAGTTTTACGAAGAACTTTTACTATAATATATACTGGGTTTCATATATTTAATAATATCTTGGTTAATTATTAAATTAAAGCAGCAACAGTTTCTTATTCTAAGTAATCTTTTGCACATAAGATACCTTCGAGAGTGCTGTTGTCTAATATATTTCTATATTTAGTTTTGTTTAAATTAACTGTTGAGAATAGTCGTTCGACATTTGCTGAAGAAATGGGATGACTTATTAAGTTTGGAACAAATTTTGACAACACAAGAAAAGCTGGAATGTTGTCAGCACGAGTTATTTTTTAAACTTTTAACCAAAATTCCTCACAGCTAAGATTATGTAGAGTCGTTATTTAAATTTTGAACATCCTTTTCACTAAATAAATTTGGAAATTTGTGTATTAAACTTGTCAGAGAATTAATTTTTCTATTTGTAATTTTCTAAGGTTGAAGACATGAGAGCTCTTTTAAAAACGTATCGTTAAAATCAAATCGTTTCATTATTTGTTTACATTACTAAATGTAAAATGCCAGATAATTTTTAATTTATTCATTTTTTTCATTTGCAGTGAGCTTTGAGCTTTTGAGACTTTTGTTTTCAAAGTCAAGGTCGTTATTGAGACTCATGTTCACATATTCTGTTTGTATAAACTTGTCTTAAATTTCCCCATACATTCTATTGACAGGATGAACTTGAAAAACTTTGTTTTGTTTACAACAATTGACTTCTTATATAGTAAATTGAGCTCAATTTCTTAATTGCACAATTAAAGCGTATATCTGAACAGGGTATTATTCGTTAGTGCAAGCAACAGAAAATTTCGACAAATTTAACAATTTTCGCATTGATAAAGTTAGTTAATCGGACTACTAGAAAAAGTTGGGTTTCATTTATATAAATTTTACCTCAAATCTTTTCTTTAACAAGCAAATTTTTTATCATGACTAAGCAAATTATTAATAACGAATGAAACTTTCTTAGTTTTTGCTATGCTTAAAAGAATCGTCCATATCTGCATACTTTTATGATGACAATCATATAAATTGAGTTGAAGTCAACGGAAGTGGTTGTTATCGAAATAACAATAATGAATAAAACGGAAAAACTACAATAAAACCACAAGCAATAAAATAAATTAGATTTCTTTTTCATGCAAAATGCACTTAAGCGATTTGTTTTATCATCAACGAGAAATAATACAACTTAAATAGAGAATAGGAACAAAAACAATGGAAAAAATTTAATTCCAATCCCTCGAGGAGTATTGTGCAAAAGTGACAGGAGGTTTAAATTTAACGACTGAATATGTAAATAGAAAAATCATAATTTTTATATGACTATGTTGACATTTAAGATTTAAATTTAAAAGAAAACACGGAGTTTTTTAGCACTTTATCAAATAAACACATGCTATCGTGCTTTTCAAAACAATTGAAAATAAACAGGGAAAGTCAATCTTAAGAAAATCATTTACTTGAAAGTAAACGAATGGTTTAAAAGCATTCCCGGTCGCCAGCTGACAGCTAACTGCAATTTATTCTGTGCCCATCGGAAGTAGACACCTGTGTAATTTAGTGTAGCAAAGAAGAATTAACTCTTTTAACAGTAAAATAAAAACAAACAGTTAGTGAAGTGGGTGTGTATTACCTTAATAGGTAAATTTATCCCAGAAGATACAGAATTATTAATTTCTGAAAAATATAACTATACTTGCGTCAGGAGACGCCCCTCCAAGTATGATAAAACTACTAAAGATAAAACGCGTGGAAATCCTCGAATAAAAGGACAAATTAGCAAATTATGTGTGGTAATGATAAAGAATGATTTGAACTGTTTCAATTACTGGGCTCTTAAAATGCTTAACTCACAAAATGGTCTGACGAAAGGAAGCAGTGGCTTTAAATATCATCTGGCCTAGATAAAAGTCAAAAACATAAAATGTGCCGGTAAGTGGGGGCTGACATTAGACGAATTTGAATGAAGTCAAGGAGTTTTATAACCCCATATATATATATATATATATATATATATATATATATATATATATATATATATATTTTTTTTTTTTTTTTTTTTTAATACTTCACTACGCTAGTTTTGTTTCCAATGATATGGAAAAATTAGGGACAGGCGTGGTGTTTTGCCCGCTGCCTTGAAGAACATAGACATATCTTGCTGATTTTTTGCTGAAGTTTTTCCATGGTAGCAACTATATTTTTCTGAAACTGTGTTTGAATAGAGAGCGTGGTACTTCTGGAACAAAGCAAGTAATTATTGTTGCATAGCTGTAAGAATGAATTTCCTCCAGAATCCCTAAATTTAACTGCGAGGGCTGCTATATACAGGGTGTTTTTTATAGACGTATAGAACTTCGAATTGAAATAAAACACAAGAAAATCGTTTTAATGTCCATCAATTTGGCTTTATTGGAAGGATAATTTTATGCCATTAATGTTTAAATATGATTTCGGGCATGTGGCCGCCGCGGCTGGCTCGAATAAAGTCAATTCTACAGGTCCAATTTTCAACCACTTTTTTGAGCATGTGGGGCCGTATGTTGGCAATAACGCCACGAATGTTGGCTTCCAAGTCCCCTAACGTTTCTGGTTTGTTGGCGTAGACGAGCGACTTCACATATCCCCAAAGAAAATAATCCAATTGTGTCAAATCGCACGATCTTGGTGGCCAATTGACATGTCCATTCCGCGAAATTATGCGCTCATCGAATGTTTCCTTCAATAAATCGATTGTAACGTGCGCTGTGTGGCATGTAGCGCCGTCTTGTTGGAACCACAACTCATGCACATTCATGCCATCCAATTGGGGAACAAAATAGTCGGTTATCATGGCTCTATACCGGTCTCCATTAACGGTAACTGACTCTCCAGCATTATTTCGGAAGAAGTATGGCCCAATGACTCCACCAGCCCATAGAGCACACCAAACAGTCAGTTTTTGTGCATGTAATGGTGTTTCAAGGGTCTCATGTGGATTCCCTTCACTCCAAATGCGGCAATTTTGCTTGTTGACGTAGCCATTCAACCAAAAATGAGCCTCATCACTGAACAAAATTTTGCTATGAAAATCAGCATCGAGATCAATCTCATTTTCGGCCCATACACCAAAATCACGACGCATTGCATGGTCTCGCGGCTTTAATTCTTGCACAAGCTGGATCTTGTAAGGTCGCAAGCCAAGATCTTTGCGCAAAATCTTCCATAAACTTGATGGACAAAGCTCTAATTGCTGTGCACGGTGGCGAATCGATTCATTCGGGTCCTCTTCAACACTTTGCTCTACAGCGGCAATTGTTTCTTCGGTGCGCACTGTTCGACGTCTCTGCGGATGCGTATTATCACATAGAGTAAACGTAGTGCGAAAACGATCCATGGTTAACCGAATTAATTGCTCTGATGGCCGATTATGTCGACCATAAAATGGACGGAGCTTGCGGTAAACTTCGCGAACTGAACCATTATTTTCGAAATAAATTTGCACGATTTGCAAGCGTTGTTCTTTTGTCAACCTATTCATGATGAAATGGCAAACCAAACTAAATATTAATCACTTGACAGCTGACAAAATGGCCGCCAGTTAAAAAAGTGATGCCAACTTAAAGTTCTATACGTCTATAAAAAACACCCTTTATATATATATATTTCTGGCCTGTGTTGCCACTGAGTGCTGCCAAGTGCAATCTGACATTTCCATTGGAAAGTTTGTCATTTTTAAGCATAATCGTACTCAAAACGTTTTGGCGTACGACCATTATTTGTGTTGTTTACAGTGACTTGAAAAAATTAATATAGAAAAAAATGGAATTAACTCGTGAACATTTTCGTGCCATCATTTTTCACAACATTCGACGTGGATTATCACGACAAGAGTGCATTGATGAACTTAAATCTTTGTATGGCGATGAAGCACCATCCTATAGCACTGTGAAAAATTGGTATAATGAATTTAATCGTGGCCGAAGCTCGCTCAAAGACGAATTCCGTGAAGGTCGTCCAAAAACGGCTGTTGTGCCAGAGAACATTGATGCCGTGCGTGAACTCATAATGCAAGATCGACATGCGACATACCGAGAGATAGAGACATCCTTAAACATTTCTTCCACCAGCATACATTCGATACTGCATGAACTCCTGACCGTAAAAAAGGTTTGTTCTCGTTGGATCCCGCACAATTTGAAAGTCGCTCAAAAAAAGGCTCGTGTCGATTGGTGCAAAGAAATGCTGCAAAAATACGATTGCGGTGCTTCAAAAAACGTTTATAAGGTCGTCACAGGTGACGAATCATGGATCTATGCGTATGAGCCCGAAACGAAACAACAATCGACCGTGTGGGTCTTCAAAGACGAGCAAAATCCAACGAAAGTTGTTCGTGGAAGAAGCACTTCGAAGCAAATGGTCGCCTGTTTCTTCGGCAAAACTGGTCATGTGGCGACTGTTCCGCTTTAGCAACGTAGGACGGTCACTTCTGAGTGGTACACTACAATTTGTTTGCCTGAAGTTATCGGAGAAATTCGAAAAACCAACAAGAGAAGACGAATCATTGTTCAACATGACAATGCGAGCTCTCACACATCGGCTCAAACCAGAGCGTTTTTGACCGGCCAAAACGTCGAATTAATGGGTCATCCGCCATACAGCCCTGACTTGGCACCTAATGACTTCTTCTTGTTTCCGCACATCAAGAAAAAAATGCGTGGTCAACGATTTTCGTCGCCAGAAGAAGCTGTTGAAGTGTTCAAAAACCATGTTTTAGAGGTGTCTCAATCGGAGTAGAAAAAGTGCTTCGACAACTGGTTTGAGCGCATGCAAAAGTGTATAAATCATGCTGGAGAATACTTTGAAAAACAATAAAACCATTTTTAATTATAAATATTCGCATTTTCACTATTAGACCAGAAATATATAGAGCAGCCCTCGTATATTGCAGACGTGAATATTTCAAGCAAAATTGATAGAATTACTCTGATAGGCGTGGCACTTTACATACAAAGCCTTTATTGATATTCCTATAGCCAAAGAACTTTGAAAAATCAAATTTTGTTCTTTTAAAAGGCAAACAATATTTGAAGATAAACCAGATGTTTGCTAGATTAAACATACAAAACATTAATGATCTATCTACTTGAATTTATGAAAGGTGTAGCGACTTAAATTCTGAAAATTTCCCCTCTTATATTTATCCAGCTAGACGTTAATGAATACTTATTACTGTGTATTTGGATAAATATAAGAGGGGAAAGTTTCAGAATTTGTGCCAGTAAACCTTTCATACATTCAAGTAGATAGATCAAAAAATTAATGTTTTGACACAGTAGGCGTGGCACTTGCCAAAAAAGACAAATGATAAAATAGCTGGAGAACTGCATTATTCTTATTTCTTAATTCTCTATCACCTCAATATCTGTTTTTCATTTTATTTTTTGTATTTTAGTTACTTCACTAAACTAGATTTACCTATATGGTGAAGGGTGTATAAGATTCGGCATAGCCGAATATAGCACTGTTGCTTGTTGTAAGTTTCTACGTAAGGTCAGACAAAACCTCGATACAACCTTTAAAATATCGATATTATTTTAGGGTTTTAATAAACAGTATTTCGTTTGCATTTATTGAATAACATTTTAAACAGAAGCAATGAAAATAATAAATCGTTGCTGCGTGAGATAAACCACATTTATATTTACATCAACTAAAACCTGTAGAATCTTTACGTTTGGTTTCATTTCAAATAAAATCAAATATAAATACTTGTTAATTTTAAATATGTATGCCTGCATTGTATGTATCCATAACAATGTAAGTTTATTAGCTTATTTATTAACGGCAATTAATATTATCTCCCTAACACTTAATACTTCAAATGCGATTCTAATAAAGGTCGTCGGTTACGAGTGGAGATAGTATGTAGTACTTTACTGTCACTGTTCACTGTCTGCAATTACATGAATAATAAGGAAAGCAAAAGTTGTCAACACGTGTAAAGCATCCGTGTAAGCTGCGTTCTTTAAGGTAATTGCTTAACTGGTAAACAAATGTGAGAGTTTAAGTGCAAACTTAGTCTTGAGTAGAGACAGAAAGAATTGTTGCAGCAATCTCTGTGTTACTTAATAGCCATGGTTTGTAAGTTGCTAAAAGGCGATTAAGTTTTAAATACTAATTCCAAAGTCACTGGAGTGTTGTGTAGAAACGAAAGATGAATAAATGAAAGCAAGTCGTAGCTTTGCTGATTTAGTTTTTAAACGAGAAAATAGTGTATTTCTGGATGGCTTATGACGAAGAGTTACTTAACCCTTTCGGGACTACTGGGATAATATGTCCCAGCAATTTTCAAACTGTCTTTTTTTCTTTATTTTCAATGCAATCGCCATGGAGGTAGAATTCCCAAACGTCCAAAAACGGATAGCCTCAATATTGGAGACCACTTGCAAGTAGAGCAAGAGAAGCGTTGTCGCTGTGTCCGCTGTTCTTCACTTGGCATAGAAAAGCGAACAAAGATGATATGCTCAGGTTGTAACAACGCCTTATGTTAATTGCATTCCTAAAATGTTAAAAATAAATGTAAACTTTTATCTAAATCTAATAATATTTATATTTTAGTTATCTTTTTAATTTTGAATCGCTCTTCGAGAACACTGATTGGAATTTTATGTCCCATGAAAATACTTATTGGGATTATATGTCCCAGGATAAAAGAACGAATTTAAAATTTTTAAGTATGGAGAACTTAATACTTTGATTATACCTTTTAGAATATGAAAAAAATTTTACCATACATAATTTGGTTTTCAAAATAAAACTCCGTCCCGAAAGGGTTAACAAGAAACTCAGACGTAAAGTTTAGGCCAGAACTCGTATAAACTTTCTGGTACTTTATTATCGAAATATTGAGTCCAATTTATGAAAAGAAGTTTTTCCAACTGTGTTTTATAAATACCAAGTGCGTAATTACAGCCTCCAAAAACTTTTTAAAACTTCTTGAACTGTGGACAACTTATTTTGAGATACAAACTGAAAATTCAAAATAAACTTTAAAAAAAGACATGTTTTCTGGAGGTCGATCAAGCATTTCTTTAAGCAACTTTTTAAAAACAGAAAACAACTTTCTTGTAAAATCAACGTATCAGTTACATCTAAACAGTCTTGTTCAATTCAGTTTAACATTCTGCGCCGAAATCAGTGTTGTCTATATTCAAAAATGATTTTTGTAAATGAATTTTTTCTTTCAATTTTATGTTAATTCGTGGCAATTTCCTTTATTATTACTTTTGTTGTTGTCGATGCCAATTCTCATTTAAATTTAACAACTTGGAATTTTTTATGCCACTGCCTCTTTTAAGCGCCTGTACCTTTTCACATTTAATTAAAAATTGATATATTTGTATATTGGTATGCACTAGGCGGATAAAAACGGTACGTAAAAATACACCGATATATTTTTTTAAATACAATGTTATCGTAGAGAAAATTATAAAAATTAGACAAAAATTTCGCCAAGTATTTTAAATACCGCCAACTATCTCGTCTCTCGAAATTTCAAAATTTTTAACTGACAACACTGCATCGAAATTAAAAGTTTTGCATGCTTTAGATGACTTAAGGCGCATTTATATATAAGTAAGTAACAAACAGTGAAATACAAAAAAATGGAATAAAAGTCTGGAACTTCTAAACTTATTACTCGAACTACAATTTATAGAGGAGATCATAAGCTTTACGCCTATTGCATTCGGATACACCCGTTTCAGTGCAGGGTAGCACCGCAGGGCGTCAAAGTAGGTAAGCTCGAATTTGACAAATGTTTCAGAGCTTATAACTTTATTAAAAGTAAACCGATTTAAAAAAATTTACTTTTAATAGTCTACATAGCTAGATAAAGTAAAAACGTGCTTGGAGTTTGCATGGTAACTTTAATACTTTTAGAAATATTCGACTTTTAAATTTAAAACACAAACTGCCGTATTCATAGAAAATCAAAATGGATTTGAAATATATTTTAGGACAAATTTGTATGAAAAATTTGTCATAAAACATATTTCACAATTATTTTATTTTCTATGAATACGGCAGAAAATTTTTACCTTGGCATTTTTTAGTTTTTTACCGGTAGTACAAGATAGCACTATTTTAAAAACAGATTTAGAAAGCTTATACTTAAGAAATAACTGATAAAAAAAATTTCAAATTTTTGAAAATATCAATAAAGGTATAATTTTTAAGCTTTTGAAGAGGAACGAAATTAAAAACTTAAAAAAAAAAAAGTTCGAATATTTGAAGAAATGTAGAAATGTAGATGTATCTGCTGATCATTTTTGCTATAGGAAAAGCTATGCAAATGCTTAGCCGACTGAAATGTCACTTAGTCGTAACGTTTCAACCTGCTGAAAATAGAATTTCAATATGAGGTTACGTGATACATGTAGCCAGTGATGGTAAATATTATCATAAATTGAATTGAAGTACAAACCCCCTTTTAAAGTACTTATTTGTCCTTTTTTACTTAAACTTTGAAGTTGTTAAAATTGATCACACACAATATAATTTTAAAGAAATTATGACGTTTTTCACACATACTGCTTGTTATAATTCGTTTAAATTCACAGCTGTGACGTAGGCTGTATGCAACTTGAAAGCAAACTGCTTTTAAGATGACAAAAATGTATGGCGGCATAATATTTGTAGAAATAAAAACGAAGAACAGTTCCAGAGAATTATGAACAGCTATTACGTTCAAGAGTAAGTTGAAACACTCAACTTAAAAGAAAAATTGAAAGCAACCCCGTTTCAATTTAAAAAGTATAAGTGTATTGGTAAAAAAAATGTGTATGTATTAAAACTTGACACAAAACTTGAAGCAAAACTTGATCTTGTAACCCTTAAGTTATGTTATACACGTAATGTTTTGTAAAATTGTTAGGCTAAAACAACATCACTTTTAGTACCATTGAAATATTTACGTACTTTTTACACATAATGGACATCATTGGTTTGAACAGCTGTGCGTTATTTATTAATAAACAGAAATATGTCAAAAATACATGATACGTTTTTACACAACTACATTTACATTTACTGTATAGCTACATTTACTTTACATTTACGATTTCTACGGTCGGCTAAATGTACCTTTAGGTTTTTATTGAATTTCTTGTTTTTACTACAAGTAATCATTATACTAAATATAACCATTGAATAAGTTTTTGTTATGTATAAATAAATGTTTTTGTGATTAATTCCGTTTAAAAATTTTTATATATTTTTATATTTAGTTTCTAAACATATTACTTTTAATTTCATTTCTAATATTTTTTACTATATCATGAAGATTTGTTTCTAAATTACTTTTTGTGTTGCTGCTAAAAGAAGATGTACACGTAGAGAAATAACGTGTGTGTGATATGATTTCAATAACCATGTTATGTTCATTGTGAAAAAGTATAGTTGCCAAGAACAAATTATAGTTGTTTTCAACAAATCTTTAGTCACGACAATCATTTTTTTGTTAACGTTTGACCATTATATAGTTACAGTGCACAATATTACAACATGGTTAGTTTTAACTTCAAAAAATATGCACTTAACCAAAGTTTTATTGCTTATTAAAAATAATATAATATATTTAACAATTATATAATATTTTAAATCAAAGTATAATCAAAAGCAAACAAAATAATGTTTGTGTTTTAAAATATTTTGTCCTAGGTCTTGACAGAATCCCTTTCTACCAGTTTAGTATTTTTTTTGTTAGCGTAAAGTTGAAAATGCTGTTAACATAAAAAATATACATGTATGTACAAAATATATAATAAAAATATTTAATAAAATAAAAAATAAAATTGCCGTTTTCACAAGCTCTGCTAAGGTGTAGGTAGTATTGCATACTACCTTTTGTTTACTTCTTTGTGAACAACCATTGTATCAATGTGCCATTGTACATTGTACTTCATACGTCAAAAACTAAATAAGAAGAAGAAAAGTGCTATTTTTCATTTGTTATTTATAAGCCAAATGGGGGAGAAAACAGAAAAAAGTAAATTAATAAATTTTTTGTGTGAAAAATATAGTTTCGATATATTAATGGTTGACTCAAGTAAGTTATAACCGTTTTCCTTATTTTGTTTACATATTTTAAATGAATAAAATTAATACAGGTGATGAAGAAGATGAGGATGAAATTCAAGACATTTTTGGGATGAACCTAATGTACCTGCTCTCCAGTCGCAGAAGCATACATTTAGGGCTACCAAAATCATCATTATGGCATAATCGAGTTTTAAGATATTTTGATGAAAACAGATTTCTTCATATGATACGACTACGGCCAGAGGAATTTGCCTATATATTCAACCTTATAAAAAATGACGATGTTTTTCACACAATTGGCGAAAGGCTCCAACTACGCATTGAATTGCAGCTTAAAATTGTACTTTACTGCTTGAGATCTTCAGGAAATGGTGCTTGTGTTCATAAGGTAGCATCTCTTTTTGGTATAGGTGATGGCGGTACCATACAAAATATTAGAAATCGAATCATTAAAGCAATGTTAAATCTTAAAGAACAGTTTTTAGATTGGCAGTGAACAAACGTTAACATATGTTTTCAATATACCCACTCCTACTATATACAACAGAAATGACTTATTCCACTTTCTAATAAATCAGTCAAATCAATAAATTAAATAAATAAAACTAATAAAAATATCTTTTAATTCAATTTAATTTAATATAATTCACACATGAACACAAAAATAATAATTCATTTAAACATAAAACATTTAAACAAATACAACGTTTGAAAAACATATGAAAAAAAGTACTAAGTGTTGTATCGCATGTTTGCATGAAAATTATCAACAACACAGCTAGCACCGTTGTATTTTGTTAGCACTTAGCACGTACTAGGGGGCTTGTGAATAGGGCAAATATATAATAAATAAAATATATAATAAAATAAAAAGGTAGGCAAAACATTTCCAAACAGCTGAAATAAATATAACTCCTTATATTTGGTCTTAGGCACAATTGTGAAACCATTTACATATCTTCAATTTTAGGAACCATTTTCAACCATATTATGATATTTTTATTTAACCATTTATTGTTTATATTTAAACATTATTATGTTTATACTTTACCATGTTATTGTTAAGCTTGACAACAATATGGTTGGAAAATCAACTTTATAATTATTAAACGTAACAATACTTTTTTTTGCTAGCAACAACATCATACAACCGTAGTATGTTGCTCTTAGATTATAGTTACTTCAACCATGTTTTTTCTTTGCGCGTAGTAGTTGTACCGTATTCCCTTTGTAAGTTATCATTCACTACATTATACGTTAAACATATATTATGTAATGAACAGCAAACATTAAGGATTTTAACTTGCTTTTCTGGATATTATTTCAGTTCTCTCGCTGCTAAAAGGCAACGAAATCTGAATTTAAGCAGACCAAACGTTTTTTCCATGATCGACCTTCCTTTGGAATGTTGATCGTAAAAAAACGATTCGGAAGAGTTCTCACTAGTATTTCTGTATGGCGTCAAAGTCTATGGCTCCACAGGATAACCAGAATCACCTTAAAGATAACCATTTACTTTTTTTTACGCTAAAAGAGAAAAAGTGTGGATATTACCAAGAATTCTAGTTCCAGTATCTTCATCTTCCAACTTTTATTTTAAATATTATATCCAAACATTAGAGTCATGACATGCGCCTCCAAAGCGTCCATGGACAGCTCTTATGTACATTTCATGGTCACAAATCTAAAGAAAACATGAACGTATGTATATTTGTTCAAACGTATTTAATTAGCATGTTCATTTAGATACTTGTATATATGAACATTAAATCTTACTACCATAGCATAATATGTATGTACAAAATAAGTTTATAAGTTTCCTGTTGAATTATAAATGCTCATTTTTATTAACTCTTATTATTTGTACCTCCTGGTTTGACAAATTTATTGTTAAGAGACCTTTTTGCATCTATTTTCTTCTCCTCACTCATTGCGAAAACAATCACCCATATTCTAGTTGTCGGCGTCGTCACATATCAATTTTGATATTTAAAATAACTTTTAAGGTATGGCGAAATTTAAATTTAAAGTCACTGGCGGTGAAATGTTTAAGCAATTTTCAATCAGTCCGCTGGAAGAAGCTGTGGCAAAAATTCTTGAAGAAAATGGCCATGCAATAATCAAACTGATTTACTGCAGGAGCACAGCAAATTAAAAATATTGCAATTCTGCCTAAGAAGTTTTCTTTTCAACATAAGTTTTTTTTTCTTCGAGCTTTCATCATCAATTAAATCAAAACTTTCTTTACTTATAGAAAACATTTTACCATTAAAGTATCAAACAGAAATAAAATTTAACAAAACACTTTCATTTCATAAAAATCGATAAACCGTCGACGTCGTCGCAGGAATGTTATAGAGTGCAAAATTTTTATTGAATTGACGCCGACATTGATACGAAGTGATATTGATACTAAAACGACCACGACACCAACAACTAGAATAAGGGTGATAATATTTAGGACAAAGATTTTTTTTGTATTGCTTCACCTACCTCCGAAAAACAAAAATAGGACACAGGCATTCACAATAAAACGAGAAATTTTAAGATGGCTACCATCTTTAATGTCGGAGGGGTGGCACTTGATCTTGAGAGTACTTTTCAGAATGATTTTAATCTTTGATACTGAATACAGAGTTCTGCTATTTTGTATACTCGTAACCATTATTTAGTGTTTTAAGTTTGGCGTTTTTTATAAATTTCTACTACAAATATCGAATTTTACAAAACTTCTTTTATTCGTAGTATAAGGTAATCCGTACATATACATATTTCTATATTAAACTGCTTAATAAGAGGTTAATAAGAAAAAATCGCTAAAGTAAAATTCACAAACGCTTAATAGCACTATTACGCTTTTATTAATCATTAATAAATTTCAAATATTTAATGTAGCAGTTACCCTTCTTCAAACCTTTAATAAGTTTTGAAAAGCATTTTTCCCGTAAAATTTTTTACTGCAAAAGTGTGAAAAACTATTAATAAAAAAATATAACGAATATAATAAATTTAATTTCTACAATAGGTAAGTGTTTAAAACATACTTAAACATAAATTGCAACTATATGTATTTATTTACACCATTTAAGACCACAAAATGCAAATGAAATCAAACACAATAACGCCCAAATTATTGTAGGGTTTTGAAGCAGCGTTTTCGTAATTTATTAGATGAACTTACAATTAGTTTTTCAAAAGGAAAAAATTTAGTTATCTGCAGAACAGATAAAGTGAAACGATACGTTTCCAGGTAATAAATACCAAATTAACTATTAATATTTGGGAAAAATGTGTTTATAATAGAGAAAATACCATAAAATAATTAATTGTTCTTTTATAATTAAAGCATTGTATTTTATTGATTTGAAAATAAAAATGATAAATAAAAAATTCACAAATTTGTATCATAGATAAACAAAATAATATAGTGATGTACAAACAGTAATGCCAAACTCGGTATTTGGATACTTTTTTGTACTCGTTCAGTGAATCATTTTATAAAAAAAGGTTAAACACCATTTTTTTATTACAAAATGAAAAATTTATTATTCGGAATCTTTTAAATTTAATTACTTTACTTTATTCGTGCTTGATTCCTTCAAATATAAATATTTCATGATATTCTCATGAAATATTTATTATTTTATACTAAACTACAAAATGTTTGCTGTGTTTTTGTGTAGAACATTTTTGAGTTGTTATTGTCTTCTGTCTTATTGATTCAATGGAGTTCTCATTTAATCAATTTGGCTTTTGATATAAGACTTTCTGTTTTTCTATACAAAATTTGGGTAAAATCCACTGATGAGCTATTTGAGCAGTAGTGAAATGTCCATATGGATATGCTTTCCCCGCAGTAATACATTTCATTTTGTAGTTTAGTATAAAATAATAAATATTTCATGAGAATATCATGAAATCTTTATATTTGAAGGAATCAAGCACGAATAAAGTAAAGTAATTAAATTTTTTTATTACTTTAAATTTTTTCTGATATAAAACAATAAATAATAATAAAATAATGATAATTTGAGTTATAACAAATAATATTATTGCTGATTTAATTATTCTTTTTTAGTTATAAAAACATTATTCAGGTATCTGGTTCATTATGGTATGCATCACTAAACGTAAATTTACATATAATATGACATGATGTTGCCAACATACAACTACAATACTATTAAAATCGTTTAATGGTTAATTTTGCGTTATTAAACGTTTGTGAATAAAAATTCTTATTAATGGTTAATAAAACAAAAAGTGTTTAATAACTAAAGTACACATTAGGCGCACAATAAGAAATTTTTGTGAATAAGACTGTTAGAGTTTAGTTTTCTTTCTTAAAAATATGTAATTTCGTTAAAACACAAATGTGAAAGCACCTAATTTTAACGGTATAGTAGTATTAGAACATTTAAAAGCACATTTCATTTCTGTAATTAGAAATTTTTTAACACTGTCTGCAGAACTGTGAACTATAGGAAATTTTACCCATTTTTTTTTTGCCAAAATTAAAATCAAAATTTTTGCTAAGTTTATTTATTTATTATTTTTTTTTTTGTTTTTATTTTTTTACTCTAATATAAAGAAACAATAAAAAAAAGTAAACATCTCCGTTTTAATTTTTCGAAAGAATTGACTGACTGTTACTTTATCACATGTTATGCTTGCGATTTGTAAATTAGTTGTCAAAAAACGATTGAGTGCAGTGAATTTTGTGATGGTTTGTAATAAAAAATTTCATAATTTGCAAAAACTAAGTAAAGGAAAATAATTTCAAAGGTGAGCATTTTTCCAAGTGACTACTGCATGTAAAATTCAGAGTTATTCAGTACATGGCGAGAGCAACACAACGAATATAACAAAAGAGCCGCTATATCTACCCATGTCTTTTCATATTTTAGTGACAGTGATTGTTCCGAAAACTTTTAACAATTTTAACAATTTAACAATTAAGGAGCGGTCAAGAAAATTTTGTTCAAATATGAATATAAAAGCAGCATGCTGTTTGGCTTAGAGGTAATACTTCAATGTAAAAAGAAATCATTCAAATTGGTCCTGCCGTTTGGCTGTAATTAATTTTGACCAAAAAAATAGGTAAAATTTCTTATAGTGCTATGGAATAAATATTTAAAACCACATTTTTCTAAATTTGAGTATTAAGAAAATTATGAATGACACGCAGACGAAGTCGTCGGCGCTACTAGTATATGTATGTATATTTTAAATGTAAGTTTGTTTCTTCATTTGTGCTCACTGCTCAGCAGCTGAACCGAAAGAAATTGTATCAGAAGAAATAATAACTGCTTTAAATTTCTTAGCCATCTTAGTCTTCTTTTCAACATCTTTCGCATAAATATAAAAAATAAATTCTTCATAAAAATAATATTACTAATAAACTTTAAAACTTGATTTAAAGTAGTTTTTTCTACGATCAAAATTATTTAAATATGCATTCTTATTCTTGACATAAAATGGAATGTTGACACTACTGAACAAATATTAAAGAATTAAGTAATCAATACCGAGTTCTCATATTTCTTTTTGAAGTCAACCAAAAAAAGACACCGAATAAGAAACTGACTAGCCACGTTAAACGGCTGATAATTGAGCCGCCGACAAATACGGCGACTCTCCTCTCTGTGTCACAATCAATTTTTTTTTGTTTAAGATAATGTTATCTATTGTGTACCATTGCTGCTATTATTTTCACAGTCTTGTAATCTCTGTTTTAGAAACAATAAACTTAAATATTTTAACACAAACAATTTTATTTTTGAAGCAAAATTTATGTTTTCATCATTCAAAGTCAAAAAATACTTGTAAAATTTATAAAATACAACAACAACTACAACAATGCTGTACATTACAGTGACTGATGTTAAACACAATTTTTGTGTGCCATTGCTTCATTACAAATGTTTAATTACAAGAAAAAACTGGGTTCAAAATGACTAAAAAATTAAATTCTTGCAACATGATTTGTACACATCCTTTTACACAATTACAGACAGTCACACAAAAACATAAGAGCATTTACATATGTACATACATTTTTATATGTTTAATTTTGCTTTTACTGAAAAGAGTGAAAAATTAAAGATATCAAAAATTTTAAGGCGTTAATAAATAAAATTTATTTTTATCACTAATAATGTTAATAAAATAAAATTGGCCTACCCAGGGTCTTGGTATCTTATGCCGCCGGCCTGTTCTATAAATAAAACCAACTCACTTACGTCCTAATGGTCCACTAATGGCAACTGAGTAAAGAAAGTTTCAAAGCATTTACAGCATAGGTTAAGTGCCTATGTCGCAGTCTAAAAGATCTGTAAGATCGCTCAGCCTTTTACTGCCTACAAAGATTGCTAGCTTTATAGAAAGTTCCAGGCAGCGACATGGAGATTTTCTAAAATCTCCTCATTTTTATAACAATTTATGTACACCAGCAAAAGGCGATGGTAATTTAGAAAGGTCCCCACTAGGACTGTAATGCTTCTACAATTATACTCCAGCCAGAAAGACTTCGAAGTCCAGCGAGTAATTCTGTAAGGTCATCTAAAAGTTCCACTAAAAATTCGACTTATCTTTGACTTCAATCAGTGTTGCCAAAACTTTTGAACCAATTCCCGCTAGATATTACTTTAACAAACGCTAGAAACCGTTAACTAGTCGAAAAAAAAAAACGCTGAAATAAGCCGCTAAACATTTTTATGAACAAATTGGTTTATAATACTAAGGGCGCGTGTAAAACGGTAGCAAAGTACTCTTATAAGTAAAATTTTGACAGTTCTAAGGTGAATAAAATTTCACTAGCCCTGCAAAATTTTTGACAAAAGCTTAGAAATATATGACACAAATTTGTAATTGTAACTTTTGAAAATTAATGAATGTACGTACATATATAGGTTTGTATGAAAAATAAAATATTAAATAACTGCTACGATGACATTCCCAAAAGAATTGAAATAAGCAACGGAAAAAATTTTTTAATTAATTCATTTTTCAAATTATAAAAATTTCTTTTTTATGTAGAAACGTCAAAATTTCATATTGCCAACAAAAATATCATTTTACTTAGCAGTAATATAAAATTTTCTCCCCATAGAAAAAATTTATTTAACCATAGTACGTTGCTACCGTTTCACACACGCCCTAACTGCCGTGTTCATAAAATTAACTTATACTTATTTTACTTTTTTATGAATATGGCAATAATTGTTTATCTTTAGTTAAGATTTCGAATAATTTAATCTATATCTATCCATTCATTAGCTATATTAGTTTCGTTTTGAAAACTGGAATCATTTTTGGAGATTTCTATTAAGTTTGGAAATTTTTTTGAAACCTCGTAATCGACGCAGCATTTGTTATACCAACAAAAAAGAGGAAAATTGACATACACAACGGTTAAAATAGCAGTTTTATTGCCTCAATTAAAATATATGTATTCTGTTACTTACCTTTGAATTAATTGTTTTAACGTTTTTAAAAATCAAGGCAACAACAGATAATCTATATATTTATATAAAAGGTTACAAATTCATAGTTAATACTGCGTTTCGACTGACTTGAAATAAACTAGTTTTGAGAAAAACACTTCGAAGTGTTTCCATTGAATTCGAATTTGTGACGTCACACTGACATTTATGCGTATAAACTATGTTTTTTTCAATAGTTTTTCTTGGTACTTTAACATACTTTTCTTTTTATGTTTTTTAACACTTTTATTGTAACAAAAAATATTATTGCTTTCAAAAATTTAAAAGTAATTGTTACTTTTTATAAAAAAACGAAGTTAAACTTAAATATCCTAGACACAACACAGTGTTGCAAGCGCATAATAAGTTCGCAAAAAATACATTTACGACATGCTTAAAAAAAACAAGTGATTTAAGTGGTTTTGGTACCATGAAAAATGTACACGATTTGAACATGACTTGAGCAAATCAAGTGTTTTGGACAAAATCACGTCAATGGAAACGCACTATAAGCTTACTTTGTAACAAACAAAACTTATTGCCGCATAAAATGCTAAAAACCTGTCAAATAAAATTTTTCGCAGCTAAAAAACCACTTAGCGTTTTTTTTTCTAACTGCCTGCTTCTAATAGGAAAGAAACCACCAGATCTAGCGGGAAAACCGCTGTTTTGGCAACACTGACTCCGATGATCAACTTTCCGACCTTGTAGTTGAGATCCTGATCTAGCCAATTCGTTCGCAATTTACTTCCGGGTACATTTTGACGTCCCAAAATATAAAAGAGTTCAAAGTTGGAATGTTTCATTATCTTGTGTAGAGACATCCAGTATTTCCTAAATAATCAAGATGCCAAGCAGACACCGAATAAGGAACTAATAGCGGCTATATTGTAGTAGAAGTAGCAGTTTACCGCGTTATTGACAGCTATGTTAAACAGCCTAAACTACATCATTTCTGGAATATAGGGATGAAGGTGCCCCGCCCTCATCTGGGATTCATCCGAGAAAAACTCAAAAACATTATTATTGTGGGCAGAAACTGACTTCGTCAGGAAGTGCCAAGAAATGTTATTATTGACATAATAATTAAACAAAATTTCAATTTTACCACAGGTGGCAAAGAAGAAGAAGATGTTATGGACCGGTTGACACGGCGAGGTTTCGGCCTAGCTCTTCTTTTATTTCTCAGGTGGTCCCAACCCTTCCCGTCGGCCGCGTATCCTAACACAAAAAAAAGGTATAAATAAACTGAAACTAACACCACCAAACACCACAAGAACATTAACATATGGAGAATGATCTTTATCTCCTGTTCGTGCCCACTTAACCTTGTCGTGGTAGTTCCCTCACCATTTTTTTTATTCCACGACCCAAAACCCACTCGACCACTTCCCCACTTACCTTTCCATCATTGCCGTTACCACTTTAAATTAAGCTGCCATACTGCAAATATCCAACAGATTATTCATTTAACATAATTTATTATTACAAATTTTAGCTACAGACAATAATAACAAAAAAGATTTCTTTTTAACAATAATATAAATTCTTAAATAAATAATATGACATAAAATAAATTACTTAAATTATTAAATAAACTAATACCTAATGTTTTTTTTTCTCCTTTTTTTTTACTTTTACTTGTATCTTTTTAAATACTTTTTTTTCAGCCTATTTTATGTAACAAAAACAAAATCTTCTAAAACAAATATATTGTTTAACACACCAATATACATATATTTATTTGGGCCAAATGTAGACCATATGATAGAAAGTCGCTTATCTAGGGCTTAAGTTAATTCTTCCCTATTATGGGTCTCCGGATTTTTTTTTAATACTCAGCCTAAAGGAGCTCCCTGAGGTTATCTGATCTCTTTCCTGGTAAATCACAGAACGTTCACTAATAAATCCCGTTTTCCTTAAGCTCTACTCAAACTCTCTTTTTTTACGTTATTTAATTAATATATGTATATGTATATAAGCTTATTCTGTTAATTTGTATATAATTTCTTTTCACTAAAATTTAACAAAAATTTAATTTTTCGGCTGTTGAGGGTCAAGTGTAAATAAACAAAAGGTCTACATGCACACTTACTTACAAAATACTTATGCTACTTAACTACACTACTGTTTAAAAGAGATTCTTTTGTTTTGTTTGTGTGCACTTGTGCGATTTTCTCAGATACTTTGTTTCTGTTTCCTTTTTATAATATCTGCTTTCCGATAATTTTACATTTGGCAAGGTCGATAAATATTTAAAAACATCTTTTTTTTTGACGAAACTACACCATACATTCACTGACTATATTCAGTTTCATAGGTAAGTATAGCAACACAATTTATACTTTTTTACTTTTTTTTTTGTAGTTTTAATAAGAATTTTTTTCTAACTCCGGAGATAGGGGTAATTCGTTATTACAATTCTGCAACTCCTAATATAAAACAATACTCGTTCCGTCGCAATTACAATAAAAAAATATTACCTGGCTATTTAATTTCCTCTGGGCTTCGGACAGTTGTTTCATTAGTCAGTTCAGACCCAATAGCCAGCTATACCACAAAAACGAACCACTTATTAGTATTTCAAAAATTTACTGCACTGATATATGACTTACGTTTTTTTTTTTTTTTTTTTATTTGCTCAACACCAAATACGTTTTACGGTTTTTTTTCTACCGCACAGAAGATTTTCTGGGCACACAGGATTTAAGTGCTTATTCAACACTAACTCTTTTTTAAACTATTTTTCACTTCTTTGAAATTCTATATTTAAGTTCTCACTTTACACTTTCTGTTTCACTGACTTCACTTAAATGTCCTAAGTTACTAACGTGCCTCTATTTATACTAGCTCGCCTGCGTTTATCTTTACGATTTTCTTCTATACATATTATAACACTTTCACAGATATTCCAGACTTTATTGCGCCAATGTTTACCGCCTCTCACTTTCATACAAACATATCTATGTAAAGGTTTTCCCACGAAAACTGGAAAAACCAATTTGGGTTGATTTTTCGCGGTTTTTTCAATCCCCCTACCTTCCACACTCTTTTCCTACCAACTTGCCCTCCTTCTATCAGGCCAACACAGTTTTTATGCAGTGGTTTGATTATATACATACATTTGAATTTTTTTACTATTTTGCACCTCCATACTAATTTTAACTGCCAAATTTATGAATGACTATCCGTCCTCGCTTTTTGGTATCGATATTCTCCTAAATAAGAGTGTACATTATTATCGTTATCCAACACTATTTCTGTTTTGTTTTTTATTCTAGAAGAGGAAGCAGACCAAATGGACAGAAGCAGAACAAGTAAGTATTTTCTATTTTTTTATAAATTTAATTATTTAAATAATTGTTCTCCTTTATTTTCCAAGATAATATGCAAGTAAAACAGACAGCATCCATACACAAACGTTTATCTGTTTGTTCCCATCATCTATACACTTCTGCGCCTACATGTTTGCAAAAAATATTTTTTTCTTTTTAGTGCATGAACAATTCCCAGTTGACCACAATCTCGGATTTCAATTTTCATATCAGTTGACATACTATTTGAAACAGATATAGTAACTAAAACCGCCCGCAACAAAGAGGAACGTTATTCTCGTAAAAACTCTATTTTAACCTAAACTTGTAGTACAGGAACAGTTTTCGGTAAAATAAGGATGGCGCTGAATCCCAAAGTTGAGTACGGAAACGCACCTTGTGCGTCATTTAAAATAATAACAAATGACAATAAATAAAAAAGAAGACACTGACAACCTTACTGCCATCCCTAAATTAGAGCGTAAGACGCAAAGCAATGTAATTCATAGCTTTTGCGCTAGAATGTCATCCCTAAATAACAGCGTCAACTTTGTGTCTTTAACAGTAATGTTAACTAATTTTATTTTATAAAACCCGCTGTATAAAAATAAAAACAGAGATAAAACCGCTAGATTGCCTTAAAAATAACTAATTGGTCACTACTTTTCAGCCATAACAAAACAAAGCAACGAGCAGCCAACTTCACTTCCTAACGCACTGTCAAAATTGGATTTTCCAATTGCTAAGCGTTGACGCCGTGCTATTTAGGGATGCTTCATACATTTTGTATGAACATGAGAAATTTTGACAGTTATCTTGCGCTTTACGCGCTAATATAGGGATTGCAGTTAGCGCCATTTAAAGACTAATTGTACTATGCGCATGGGTACAAATAACCAAATTAGTACCACAAATATGAGTTTTTTTTAATTTGTTAAATGTAACAAATATGGTACTTAATATGTTTTATATACCAGTACGCAATTAACCTATAAGTATGTACCAGTGTTGCCGTTTGGTTACATTTTTTGTAAATTTTGAAGGCTCCACGTAACATGTATAATTTTATTATATATGGCCAAATTTTTGTAACTTTTGGTACAGATACGAAATACAGTAATATGGATGAAAAAGTACATGTTTCATTATTTGAGGTAAGAAGCTCTCTTAACATATCAGATCGATTTTATTAATAAAGGTTACTTGCAAATGCTATCAAAATCCTATATAAGTTTGAAATAAACAAAAAATAACGTCTCTGAAGTTTTACTCTGTTCAATTCGTGAGAAACTACGAAATGTTTCTTGTTTGATGTTTAGAAACAACATAATGTTTCTGGCAACAATTTTGGTCAACTTTGAAATAATATAGCTACATTTCGTACGGAAAACTAAGTATATATTCTGTTTAAACTTGCGAACATTGTTAGCATCTTCAGTTATTCCGCTTGAAAAAATTGACAACTCGCTAGTGGTACCATACCAATACCTCGATTTAGAAGAGAGTGAGTTGTCTTTTAATTTTCTTGAAAAAGTGCCGAATTATATTACGGAAAAATTGTCAGTTCTTAATTGTTAAAGTTTTAAACAAACAAGATTTAAATTTGTGAAATTTGGTATTTATAAAATAACTAAAGTGCACATAGAAAAAAGATTGGTAAAAATTCATTTGATATGCTTAAAATTTGATTACTAATATAATTATTTGATTTTTAATATAAATAAATTATAATTTTGACTAATTTTTAACACTAAAAGCTAACATATGATATTTGCGTCCAAATGTTGGTTGTAAAAGCTCTTAAAAAAGTTATCGTTACCGATTTGTGTATTTACTAAAATCCATTGTATTAAATGGAAAATACAACCAAACTTATGCAGCATATTACTACTGAATACCAAATTTTGGTAGTTAGAATCATAAAAATCAATTGTGTCGTTTAAAATCGAAAAATGTTCGACATAATAAAAATGAATTTGTAGACATTATACAAAAAAATAATCAATATTTCAGTTTAAAAATACAAAGATACATATACTATTAGTGGTGAAAAGTTCTCCAATATTGTAGAAAGGTAAGTCCAAAATCAATCTTACAAAGACATTTTTAAATTAAAAAAATTCTGAAATGTTAAATACACTTTGCAGCAGCAAAACTGGCGGTATGGGATGAAAATTTGAAGAAACTACATATATATGTCGTAAAGAAGGATCAGATGTAAAGGAAGGCTCTAAACATGAAATTTATAAAGTGTAATATTATTTCTGTAATTTATTTTTAAAATAAAAGTAAATATTAACATGTTTTATTTCATTCACAATAATACTTTATAGTCACCCAAGAATGATTTTTTTAAATAGTTGTGAGTGCCACATTCATTCTGTTATTACAACCGATTTCAATATAATACAAACAACCGACAAAATTCGATTGGCAACGAATTCGGTTCTCAGAACGAATTTCTGTTCTCTGTGTAGTAAATTCTTTCGAAGCTCTGTCTTTTAAAGAAAAAACTCAAACGAATTTATTAAAAAAAGAAACAACTTTAATTATTATATTTCTCTTAAGCCCCATATATGTAATTGACTTTTTGATTGAAGTTATGTACTTCACTAAACTAGATTTATTCCAAATGATATGGAAAAATCAGAGGCTGAATTTAAATTTTCTCTACCTCGTCTAGTGTTCGTCTAGTTTTGGCACAGTTGATTTTAAGCCGATCACAAATGGACAGACGGATATCGCTCAGTCGACTTTGCTATGCATAAAAACTCAAAATATATATGCTTATTGTAAAAATTACACACGGAATGACAAACTTATATATACCCTTTTTCCACCTGCGGTGAGGGGTATTAAGAGCAACTACTCTGAAAATCCCACATACAAACTAACTAACTAACTTGCAGCTAACAGAACAGCAATAGTAAAATTAGCAGTCTTCTCACAGAATTCTTGAAATGTGTTTTATGACAAATTTTCTATACAAATTTGACCTTAAATGCATTTCAAATCTATTTTAATATTTCATAAATACGATTGTCTATCCCTGTGTGCGTCGGTCATGTTATAAATATTTACAATGATCGCTTGTTTTGTAAATTTCAACTATTCATGCTGAAAATGTGTAATAAAATCTGTTAGCGGTTTTAATACACGAAAACATGTGAATGTTATGTTGTTTATTGGTATTTTAAATGTCAAAGTTTATTTTACATACATATGTACTTATGTGCAAAACACAAACCACATACATGAATTATGTTAGTAAATAATCACATGTTAAAACATAAAACATTTCCAAATCTAACGGTTGATGTACTGTTAGTTGAAATAAAAATAGAAACATATTTTTTTTTTGTTCACAAATTTATTTGCTTTATGTGTGTCATGTATCTAAAAGCATTGGTATATAAAATGTAATGAAGGATTTAGGAAATAAATTAGGTAACTTGGGTTAACCACTACACAAGGTGTTTTGGATGGGGAAAAAGATGATTTTAAATAAGTTATTTTATTACAGAGAACTGCACAAGTACACCGCAACCCATGAGTACACCGCATAGTTACTCTATACTTACTCTATACTTTTCATACTCAAGTATTTAAAACATCGCAATAAAAAGTTGCGGTGTTTATTTTACCCATTTCTGTAAAAACGAGTATCAAAAATATCGCAATCAGAATTTTAAGTATTTTTTATACTCGTACGCGAGAATTTTTTAATTCTCTTTATTTGTAAGCAACGTTGCCACATTTTTACCCTATTAAAGTTTTTTACTGCTGTTTTATGAAATACTGCATTGTATGCAGATCTATTTATAAACAATAAAAAAAAACAAAATTTGATCAAATCTATTGCTTAAACATTATAAACAGAAAAACAGACAACAACCGTTTTCATAGCTATGAAATAAAACACATATTTAATGAATAAAATGCAATAAAAACCGCTAAAGACACAGCTTTTGTACACTATTTAAAGCAGATATACTTATTTTGTTGCTGTTTTTTATGAACAATTATTTTCAGTTTATGCGCCTTGTTGTCATAAACGTGCTACTAACGGTATTAAGGAAAACAAAATGATAAAATGAATAGGTGAATAAAAGGAAAATTACTTAATTTTTTTAGTTTTAACAAAACTGTATATACGCAAATGTAATATTGCATTGACTGAATAGACATAGACCTCATAAATAATAATAAATAAAATAAACTTTTTAGTTTACATATTTTATTTTGTTAAATATAATTTTAGCTTTTATACCTATTTATTAATTTTTAAAATCTATTTGCTTAAAGAATAGAATTTTTAAATTTCTATCCTGTGTGACTTAAAAAAAAAACCCTAACAAAAACGTAATATAATAAACAATGAACTATTCTTGAGTTATTAGTAAACTTTTGTTGTGTTTTTAATAAATGAAAATATGGCGAATTTTACGGGTTCTATTAAATTTATTTTCTGTTATATATTAAATAAACTTTCATAATTTCAAAGAAGTATGTATGTTAGCTAATTTAGACATTGGCGACTTTTGATATTGTGTTTGATTTAATAATTCTGATCTGATAACTCTGTTTTCCTCTCACTACACACGTTAATATCTCTCTCTTGGTGTTTGTTTATTTTTATTTTTTATTTATTTTTATTTATTTTATTTTTCGTTAGTCTAGCACAACAAGATTAAGAATCTTATAAATTATAGTGCTAGTGAGATATACCAAAAATTATCATATAGTTGACACTAATAGCTTATTAACAATTAGTAACATACACTTAATACATAGTTTTCACCAAAAAAACACAATAATAAAGAAAAAATAGTTACATATTTAAAAATGAAAAAAATAAAAAAAATAAAAAAGGAAAAATATTTGAAAATGAGAAAAATTAAGAATTGAAATATTAATTAATTAAAGTATCTATTTAAAAAATTAAAATATATTTAATACATCATTAGAAAACAAAAATTAAACAGTGTAAAAATTTAACAAAAATACTTTTTTAACTCAGATTTAAACTTATTTGCGTTGTTGATTGATTGAATGTGGTTTGGGAGAAGGTTCCAAAGACTAATAGTGTTTATAAAAAACTGGCGTTGAGATAATAGGCATTTATATTTTTGTTGTATAAGTCTTTTTCCTCTATTCGATCTCGCAAATTTTAAACGTTTGAAGAGAGACGATGGCTCAGTTGTAGTTATTACCCTTTGTAAAAACAATAAGGTTTTATATTTGAGGTAATTTTCAAAAGTCATCTGGTTAATTTGGTATGAATAATTCGATATCGAGTCGTAACGGCGTTTATTATATACATATCTGGCGATATTGTTGTAGGCAATTTTCAGCTTTTTAAAGTCTGAACTATCGCATTTTGAAAAAATTTCACTTCCATACATTAGTGTAGGAATTAAATAAGTCTTTGCTAGCAGAAGTCTAACTTTGAAAGGTGTCGAGTACTTCACTGTCCAAAGATTGCGAAGCATGCTGTGCACTCGTCCAACTACAAAATTTATGTGATTAGACCATGAGAGTTTATTGTTGAAAATAACTCCCAAATTTTTGGAAGAGGTTACCTGTTCAATGGTATCATCATTTATTTCAAGTTTTATGGCATCAGTGCAAGAAGCTTTACTTTTCGAAAGAAGTATGTATTTCGATTTTGCGGGGTTAATACATAAACCGTTACAAGTAGCCCACTTATTAACATTAGCTAGGTCATCATTTATATTTTTTATAGAAGAGCGGATATTATCTATAGGAGTGCAGCAGTAAATTTGGACATCATCTGCATACATGTGTACATTACAATGACTAATTATATCTGGTAGATCGTTTATATATAGACAAAAAAGTAAAGGCCCAAGTATGGAACCTTGAGGGACACCTCTGCTGACTTTAAGTTCTTTAGAGCATTTGCCATTTAAATGAACAAGTTGAAATCTATCAAACAGATACGAAGCCAAAAGCTTGCATGCTGATTGTGAAAAATGAAATAGTTTCTCAAGTTTAGCCAAAAGTATTGAGTGATCGACAGTATCAAAAGCCTTACTATGATCAAGAAGTATTAGGAAGGATACCATGTTTTCATCAAGCTTAGCTCTTATATCTTCAATAACGTTTAACAGTGCTGTGATACAGCTTCTGCCTTTAACAAACCCAGATTGGACATTAGATAGAAGACTGTGAGTTTGAAGATGTTCGCTAATTTGATTACTCATAAGCTTTTCTGTAACTTTAGACAAAAACGGCAGGATGGCTATTGGACGGTAATCATTATTCGATTTAGGAATAGGGACTACTTTTGAGACTTTCCAGTCTAGAGGAAAAACAGATTTGGTAAAAATTGTGTTGATAATATGCGTGATGTATGGCAAAAGTTTGGGAACTATGGCTTTTAGGAAAATAGGGTTTATCTCTTCAGTGCCAACAGCATTTGACGCAATTGCTTTAAGACTACCTAAAACCTCATATTGGTGCACACAACGAAAACTGAAAGGGATTTTAATTGGAGCATAACATAGATCATTATAAATATTATATTTTGGTTGTGGAACGTTAATGTTAACAAATTTTTCATTAAGTTTATCTATGTTTATATCAGCATCACAAGATGTGTTGGCTTTATATCCAATACCTATTTTACGTATTTCCTTCCATTTGGATTTGCTATCAATGGCTTCATTGAATTTTTTATTATAGAATATAGTTTTCGCTTTGAGTATGTTCTTAACAACTTCTTTTCGCGCTGATTGAAATATAAGGTAAAGCTCTGTAGTTTTATATTTCTTCCATCTTCTATAAGCTGAATTTCGTTTCCTAATCAAGGCTTTGATATATGCGTTAAACCAGGGATGTTGATGAGCTTTAATTTTTTTTGTTCTCTGAGGGACACATGTGTTGAAAATCCTATTGACATGCATTTGTAAAAAGTGTATTTGGTCATTTACATCGTTTAGTGAATAAATTAATTCCCAGTTCGTAGAGTCAAGATTTTGATGTAAAAGTAAAATATCGATATTATTGAAATCTCGAAAAGTATAAGACGCCTCACCGTTATTTACAGGAGTATCATAGATCACAAATAGCACATCATGATTAGAAAAAACAGGAGCCGCAATTTGATCATATAAAAGAATTTTAGTTTTCTGATTAACGAAAACCAGATCAATAAGGCTATTAGAGGAATGGTGATAGTGAGTAGGAGTCTGTGTATTTACTGGAACTAGATTCAGAGCGAGCATATGCTCACGCAATGTATTGTTTGCAAGTAGGTTATTATTGAAATCACCAAGTATTAAAATGTCATTATATTGGAGAGAAACATCTTCCAAAACTTGAAATAGTGTTTCAAAGGGTACATCTCTATTGGGTCTGTACACACAGCCAACTAGAATTTTATTCCCTTCTTTGGGAGATAACTCTAGAAACAGGTATTCAATGTGACTACTGGCTATGGATTTTAATTTTACTTTGCATTTAATTCCATTTCTGACATAAATTGCAACCCCACTCCCTTTGGCTTTAGTTTCAATTCCGTTAATAATAACTTTTCTATCTGACCGAAAAAGGTTAAAACCACGCATTTGATAAATAGAATCATCAACGTCTAATGGAAACCAGGTTTCAGAGATACATATTATATCGACACCAGCCGATTCAAAAAGGTATTTAAACTCGTCAATCTTACTGTTTAGACTCTGAGCGTTTAAGTGCACTATATTAAGACTTGATTTCTGATTCGAGAGAATCCTAAGCATGCTATAAACACTATCTTTGGAACCATAGTTATTTGTTAAAGTCAAAAGTTATTACATAAACAACGCAAAAAGTTAAATATTTTAAGATAAATTTAAATAAGGTTATAGATGTAACAGAAAAATTGGTGTAAAATAAGTTTGTAAAATAGGATAAAAAGTATTTTAAAAATATTCGATTAAAATGATAAAAATTAGAGTTAAAATAATTAAATAATATTGGCATTAGAAGTTTCATGTGAATCATTATTAGGAAAGGGTTGCAGATCCTGCTCACTAGGAAAGAGTTGAAGCAGACTCTCAATTTCATCAATATAAATTGGTTTGCCATGATTTTCTTTTTTAATATAAACTAAACCTCGCATTGTGAATGCACTGCTAATAATCCTCTTCTTTTTTAGGCGAATTGCAGACCGAAGGATATTGAAATTCGATTGAGTTAAATTTTCATTAATAAAAAATTTACTGTCCGAATTGAAGCCGATATCTCTCAAAGTGAAGTGAAACCCTTTGTTAATCTTCCTATAATTAGCTAATGATTTGAGGAAGAAGTTCTTATCATACGAAGACCACAATTTTACAATTATAACTGCTTCTTTCTAGTTATTTTTATGCTTATTGTTATGATTTTGAAGTCTAAAAATAGATTGAATCGCCGGAACAGATGTATCGATAGTATTGCAGATATTGCAGAAAATTTTCATCAAGTTTTCATTTTCTAGATATGGGATTTCGTTTAATCGTAATTCGCAAGAGACAGCTTGGTTTTCTTGTTGTTTTAATTTGGTCTTGAGAGTTTTTATTTCATCTTGCATGCCTTTTACTTCAGAAGCAAGTGATTCCAAGACAGAAACTCGTTCAACTACAGAACATAATTCGTTTTTTATGATTTCAAATTTCTGGTCAAGGTCATTAATAAGTTCTTCTTTATATTCTCGGAATTTGGCTTCCATCATATTTTCAATTTTTTCTGCGAATTTCTCGAGCCGTTTATCCATAATGGAAACTAGTTTAAACGGTGAATCATATGACAGTCTAAAAGCTTTTGAGGTATTACCCACTAAAGAATTTTGAAGTATGAGTACGAAAAAATTAAAACCAGCATCGCAAACATTTTACTTGAGTATGCTAGACACACAAATCGAATGGGTATAGAAAATACTCGCACAAAAGTAATGCGGTGGCGATCACACCGCAACCGCATTTAAGATGAGTATACTTAGAGTATTAAAAACAGACACTCTTGCAGTTCTCTGTTTTATTACAAATATGTACATACATAAGTATATTTTTATACGCAATACAAGTGTATTTGCAATATAAGTTTATTTATGAAACATTTCGATTTCATACGATTGTTTAATGCATTTGCTTTGACTGTTGCCTTTAGCTATTTGCTGTGTGCGTCAGCTAACTTTATACCCTGTTCAGACATAAGCATTAACTGGGCAATTAAGGAATTTAAAATTCAGTGAGAAGAAAATTTTCATAAAATTAAAAAGCCGCAAGTAAAAATACAAACAAATAAAAAGAAAATGTCGGTTTATACAAAAATGACTTTTGACACTTCCAAATTCAAAGCAACAATAAAAAGCTGTATTGTTTTTGTAATAAAAAGAGAAATCAGCTGGGAGGATAACACTACCTAGTAAAATAAATATGCCTTGTGCTAATTGAATAAACTTAATTGAGCATGTGTGTACACAAAATTAAATTGCGCAATTAAAAATTAATTAACTCAATTAAGAAAACATGTCTGAACAGGGCATTATTCGATCGTTTTCAGAAAGATCGGCATCCTGTATCTTTCCTTACTTACGACACTTAAGAGTCCATTAATTCTTGCATAAAAACCGACTTCAAAACAGATTTCATATGTCTGTCTATAACGGTTCAGGAGTATGGCCACATACATCAAATTACATTAAGTATTGGGCAATATACATTAAATTACAGATAATGTAGGGACACATCAAATTACATACTTGCTGTTGTAGTAGACTTAGCAATCAGATTCTTTGTAAATTTCAACCGTCTGTCTATAACTGTTCAACGGTTTGACCATATACATCAGATTACTATTCTAAAACCCTGTAATTACGAGGGCTGCTATATATATTTCTGGCCTGGCAACACTGAGTGCTGCCAAGTGCAATCTGACATTTCCATTGGAAAGTTTGTCATTTTTAAGCATAATCGTACTCAAAACGTTTTGACGTACGACCATTATTTGTGTTGTTAACAGTGACTTGAAAAAATTAATATAGAAAAAAATGGAATTAACTCGTGAACATTTTCGTGCCATCATTTTTCACAACATTCGACGTGGATTATCACGACAAGAGTGCACTGATGAACTTAAATCTTTGTATGGCGATGAAGCACCATCCTATAGCACTGTGAAAAATTGGTATAATGAATTTAATCGTGGCCGAAGCTCGCTCAAAGACGAATTCCGTGAAGGTCGTCCAAAAACGGCTGTTGTGCCAGAGAACATTGATGCTGTGCGTGAACTCATAATGCAAGATCGACATGCGACATACCGAGAGATAGAGACTTCCTTGGACATTTCTGTTTTAGAGGTGTCTCAATCGGAGTGGAAAAAGTGCTTCGACAACTGGTTTAAGCGCATGCAAAAGTGTATAAATCATGCTGGAGAATACTTTGAAAAACAATAAAACCATTTTTGATTATAAATATTCGCATTTTCACTATTAGGCCAGAAATATATAGAGCAGCCCTCGTACTATTTAACATTTTTATACGTCTTATAATTCCAAAGTAGTGTTTAATTTTCAAGTGCTTTATATAACGGTTCAAAAAATACGGCTATATCGGTCAAATTACCAGGCCCGAAAACGAAACGGAAGTTCAAAGGTTCCTGGGGATGGTAAACTTCATAGCAAAATTTATCCCTAATCGTTCATAAGTATTGCAACCTATTATCGTTTTAACAGGCATGGTTGATTTTCTTTTGGTTAGAGTTCAGGAAGAAGCATTTCTAAACATTAAGGTGTACGTTTCCCGGAAAGATTTAAGAATAGCGGGTGCTTTATCGCCCATTTCCATGCGGAGCTGGTGAACCTAGGACCTGGAAATTGCAACCGAAGATTTCGTAAAATTTATAGTGAAAAACGTTCCAGTAAAAGACTGTTATATTAAGAATTCCCGATTTAATGGCTCCATATTATTAGTATCGCTTTAAAATATCGCTTTCTGAAAACTTGTCATTGCAAAAAGAGAACCTTGACAATATACATTCAGAGCACCAAGGCATCACAAAATGTCGCTGGTTGTTTGGTGGAGGGGGTTAAGCACTCAATTAGAAAATTTAGTAAAAAACTGTAGGCAACTGCATTGAGGAACGGACTAATAGCAGGGAAACCTTTAAGTATGAAAAACCGGCAACACGGCCAATGTTACTTTCATTAAAACATATGTACATGACCTCACAAAAAATTTAACCCTTAACTACATTCGCTTTTTTAACTTACGTTAGTACATTTGTGGGGTAATTTTCTACCCCAATCGAAAATTCTTTCTATTTTGCAGGGTCTCGCATAAAAACAGAAAGTATTAATGTGAAATATTACAACTGTTTATTTTTTATAAAAATAACATGGTTGTTACGTTAAAAATTTCATAAATTAGGAAATTAAAATTTTTTTTTCGAGCGGCTTAAAAAAATTGACTTATAAAATTAGGTGTACTCTTCTTCTAGAAAAAAAATTAAATGTATTATAAAATTTTAAATTTGTAATTCATATTAAAGAAACTTTAAATAAAATAAAATTAAAGAAAAAAATGTATATAGTATAACATAAAAATTCTGACAGAGGATGTTCTTCGTGTAAAAAGAGTCTGTTTGAAATCACTTTTCACATACTGTACAGACTTTCAGTTCTTTAGAAGGCATTTTACAAATAAATTTGAGGTGAGGTTTGACTAAAGATATCCCTACTTCTTAAAAAAAAAACACGTCGGCGTAATTTATTCTCAATATAAGAAAGCTTTTTGTCTTCTAATTCGCTTTCTGTATCAAGATCGCTTATCTCCATTTCCCCATCACTTATGTCGTCATCGTCTTGGAAAATATCATCTCCTGCGTCAGATTTACTTAAACAGCGCTTCATTTTGTCTACATAATAAAAAATCAATAAATACCAAGAATAAAAATAAATTACACAACTACATTCGTGGGGTAATTTTATACCCCAATATATACCTAGCACAGATTTTATTTGACGTAGCGCGAAATCCTCTTATACACTTCAAGATGCCAACATGAACTGACAACACACGGAGTTTTAAAGAATATGCTTTAGTACAAATTAAGTTCTTAATTATGGAGTGCGGCGTGGGGTAAAAAATTACCCCACGAATGTAGCTAAGGGTTAAGACAAACTTAAAAATGTATCTTTAAACAAAAAAATGTAACTTTTGTGAAGGAGAAGCGTAACTTTTTCTTGTCTTACCCTGGCAACACTGATTCATACATACATTTCCAAAATTTTGGTTATTAAATTTTCTTTTCAAGCAAATCAAAAAATCTTTTTATTTCTGTTTAGTTAAAATGTTAGTTTTATTTTATTAAATACACTCGTAATATACAAGAATTAAAAAGTTTATTTAATTTTTAAGTACGTTTTACTTTTATATAAATATAATAAAAAGCAAAAATTATTAAATACTACTAAAAGTTTCGTTCCTTTTTAAAAAACAATATTGTACAAAAGAAAAAATTCCTTTCGCATTAAGGCCAGAAAATAGTCACGTTTAAGTTTGTTTGTTTGTAGTTTTGTTTTGTTTTAATTTTAATATTAAAATTAACAATGCAATAATATTAGAGTCAACTTAATTCAAATTAATAATAATTACAAAAATACCTTATATAAATTTAGGTTATCTAATATATTATGGCTGCAACTTTGATTTATAAATTTGGTGTTATAAAAATGTTCAAAATAAAAAGCGACAATACTTCTTAATACAATTAGAAAAATCAATTCCTATCATTTAACTAAGCTCGATTGAAAACGACATAATTGCATTCTCGTTATCTGCACAAAAAAATCATTTTTTAGAGGAACGATTTGTCTTGAAGTACAATTAGTTTAAAAACATCATCTAGTGAATTAGTGAAAAACTAAATATGATATTAATTACCTGTTATTTCAGTTGTTATTAAAAATCGTCATCGACTAAAATTGTTGATTAAATTTTATTTATGGTTAATGTGATTTCAGATCAACCATGTCGATAGCGAATTGATTAGTTTTAGACGAAACCCTAAATGTCAAACACCATATAAAAAAATTATACATATTTGATTCGCCGTGAGATGAACGTCAGAAATTAATTCATTTTTCACTAACTACGTTTACTATTTTTTTTAAAGGATATTAAATCCAAGTTTAATTTTTGAATATATTTCCTACGAAAACTTTTTACGAAAATGTTTTTTTTTTTCAAAGCAGAGGAATCTGTGCCTCAAGATTTTCGAAATCGCATGGTTTAAATTAATGCATAATGAGCTACTGAATCGATTCAAAAAATTCCAACGAAGTCAGGAAAAAAGAAATCAAAGTCGTGTAGCCGTAATTTATAAGCGATTGACCTACACATAAATATGTACACATTCATAAATCAAACTATTGCCTCTAAGTTCATTTCTTAATTAGTTTTATAACTTAAAATTAAATAATAATTAAAATAAAAGTAGTTACTGCAGTGAATGAACAACAATATTAACAAACTAATATAAAAAAAAAATTAGTAAACCTATTAAAATAGCATACATACTTATGTGAACGTTATGAGTACAAAGAAGTGTGTTAAGCAGCCTGAAATCTAGTCGAATAGCGTCAAGATAAAAACTAAAACAATTCTATCAATTTTTATTATTAGTATCAAATAAAAATAAAAAAGATATAAATATACTTGTGTAAATGTGTTTGTGTGTGTACATAAAAAAGGCACTTTTCGGTTAATAGTTATATAAAAATAAATAATACTTATTAAAATATTTATCATACAACATTCATATGCTTAAAATTAGTTTTTGTTACAATCATTTAGCTAAATGTAATTGCAGTTGCAAGGCAAATGGTGTTTATAAAATAAAATTACATATATGTAAAGTCTTATCAGTGATTAGATTGTACAAGAGTTACCAATTGATTGGCGCAATAATTTCTTTTGAATACATTAGAATACACAATAACAGTTTTAAATTGCTTAGAATCTCATTTTGTACAAAACAGTATAAAACAACAAGTAAAAATTAGTTAAATTTTTGTTGTTGTCCAAAAGCCGATAATTCTTTTTGCGTCACATAACCCGATATAGGTGGCAGGTTTGTGTTCAATAAGCGACTGCCTTGAACATCATCTGGACTTATAAATGTTTGTGACGCTGTAGTTTCTGTGGGTTTTAGAGATTTCCCCAAAGCTTCTAGTGAAGTATATCCATCTGAGGATGGTATAAGCGTCTGTAAAAAAAGACAATAAAAAATTAAAGCTATAAATAAAATAAGTATTTTTTGTAATTTTAAATTAATTTTTAAGAGACTTTTTAACTTAAATTTAAAGACCAGCTCTGCTTCCGGCTTCGTCTGTATTGACTATCATGTTAGCAATGTATTTCAATAATAATACAAAATTCTGTTATTGTAAAAACTTTTTCACATACATTTCATACCATTTTCTGTAAAAAAAAATTTTTTAAATATCCAGTATCATTTTAATCGGAAAAATTCATAATATTCCCTTTTTATTAATATTCATACAGTGGTTTTCCTTTTTTTTGGCAGAACACAAAGTAATTGCAGCAACAACAAAATATTTAATGTACAGGTACGGTCTTCTCACAGTTTTATTATATTCAGGTATGTGATGGAAATCGATTTCGAAATCGAAACGATTTAAAACCAAAAATGGTTGCAATATGCTTGCTGTTTTCGTTTTTTAAATATCTCAAAACGAGTCGTTTTCAAATCGATCGATGATTGTATGTTTAGAAGAATTAAAGATCACTTAGTGGCATTTGACGTTGCAGAAATTGTGCAACCTTTAATGATCTAACCTGTAGCTCAATGGCGCACACGTCAGTTGGCCTACTGGAGCAGTTACGTAAATGCATGAGGCTTATGGTGACAGTCAGACACATTACTTAGAAATAGCGCAACTGCGCCTTCAAATAAAGTAGCAACTGCATATCCGAAATTGCAGAAATGTTCATCTAGCGTTTATATTAATAAATTGCTAAAAATAACAGTAACTAAGTTCGCTGCCCATGTAAAGCCATATTTTAAACCAACTACGCCAGTTTGTACATTTTTTAAGAGAATTGTTGTTGATCTCTCTCTATCACACTGAGGCCATATGTCCTTAAAACCGCGCAGGTGACCTCGTCAGACCATCTAGTCTGCGCGACCCTAAAAAGTTCCCGCTGAAATAAAACCCTACAGCAGCTTAACGGAACTCCCACCAGTGGATCTATCTCCCGGTCTCCAAGCCGAGTTCCAGATCTAGCAAGTTCGTCCGCAACTATATTCCCGGGTGTGCCCAAATGTGCTGACACCCAAAAAAGTTCCAGTCCAGTATTCATGGACTAATCCCGATGTCGTGTACAAACTCTATAAGGAGTTTATATCGGTCTTGCTGTCAGTACAGATCCGGATATCCTCTTCTTATATCCTGTGGTACCTTATCAAGACAACATTGCTAAGCAAAACTTATAACTTTCGATGTTTTTTTAAACAGAAAAACTTAATGGTAGGCAAAAAAGAAGGGGTTGTCGTAGATAATTAAATTTGCTGCACTCATTTATTAGAGCTATATAAAGATATTTGCAAAGTTTTGATAAAATATTGCGGTAATCACGGCCACCGACCACATATCTGTCAAAAATAATCTGTCTTTAGACACTTCGTCATATTTGAATTTTTTTTTTAATAAAAAAGTTTTTTTTAGAAGCAAAATTGTTTACACTAACAAAAAATACATATATAATTATGTGTGTGAAGATAAATACGTCAAGTTAAATACGTTTTTTAAAAAATGTAGCATGCGATAAGTTTTTTTCTCCTATACATACAGTACAATTTATTAGTAAATTCCGGACTATTTTTTCATAAATACGATTACAGCGACAAACCCCTACGATCTCGGAGAATCAAACCTATTGGGAAATCAAGGGCACATATAGAGCTATTAAACTGTAAACACAGTTTATTCAAATTGAATTTAAGAAATTTGTTATAATACGCGAAAAATTGACTAGTGCAATTTTCTCATATACGATGAGCTTGTGAGGGATTTTTTTACTGTGACCGAACCCTTCGATCTCAGAGAATTAGACCTATTTGGAAATCAAGGGCATATGTAAAAACAGTTTATTCAAATTGAATTTGAGAAATTTTTTATAAGACGCGGAAATTTTGATTATACAAGTTGTACTGTATGTATGGGAGAAAAAATGTATCGCATGCTACATTTTTTTAAAACGTATTTAACTTGACGTATTTATATTCGCACACATTTTGAAATCTTGTTTATATTTAAACATTAATAAAATTAAAATGAATCTTAAGAAAAAATGATTTAAATACCTTTTGCAGCAATTGCGGTGCTACATATCCCGAGCCGTTTAATGGGAAACCCGCTACATCGTTATTGCAAGCTTGTATTGCATTCGCTGTTTTAGGGGGCATTTTCTCTACGCGCCAGTTAAAAAGATTGTTAGGTTTAATGTAGCCATTGTCGGACGGTAAAAGCTGTGATGTTATTTGTTTTATATAACCATTATCTGTGGGCATAAAAGCTGCAGGCAATTTTGTAGAGAAAGTAGTTGTTGGCACATTATTTTTAGTGTGACTCAATGGTGACATTTCGCAGAAACTTGGTTGCACATAACCGTTATTGTCCGACTGTGTTGTGGATTTAAGGCTATTTGGTTTCAGTAATTCCATCACCATATAAGCATCATCAACAAGTGGGGTATGATCAATAACACAACTATCGTCGCTAACAGTGTCGGCGGCAACAAGTGTTTCTTGCTTACAGTACTCTGTAGAGTGATTTGATCCAATATAACCACTACTTTTACCCAATGAACCAGACGCAATGCCGTTATTGTGTCCGCTCTGGTTATGGTCTCCACTATGAAAGGCATAGCCAGAGTCGTGACTTATTGAAGAGAGCAACCGGCGGCTTTCATTATTGTAAAATGAATCCTTGCTGCGACGAAAATCATTATCGCCATCTCCATCGTTTTTTATTGGATAGGCCATTGCCTCCAGACCAGGTGGAAGAGCACAAGATATGTTTGCCATTTTCTGATATTTGTTACGTGCTACGTAAAACGCCGCCATAACTCCCAATGATGAAACTACAATCAACAAGGCTAGCATCGTAATGCGACTCAATTTAGGATCAGAGCAATTGGTAACTGGCCCCTTTTCCCATACGGATTTATATTGAACATATTTTTTTGTATCCTGATATTTTCGAATGATATTGAATTGCTGTTCTGCGCTCAAAGCCGTACCTGAGCATTTTAAATCATTGTTTTCATCAATATATTCGTTTATATTATGATTTGATAAGTTTTTTGTGGCGAATATATAGTGATCAATTTCTGTGTCTTTTCGCACAACATTAACTGCACGTACTTCTTTAGTAAAACGATAATCTGCATCAATGCATATGGGCAAATGAAATTCACACTCATTTGAATCGACGACACTAGATATATATTGCCTTTGTATTTGATCTTTATACCACAAAGTTATTGCAACTTCGTAGAACTCAACACGGCCAGATGGCACTTCCGGCCTAGACCACTGCAAAATATTTTGGGCACTATCCTTTGTTTTCACGTTTCGTGGATTAGATGGAACTGTAAGTTAATAAAATATATATGTCACCATTAAATTAAGTTTAACATAATGTAAGGTCGAAATGCTTAATGGAACTTACTTCCTACAAGTGTTTCAATTGTAATATCGTTACTGTGATCAGATGCTGCTGTAGTGTAAGCAATAATAAAAATTTTGTAAATCGTATAACTGCTAAGATTTTCCAGTTTATACTCCATAATCTTTGGCTCGCATTTATTTTCTATCGTTTGACAGTTTATCGTATGATGTTCATTATTATATCTAAATAAGATAGATTTTGTATAATTATATGATTTTTTAGTTGTATTTTATTCGTATTTAATGAATGAACTAATTTTGCAAATGAATTATTATTTTTCAGCTAGACTTAAGTTCGTTATTAGCTGTGATTAGTTGTGTGTAAGAAGAAAGTGCTAACGTTCTAACTTTCTAACGAAGTTGTTACAATTCATAACAGCAAATTAATTATTATTTTTAATAAGTTGTTAAGAGAAAGTGCATTTCATTCCACTGGTATCTTAACTTTTTATGCTCTCATTACGATTAATCATAATTAATTAACGAGTTAAGCTTAAGCCGAACTGAAAAATAATCAGGTATGCGATGGAAATCTATCGATTTAAAAACAATCGTTTTTGGTTGTTTTAAATTTATTGATGCTATGTGTTATCTGAATACACTTTTTCCTATAACTATTACCCAGGTAAAGAGTACAAAAGCTACTTTAGTTATTCTAAGACGTCCTTCAAATTTATAGAAAAATTCGTTATTCCTCTCTATCGTCGGTCTGATGTTGAATCACAATTATAATAATAATGGGAGATATTTAAGTCTTTTTAAAATTGGCTAAATGAAATCGGTACTTGAAAGCACTTTTATACAGCCTAAACCAAGTTAAAAACATACATATATCTGAAGAAGAAATTTACGATGAAACGTATGGTTCAGTAATTAAATTTTGGTAAAAAAACAAATAGGTATAAAACCCTATCAGTAATAAGATGGGCGCCACATTTGGTCGCAATCGAAAATATTATATAATTGTATGACTAATTAGTCTAGCCTCACATCAAAAGACAAAACATGCCTGGTTCTGAATTCCATACGAAATTTCCCTTTAAATTTTTAAAAGCATTTTTGGTATAAAATTATTTCTTACATTTATTTTGTATTAAATTAGGAGTTGAACTGTGAATATTATAAATGAATTGAAATTGATTTTGGCTTAAGTAAAATTTTTTTTACTTCTAAAAGCCTTTTTTTAGAGAGAAAATTATTTTACAGATGTATGCGAACGTTTTCTTTCTAAAAAAAAAATAGATTTTTAGAAATTAAAAAATTGAACTTAAGCCAAAATCAATTTCAATTCAATATTTTTTACAAAAGCATGCCTTGTAAAATACGTAAGTGAAAATTTCTTGTGTATTTCAGAACATGCCTCAATAAATCCATTGGAAAAAATCAAAAACAGATATTATTAACACTTAGTTAAGTAAGCAACATTCCCCTATCACATTATTAGTGATATTCAGCCCAATTATAAACCAAAATTCCGTGTGAGTTTTTTCACTTTTCCCTTTCCTTTCACTATAAAATTTTTTTCCCTTCTGATTTACTGTATTACTTCGGGGAAAGCATATCCATATGGCCATTTCACTACTGCTCAAATAGCTCATCAGTGGATTTTACCCACTCTTTTAAAATTACGATGATGCAACTTTTTTATTATTTTGTTCCCACGTAATTCATAATTTCTCGAAAAAAAAAAAATTTTTTCTGTGTGGAAAAATTCCGTGAGAATATTTATGATTCTTTTAAGAGGACGAAAACATAGATGAACACTTGTGCAAAAATTTTTTGCGGCAAAAAACTTGTATTTTAAATTATTACCACATCCATCATGTTTTTTAAGCTTGGCAAAAAAATTGAAATGTGAATGGGTAAAGTGCATAGAGCTAAAAGGAGACATGTTGAAAAATCAAACTAATGTTGTCATTGGTGACAAAACCTTATACAATCAACAAGCAATACATACTTACGCTATTCTATATTTTCTTAATAAACCATTTTGATACTCCGGTTGAGACCAAGTTAAAACCACCGAATTGCTTGTTATATTAAGCGCTCTTAAATTGTATGGTCTTGAGGGAGCTGTACAAAAGGAAAACATTTCGTTTTTGTTATGAGAAAGCTTCGAATATACATATATTTATAGACAACCTACCATCTTCATGGGTATTTATAATCTGGACATCACTGTAGTTACCAGATGCCAGTTTTGAAAACATATTCATTTGAATTTTATACGATGAGTAGGGTTTTAAGTTTTTAATTGAATATTTTTTTGCTGTATTTGGAATTGTCAACTTTGTTGGTTCCTCAAGACAGCTTAGTGCTGAAAATTCTGTGCTGTCCACTAGATTTGGTGTTGGTCGTTTAATTTGACAGTAGATTAAGCTATAGCCCTCTACAAGGGACGAACATACACGATCAGTACTCCACTGTACAGTAATCGAACGATTTCTTATGTCAATTACTTCAGGCTCCAACTTCACCAATTCGCTATTTACATCCGCCGAACACATTGTCCAATGCAAGCCAGTATTAAAGTCTCGATAATTGGCTGATACAGCCAAATTGAGATTTTGATCGTGCTTCTGTGGAGCGGTATAAAACAAAGTTGACTCCTTATCAACATGTTGAAATAGTATTGTGTCCTTAAAAGAGTGGAAATAAAACGTAAATTATTAATAATACTTAATTATATGACTGCATTTAAAAAACCTACATCACACTCCGTTGCGATGGCATGTTTCGATTGACACCAAAACACCGTATAATCAACTAAATGTTTTTGATTGTGTGGTGGACTCCAAGAGAGTGTAGAAGTACGATTGGTTGCGTGATAAACATTTCGTATCCATTGTGGAGAAAAAGAACGTTCATTGTGCTTTATCCAGGCAGGTATGAAAATTGTACTATTATTAGGCGATTCACCCTCGGCATTACTACTTTTAATTACAAAAGTATAATTATGACGTCTATGCCAGGGAAATGTTGCCGAAGTGCGATCAATATTTAAAGGTTTTAAGGAACTGGAAATAATAAAAAATATATTTAAGCGATTATATTCTTGTTAACACAATCAGTAAAACTTACACAGCAACTCCATCACGGTGTATTGCTTTAATTATATATTTGAAATCTGGCCCATTTTCCTTATAGTTTGGTAACTGGCGCCAATAAAGCCGCACTTTGGTTTCACTAGAATCTATATAAAAGCTGCCAACATCTGTGATTGGTGCAGTGTCCGGCGGACAGGCTAGGGTCTGAAAACTTTTTATATACGGCTCACTCCAGTAACTGTCATCATTGCGAGCCAATTTCTTTACACGTAAACGTACACTGATTTCATACCAAAAGTAAGCAAATGGTAAATTTCGCACCACAATTTTGTACTCAGATCGATTAGTTCTTATTTCATAATTTGATAGATATACCCAATGTGATCCTTTGGGCTTTAATCGTATCTCGTATTCCAAACCTTTGGCGGCATAAAAACTATATTTCGGATTATGCCATTTTATTACAACTGTATTATTTGTGATCTTTTCAAAGATGTATTCTGGTCTGGGTGGAATGACTAAAATAAGACGATTTTTTTATTTTTTAAAAATAATACATTAGATTTTTGTTACAATAAATACAAGAACAACGTTATATTTTTACGACCGTACTCATAAAAACTTAAAACAGGTTAATTAACTTTGGTCTGTATTAATGAGATTGATTTTAATCGTAATCGTTAATCGTAATTGGAAAGTAATAGATTCTTATGCCTTTTTTAAATTTTGCTCGAGAACATTAAAACTTGCAAAGTTCTTTTAATTCTTTAAATATTTTTTTTTTAGTATTTAATCAAAATTGTCACCTAATTCGACATAGTTTAAAAAAAGTTCGATAACATATTGACTGTAATACTCTAAACCCTTCTTCATCAAGAGATGGGGATAAGATAACCAAATAAAAAAATAGTAGCCTTGAAGCCGAATTTTTAACATGAAAAAAGAAGTGAACTGCCTAGGGCGGTGTTCATTGTCAGATCATCATTGCCATAGCCTGAAGTAAGATATAATAATAGAATAATGATAAGGGGGTAGAAACAGGAAACTGCGACAAAGATATTTATTGTGTCCCCTTCTAGGTGCTAAAATATCTTATCACCACCTGCTCTCTTGAGAAATCTCAGAATTGAGGTTGGTTCTTGTATTGGCAGGTCCCACATCTTCAAGTAGGTGCTGCGTGTATTTGTTGTAACATAAAGCATCACAATCCTTCAGAATATGCTCTCCAGTTTCTTTATCATAATATGAGAATCTACACTGGCTGTTATTCTCAATATTAAGCCTGTTCAGGTGATTTCTCAACCTTCAACGGCATGATGCCGCCTGCGATTGACTACATCTATATATATATATATATATATATATATATATATATAATTGTTGCAAGAGTGTTGTGACAACAAACAAACACGAACCGGTCAAACCGAATTTAATTAAATTTCGGTTTGTTCATATGGTCGTGTGAATGGCTTATTAACAGTTTGCACGAAATCGAATGAATTATGACTAAAACGGGTATTTACGGTTGCACCGATTTTAAAACATTTAAAACAGAGATAGATATTAATTTAGAAGTTCCAAGAAGATATGATTATTTAAAAAATAAGGAAAAGGAGGGTAAGTGGAGAAGAGCAAAAATGCGCGGAATCGATTTTAACAAAAGATAAATAAATCGTGACTGATAAGGTCCAATAAGCAAAAGGAATTCTGTTATTACTTCCATTTTAACCCTTTCGGGACTACTGGGATAATACGTCCCAGCAATTTTCAAACTGTCTTTTTTTTTTCTTTATTTTCAATGGAATCGCCAGGGAGGTAGAACTCCCAAACGTCCAAAAACGGATAGCCTCAATATTAGAGACCACTTGCCAGTAGAGCAAGAGAAGCGTTGTCGCTGTGTCCGCTGTTCTTCACTTGGCATAGAAAAGCGAACAAAGATGATATGCTCAGGTTGTAACAACGCCTTATGTTACAAGTGTTTTGGGCCATTCCACAAATAAATACCTAATTTCATTTCTAAAATGTTAAAAATAAATGTAAACTTTTATCTAAATCTAATAATATTTATATTTTAGTTATCTTTTTAATTTCGAATCGCTTTTTGAGAACACTGATTGGGATTTTATGTCCCATGAAAATATTTGTTGGGATTATATGTCCCAGGATAAAAGGACAAATTTAAAATGTTTAAGTATGGAGAACATAATACTTTTATCATACCTTTTAAAATATGAAAAAAATTTTACCATACATAATTTGGTTTTCAAAATAAAACTCCGTCCCGAAAGGGTTAATCAAATAAAAAACTTGCCTGGAAGAGTGGTTCGTGGTACGATCAGTCTCATTGGTGTTGCGAAGCGCCTTGGGAATAGTATATCGTACTTTAATATTTGATTCCTAGTCAAGTGCTCTTTAGGCCTGCAGAAACGTTATTCAGACGTGTTTGTAATTATCAAGACATTGTTAAAAAAAAAAAAAAAAAATTTATAATATTTTATTGATGCCTGATTGCTTCTAAATTCAATCCAAGATTTTATTGAAAGTAGAATAAGTTCTTGAATTTATTACCCGCTTAAAAGTAAAATTCGGAAATCGGGGCTCGATAAATTCCTTATTGTTTAAAGAGTTTCGAACTTGATTTAATAAGATCTGCAATTTTCGTACTTTTCACACCGTTTCGGATTAATTGAAGCACTAAAAAGCAGTAGGCAACGATTTTTAATTTACTCTGTCTCTATTTCATTTGAGCTATTTGGGTTTTTCTTTCTTTTGCTTGAGATAATCAACTCTATTTGTCTGGTATCACAAAGTTTTCTTCTTCTTTATCAGTCTAATTACAAAATCACATGTTGCTATGCGATTATAAGAAAAATCAATTCGACCTATGCTTGTTTTATGTCGCAGCTTTATATATTTAACAAAAGAATCTTTGTTTGAAACCAAACAAAACTGAACTGGAATAAAAATTAGAGGCAGCCGGCCTTTGGAATGTCCAAGTGTTAGTCTTTTTCTTGGGACATCAAAATGGATCATGGTAACAGGATAACTAATATATAAAAAATAATCATTTACTTACCGCTTTCATAGTGGTTTATCCAAAAGCTTTGAACATTTGCTCCTACTTCGTTTTGTCCCTTTAGTGTGAAATTGTAAAATTCATAGTTTGGACGATAGTTATTTTTATCCATAGTCAAATTGCAAATGCCCTGATTTTGTTGTATCTCCAAATGACATAATTGTATGTAATTCTGTGAATAAATTGTACTGTAAAGACGTTTGCCGTTCTTGTCCCTTATAAATGTACGAAACTACTTTGTAGCAAGCAAGTGCAAGTGTTCAAATTTAAGTAGAAAAATAGAGTTGCATGTGCAATAATTGTTAGTTTTAAAATTAAAAAATTATTTACATTCACGCCAGTTATCAATAATTTAAAGTTTTTTTATTAGAAATTTAAAATAAAATTCCAAATGAAGAGCATATTATTTGCATTTTCCGTTTTTGGTTAGTTGAAAAAGAAAAAGTTTGTAGAAGACCGATCGATAGATTTTTGTTAATTTAAAAATGTTACAGAAGAAGGTAATAGTTTTTATTTAAATAGAATATTTGAAAATATAAAAGCATGCACAAAAGTCCCAAAAAATATGTAAGAAAAAGAAAACAATAATTTATTAGTGAACGGTTAACAGTTTTAAAACTAAGTAAAAATTACGTTAATTAATAATTAAATACATAAATATTAATAGATAACGTAAAAATTATCTGGTTTAATAGCTTATTATAGGGATTTATCCTAGCAAACTTCTCTAATTCTGATTCATAAATAAATTTATGCGTAAATGGTTACAATGTTATCCGCTTTGATAATGGCACATAAACCAGTACCACTGTTAAAGGTTGCCTACGAACGTTATCAATACTTAGTTATTAGCCTTGCTGCGATGAAGTAAGGTAAGCAAACGATTTTAAGCTATAAGTTAATTATATGTCTCTACAAAACCATAAGAACATTTTTTTTAACGAAAATGGGAATCTAAAAATTGTTATATCATAATTGGCAGCTTTTTTTTATAGAGCGCTGAGAGCAAATTTTATTTATTTTGCTCCCATAGAATAAATTTCTTACCAGTGTTGTTGTTTGGTTATTTTTTTACATTTATAATTTAGTTATATTTAGTTATATTTTCGTAACTTTTGACACAGAATAATTCTTGCGAAAAAAACCGACTTCAAAACAGGTTTCATTTGTCTGCCTATAACAGTTCAAAAGTGTGGCCAAATAAATTAGATTATATTAACTATTGTTACACCCTTATATCTTCAAACTTTATACTAGTTCAATAGTTTGGCAATATACATCAAATTACAGCAACTATAGGGTCACCCTTTTATTTCCAAATTCAAATTATATACTTGCTGTTGTAGTGGATTTAGATTTAAGTTCTGTGTAAATTTTAACCGTCTGTCTTTAACGGTTCCACAGTTTGTCCATATATATCATATTATATCAACAATTGGGACACCCGTTTATTTCCAAATCCAAATTTTATACTTTTTTATTATAGAGGAGTTAGTAATACAGGTTCTTTGTAAATTTCAATCGCCTGTCTATAACTGTTAAAAAGTATGGCAATATACATCAAATGATATGAACTATTGGCGCACCCTTTAATTTATAATTCTTAATATTTATACTTGTTACTATAACGGCCATAGCAATCGACATTCTGTCCAATTTACAAGCGTTTGTCTATAAAGGTTCAAAAGATACAAGTAAATCTTCATCAATTGTGGGACTCCCTTTAATTTCTAAATTCAAATTATAAACTCGTTGATATAGCAGATTTAGCAAAACAGGTCCCTTTTAAGTTTCAGCGTTCTGTTTATAACGGTTTAAAAGTTTGGTCACATACACAAAATAACATCAACTATTGGAACACCTTTTAACCTCCAAATCCAAATTTTATACTTGTTATTGTTAGCAATACAGGTTCGTTGTAAATTTCAAGCGTCTGTCTGTTCAAAAGTATGGCTATATATCAAATTTAATGAACTATTGGCGCACCCTTTAATTTGTAATATTAATACTTGTTATTACAACGGCCATAGCAATCGACATTCTGTCCAATTTGCAAGCGTTTGTCTGTAACATTTTAAAATATAAAAAAAGCAACATGCAGCCGAATTGTATAATCTCCTTCTTGTTTGAAGTCGGTTAAACAGAAAGTAATATTACTTAAAAAGTACTTGCTTCATTCTTGAGATAGGAACCTCTCTGACAGCTGTTTCTCTTAACACATATACGCTACTTATATACACTCTTGAAAATACTATCAATTAGTGATAATTAACGACATATTTCTTGATTCATGTTTAGAAACAGCAAAAATGTTTTTGGTAACAATTTTTCTCAACTGTGAAATAATATGAGCTGCACTTTTTTTGTGCGGAAAATTAAGTATTCTGTTCAAAAAAAAAGTACCGTACCAATACCTGAATTTGTCTTTTAATTGCCTTGAAGAAGTGCCTGATTATGGAAAAGTTGTCAGTATTTTTATGCTAAAGTTTTAAGCAAAAAAGACTACTCAAATTTGTCTTTAATAACGGTATTTTTAAAATTATTAAAATAATAAATTCGATCGAAGTTCACTCTTTCAAAGAAAAAGGTTAAAAGGATTTAAAAATGATACTTCAATTTAATTAAATAACGAAAGCATACATTTTAAAAACACGAATAATAACTATTGAGTCTTGATTTAAATACTCATGAGAATCATTGGGCTGAAATTTTTTTTATACCATAAAGTATATATATTCTAAGTTCTTATGCCCTTTCGTGTTCGGGTTGAAATCAACTTTGCGAAGGCACTAGATGAGCTAAAGAAAATTTAAGCACTCTAATCGATCAGACATTGTTTCGAGTATCCTTTGCGGCAGAGGACAAAATACCACGCCTGCCTCCAATTTTTCCATATCATTTGCAACGAAACTAGTGTAGTGAAGTAACTCGAATAATAATTAATTTTTTAAATTGCATAAATCATTAGAGCCAATGACCATTTTTATTTAAAATTATATACAGTACTTATTGTTTTTTTTTTTTCTTATTTTTTACTTCTCTGTCACCCCAATATTTGTTTTTTTTATTGGAGGTACTTCACCAAACTTCATTAAAAAAAATATGGTGAATAGTATTTACTACAAAGCACTCTTACTTGTTTAATTTTAGTTTTGTTTTTGGTTAGCAAATAAATTTATTGCCTCAGTATTTTCTATAAAATATGGAATAAAACTTTTTGCTTTACTTTTTATTAAAGGAAAATTTTAAAGTGTAACTTTTAATGAGAAAAAAAGTAAATTTATCCCGACTTTCTCACTGCAACATTGTTTCTTACCCTTAGATCAGTTATCTGCTGGTAAACAAAGGGGGGTAGCAGTTATGGTGTTACATTAAAAGCATTGGCCCATATTCATAGTTATAGACTAAAGTCGACTCTTGCTAAAGTATACTTTAAAATATTCTTATTATCTGTTTTGCTTTCATAGTCATAAATAAAGTATACTTTAAGTTTAGCCACCTTCCACTGGGTGTTGACTGTAATTTTATAAATGTTTTCATAAAATTTCTAAACAAACATTAGAAAAAAGTAACTTTGTTTTTATTTTGTTCACTTTGGTATAAAAATCAGATAAAGAGTATTGTGTTCTTAAACCGAATAAAATAATTTTGGAAAATGAGTTAAAAACAGCTTTAGGTAGTTTTAAATTTAGAGTTGACTTTCTTGCCAAAAGTATATTTTAAATTATCTTTGAATGAGTTAGAGTCGACTCTAAAGTAAAACCGACTTTAGTTCTCTTAAAGTATACTTTATTTTAACTGTTAATATGGGCCATTATGTTTATAATGGAATCATGGAGTGTATGGAATGATTTATTTGAAGATGCGTTCTTGAATTAAGGTCTCGATCCGCTGATTGAAATCGATAGCGATTTTAGACGAAAATAAGATTTGCTTGTTATAGTATTTTAGTCATCTCAAGTACCAGAACTGCTTAGCTTTTTGCTTGTTGTGTTACTCTTTTTTCCGCTTAGTTAAGCCAATAGTTTTGAAAGCTTTTTTTTTTTGCCAATTTTTCCTTCTTTAATAGTCAATTTATAGTGCATTTACATTACACCGAAATCTGCTAGATTTGATTTGAAATCTATTTCTATTTGAGGCTGCTGTAGTCAAGGTGGTAAGCACCCTTGCGGCAGTCAAAAAATAAAATTATTTTTTGTGTTTAATGGTATAAATACATATTCAGAACAACATTAAAAGATGCAGCCTCCTTCGTCGGTACTTCTTCTTCATAGCATATTCGCCGGCGAAGTAAAATAATTAATAAAATGGCTATATCTATCTCCTTTCACCGCCTATCTCTTATCTATCCCTTTCCTAAAAAATCTAGTTCGTTTACACTGTATTTTTTGACACTAGCTAGATTTCACATTAATAAAAAAATCGAAAAAATGGGCTGTTAAAAAATATTTTTTACATTATATTTAAAACTTACACATCATGAAATTTTTCTTCTGTTTATATCTTAATTTTATTAATTTATTATGTTTTATATATTTCCTTTTATTGTTTTAAAAAATTGTGGTATTTTTTGGTACATTATGAAAAAAACCCAGTTGTTAATAATTCTAGATTTTGAGTAGATTTTATCAAAATGTAGTGGCAAAGTACATTTTGTTTTGTATGGGAAATCTATTAAAAATCAACTAGATTTTGCTCGAAATCTCAATAGTACTAGATTTCGGTATAATGTAAATGGACTATTAGATTAAATCCGGTTTTTTTTAGCTGCATGAGAACTTAGTTTAATAACACAACACAGAAATATTGTTTGGCATTTATTTTTAAAATACGCTTTCTGAAATATGTCAGCCGCATCATGAGTTACATGGTCAATCAGTCCAATTTTTTATTACTTCTTTTAATAAATCTGGCCGTACGTTGTCATTGGTGGTTTGAATTTTGACCACCAACCAATGCTCTAAGAAATGCTAGTTTGTCGGTAAAAACAAAGACTTGTACATAGGCCCCATTAATAGTAAATTAGAGGCGTGAAGGCACAAAAACTAGGGATAAAGTTGTCACCAAATTAAAACTATTATTAAACGCTCTGTATTGCAAGTGTGCCGTGTTGCTCGAACTAAATATTCGTAATGTTTAGTGCTTGTCATTTACCACACCGGCACCTCTTTATTCATTTCGAAAGTAATAAGGACCGTTGATGGCGCCGTTGCTTCCCCCATAGGCCAAAAATCAAACAAATTAATATTTTATTTTATGAAAACGCTCTATATTTTTTGAATCGATTTTGTGTATTTTTGTGACATTTGATATGTCCATTATTAGTGGAGGTAAGTTTATATTCAATACATTGTGGTTTTACAGTCATAATTGAAAACTTAAGTTTATTTAAAAAGTTATAGCCGATATTGTGACAGAAGTCTCTAAAATCCCTAGAAACATTTAGTTTTAACTTATTCCTTACCAAAAGAAATAATAAAAGCTGCAAAAATATAAGCAAATTAAAAAATGAATACTTTTTGACCCTATCAAAACACACGTTTTTTAAAAAGAACATTTTCACAACTTATGCATAAAATTCTATTTTTTTACCCCTCTTAAAAAATATTATGTCCGCGGGTTTTTGCATATTTGATGTGATTTACATAGTCATCCGACCGAAATAAAAATAAATCACATTTTGGTTTGTTTTATTTCTTTTTTAAATTTTTTCATTGCAAATAAAAGAAACGGATAACGATATTTTTCAAAGATGTACCAAAATTTTCTAAGCTTTAAATTCTGGATTTGAAATTGATGCCAAAAAGTTTGAGGAATATGCTAAAAATTAAGCCAAAACTTGTTAAGAAATATCCCTGTACTAACTCCCTTTATCGGTACACAAAATTCTTATCCATGGAGCTGATGTGATCAAGCATGCATTAGTGTCAATAGGTGAATAATCCGAGGAGGCAGCAAAGGGGTCATTTCTGTACTTGAATTATTTTTTGAAAATTTTGATGTTGGTGTAGATAGTTATCAATATCGAATACAAAATACCTATTTTTAGAATTTTTGTTTATCTGCCCATCTGTCTGTGTTTGCATTACGTAAAAAATATTGCATAGATTTGAACAAAATTTTGTGAGGAGGTCCCTTAGAAGATTGATTCCAATATAGAATTCTTTTTTTTTTTTTTAAATAATAAGTCATTTCTTAGAAGAATAGAGATACAAGAGTGAAAGCATTCCATTTTACGGGTATAATTTTACTAAAACAGTTGTCTGCACATATTATTTTTGTAAATAAAAAATTGTAAATAAAAAATTACGTGCATCACGAGAGCCGGATAATCGAGGTTTAACTATATAACACTTCTGCTGCTAGGAAGAAGAAATTGTTTATGATCAAAACGTCTATTTTCGATTGCGTTTAAACTGGCTACCTATACTATCGGATAGGATTTTTAAATCGAATTTTTCGTATTATATTTTATCGTTACATTCTCAGAGCTCCTTCATCCTTTGCAAATGAATTTATTGTATGATATTCGTATAACTTCTCTTTGTTTTCTTTAAGTAGCGTTCGATTTAAGTAAAAGTGTGATATCACCAAATATTTTTGGTTAAAAAAAACATGCAAAAATTTTATCAAATAAAATACTATGAATGAAAGGTTTTCCTAAACAATTTAACCTTGTAAAAACCTTATTAAATTTATTATGCTTGTTACGTGATTTTTTTTTAAATGCTTTAAAAATTTTATAATTTTAAAATTTTAGTAGAAATATATCTTTACATTTTTTAGTTTTTTAAAACTAAAAGGAAATGCATTTACAAATTTTTGAACGCCACATGAATATAGAAATGTAAATATAAACTTAATAGAATAAAATATTGAACAAGCATTAAATTAAAAAGAAAAAAAACGTAAAAATTTCTTTCGGCTTTGCTTTGAATGTTTGAAAAATTAAATGCAAAATATATAATTTTTATTATTATTTGTGCATGATATGTTAACATGTTATAAGTAAACAGCTTCATAGTTGTAGTATATCGTCAGCTGAAAGAAAAATTTTTAAATTATATTTTTTAGTTTTCCTTTTGGACGTGACCGTTTTAACACTTGAATTTTAATTTAAGCTTAAGTTGACTAGGAAATTCAAAAAATCGAAATTATGTTATTAAATATTTTACATGAGAATATATCGTTTATTTACTAATACAACGTCATCTCTGTATACGTTTAATCTTTATACCTTGTATTCTTTCTACGTTTTAAGAGAATAAGTCGGTATTTTTGTTCATGTTTGTTTGTCAATAAGAACGACACATTTGAGTTGTGGAGTAAACTCCATAACGTAAAGATCGTATAGCTTTCTAAAACATCGTCACATTTCGTTTTGTGATTGTAAGATCACTTTTTTGATCTTTTTAAAATATATCGATATATTTTTACAGCAATAATGTCATAATTCAAACATCCCACATAGCTTGTCCAAGATCTCCCCTTTAATACATAATTGATGAAAGTTTTCTTGAACGGATTTTTTATTTATGGATCATTTTACTAATTGTAGTGGGAACTTAAGCAGTCTGATATTTTTCTCGATGGTAAGATCGAGTCAAAAACTTAAACTGCGATTATCTCGAAATGAATTTTTTTAAGTTATGACGTTTTAGAAGTAAGTGAGATAAATTTGTAAATCTAATTTAGTGAAATAACTTCAATCAAAAAAACAATTATTAGGGAGAACTATATATAGTTTAAATTTAGTATTTCCTTAAAGATCTCTTCAAAAGCTTTTAAATGATAACCACATTGATACTTTAAAAAATATGGTGCACAACCGTACTTTTCTATGCGAAGTTCAGAAGCCCATAACTCGGAAAATATGGGCGAACGCCAATTCTTGTACTTTATGTTTTTTTCTTTCTTATTTTGCAATTGTCTATCACCCTATATGTTTGTTTTTTTGTATGGAGTCACTTAACTTAACTAGATTTCTTCCAAATGATATGAAATAATTAGAGGCAGGCGTAGTGTTTTGACCACTGCCTCAAACGACATGGATCGGTCTCGTTAATTTTTCTGTAGCTCATCTAGTATCCTGGCAAAGTTGATTTCAATCCGAACACGGAAGGACAGACAGGCATCGCTCAATCGACTTTGCTATGCATAAGAACTTAGAATATATTTACTTTATAGGATCGGAAATGGATATTGTAGAAATTAAACAAATTTAGTTATTTCCTTTTTCCACCTGTGGTGAAGGGTATAAGAACATTAAATAAAGTGCCGAAAAAACCATTCACGCCATGTGGAGCATAAGTGAACTTCAACTCGGCAGATGATGGCTTGATCGATATTAATCTTCAACCTTGTGTTATCAATTTTACATATTCAAATAATGAGTCTGCTCGTAAATGCATCAATACATTGCATCAGATAAGTTAACTAAAATAATGTTTACTGACCTAATATCGAAGATATTTGAGAATGCCCTTTTATTGTAGCAGCTGTTTTTATACTGCATACTTGATACTTTTTGAAATCCATCTGTTTCAGTGGTTTAAGAAAATTTAAATTTACTACTGTAGCGCAGTGATATTTACGAACAGGCCAAACTTTTCGTCTTAGAAGGGCATATTTTTTCTCATTCTTAACAAAGAAGCAGCTAATTATGGAAATTATTATAATTTTTTTTTTAAATTGTTACATTAATGCTTTTTATAAAATATTTTTCTTTTTACATATACTAATGATCCCAGGCAGAAATTCCCGACCATACAATAAATCTATCCTTGGCAAAGCACTTTTTTATAATGAAAACAAAACCATTAGCCATAACTGTAACTCTCAGCGTCTTCTGTTTATTTTAGCTGACGATACCCCATGTGTGTTCATTTAAATATGTAAATCAATCCTACACAAGAAAGTAAAATAGAAAAAAGTTGAAGTAAAAAATTTCAAATGCACACAATTTGTTCATTCCAAATAGTTTATTTAACAATTACTGCAAAAATTAATTGTGTGTGATATGAGAAGTCCAAAAAGAAAACAAAGATAACGAGTGAGAAAAAAAATTATGAGTGGGTCATTCTTTGCAATTTTGGAAGTGCATGTGTGTATTCCCTAAATATTTGTTTTTATTAATTTTTATTAGTTGTTGCAAGAATTATTAGTTGGAAAATAAAATAATATTTTAGAATTTTACGGTTAGCTAAGAAATAAAAACTTTAATTAAAGAAAAACAAACTACTAAACTTATTGTAAGTAATAACATTACATAATACTCTAAAGCTACTAAATTAGACTACATATAACTGTTCTTTTAAAATCCGGCTGCATTATACTCATAACTGTTTCCCTTTTTTCTTAAAGGCCAAACTATATGGTGCATAAACTTACTGAAGCAATCTTAAAATCACTGTCCAAATAAATTTAATTATATGTGCTAAACTTTCGTCATGTGTCATTTCTTTAAACAAAGTACGAAACTGATGACGCTTTCCGTACAGAAACAGCTGATTGTGCTTTGTTTTATACATTCATAAAGAAAAACTGCAATGAAGACCTACAATATTATATTTTTATGAAAATAACAAAAAACACAGCAAACAATTGGTAACTATTTTAATTTTTCTTTTATTTTTCTATATAAGGGATCTCATCGGGACTAATCATATGTTTTTGAAAGATTCAAAGAAAAATAAAAATTGAATACAATTTTTATTAATAAGCAATGTACACATGTAAAGAAATCAATATGAAAATTATTCGGAATCTTTTTGATTTTAAAAATACCATGAAATATTTATATTTAAAGGAATCAAGAACGATTAGTGTAAATTAAAATCAAAAAGATTCCGACATTATCGAATATAATTAAAAATGCCTAGCGCATTACGAGATTTGATATGATGGCCTGAGTACGCATCGCAGCCCCCATTAATTTAAAATCTACGTTCAAAAATTTTTTAACATGTATAAAGATTTTTCATACTATAATACTTCACAGAGCGCTCTCTGTCGCGTATTGCTTTACACAGAGAGGTGGAAAAATTTTGATTGACAATAATTTGAATTTTTTACATTAAGCCATGTTTTTTAAGAAGATATACATACATTCATATTCTACTGGTACTCTTAATATATACTTAATGTTTCAACAATAAACACATGAGATATAAACAATGTTTTTCATTCGATTTTAATTTTTCATTTTGTTACCAAATAAAACGTTCTTTGCAGTTAGATTGGGAGTGTCATTAATATAGATTTGCTATTTTTGCTATAAATTGTTTACAACTTGTCTCTTTAAAATTGTATATGACAATTGTTATTCATGGCGGAAATTTTTAATAAACACCGCTCAATGTTTGGTTCCATTTTTTACATCAAAAGATATTAGAAGTTGAATGCATCCGGATTTTAAATGAACAATTATTTATATAAAACCAATTTCCATAAATTATAGATGTAAGAATATTTAAGGCTTTAAAGTATACAGACTTACCGGTGATTGTGCCGTGTAACTTAAATTATATTGTGTTAGTAATATATTGTGTGGCTTGGTAAAATTGCACACCATATATGTATAATCATAGCCACGACACTTGAAATCCGTTATATCTAGAGGTGCAGTACCTAAAAATCAAACAGAATAATTAAAAGAATGTTAAATGAACCATATGAATTCCGTGTTAGTAAACTCGAAAAGATGTATACAGTGACTGCCTTTATTAGTTTTATTACTTTTATATTTTTTATTTTAATATAAATTTAAACGTTAAAATAAAAAAAAAACTTTTAATCATCACTGTATTGTTTTTATTTTTTGGAAGAATGCAGACAGTGTATAGTGTATGGGTAAGTATGTTTCAAGGATAAAAAAAAACAAGACATATTAAAGGATGACATAATCTATTGTTTTTTAGTTGTGAAAAATTGCAAACACTAAGAATAAACAACCAACTTACCAACTGAGACATGTGTGATGCCAATGCCCTTCGTTCCAACTTTACAGATATAATAACGATCTTGCTCCGTAGCATTTCGCAACATCAAGACAATAGATGTATTATTTAATATCTGTAAATATAGAATTATTATTATCGTATATATTTTTTTTAGAACAGCACTCATGGAATGGCCCCTACTTATGTACCTCACTATGCCAGAACTAGGAAATTAGGTTATAGGAAAAATGATAGAGGGAGCTAAGCTTGTAACCTCCGCAGGGAGGTTATTCAACATACAAATTGTTCGACTAAAAAAAAAAAGAATTTTCTCTGTAATGCGTAGAGCGATTCACTGGTCAATCGACCACAAAGAGATGAGCTCTTGATGAAGAACGTGTTACGCGTACGAAACTACAGTTTTTCAGGAAGTAGTTCCCTGATTTCATAAGTGCACATTTCGTTGCAGTAACGATAAAACAGTGAAACACATTCCACACTGCGTCGATGCTTCAGTAAATCAATAGATCTGGACGCCCTACTGTCACCGATAAGTTTCTTCGCTTTCTCCTGCACATGGTCGAGTAGCTCCAAAATAGTCCTTAAGGCACCGGCCCATACGTGACAGTTTTATTCCATTTTCGGTCTGATAAAGGTGAAAAAGATAGCGAAGAGATCAGATGGAGTGAGCTTTCTCACAGTTTCAAAAAAGCTAGGCACTTGAATGTTTTTTTCCCTTTTTTTTTGCTTGAAAAATATGCTTCTTTCAACAAACATTGCATTGAAGCTTGATGCTATAATGTAATTTCTTAATATCTATATCAGCTATAGGTAGCATTCATTTGGAAATTGCCTAAAGATCCAATTGAGGGTATCATCCATGTATGTGGATAATTATGTGTTATACTGCGATTTTTTTAACCGTATAAACAAAGTTTAAAATTACTTTTGTTTCAAATTAAAAAAATAGTTTAATATGGAATTTTTTTATTCTTTCTCTTAAAAAATCGGTGCCCAAACATTTAGTCACAAAAAATTTATTATGTGTACCAGAGCACACAGACTGAATTTACAAGGCCCTATTTTGCTACAAGCCCTTGGCCCTGAATTCTTAAACAAACTAGCTTTCAAGTCACAGTCACAGTCTAAAAGAAAAATTAATATTAAATTCAAAGAAATCAGGTTCAACCAATAATTAAATTTGAAATTTAAAACTTGTTAATTTCGGCAGTTTGGCCACATATATAAAACTACCTATTAGGGCACTCCTAATTTTGAAGCTATTTAATTTTAAGATTTATTTTTGTATTACTTTTTGATATTGGGAGCTATAGTCATATTTTTTTTTTTTTAATTTTTAGGTGGTGCCGTTTATGGTACATAATGCAACACGTTTGTTGTTAATTTCAAAAATTATGAAATGTTTTTAAAACGGGACTGATCTGTAAGCATAAACTTTTCTTAAGATCAGTTCAGAAAAGAATGAGTTTGCAGGCACAACATACAGATGAATTGATAACCTCCTTCTTTTTTTTAAGTCGTTTAAAATGAAACACAAGCTTAAGCCTTAACTACTTGGCACTACTTTTTTAACACGTCGGCCATTAAAACATAAGTTCTAGATTTTACCGATGATATTTAACGGTTAATTCAACTGAATGCCCTAAATTACGTTTAAGTTCACTATTTTCAAATAACCTTTGCTGTACTTATCTTTGATTTATTAAGTTGCAAACAAATAGACATGTGTAAGGACAGCAGAAATAATTTTTCGTTTTTGCATTTTTTTCGAAAGAAAAACCAGAGATTACCTAAGTAAGATTCATGGCCGGTTTATTTATCATATAAGGTATAGTAACGGTTCAGATATTGACGCCTAGCTGCCCTAAGTGTAAAACACTCGGCACATTAAGAAACAATATTGACTAAAATGTTAATTTTCTAGAAGGAAGAGGAAGAACACTTTCATATGCCTTATTCTAGAGGGAACTGCATCAGGCGAATAGTGGAACATCGCAAGTAACCGATAGATAAATTTCTGTTGCATTTGTCATAGAAAATATCGGAATGGAAAAACCTTTTTAAGAAAATAAAGTGACTCCAGCTCCCACAAAGGAAACTTTAACTAGAGTCGTATGGCAAGAAGACGACTTCATAGGTATCATATAAGTTAAAGGTGTGTTTAGATGACGTGTACAAGTCATATGGAATGTCAAAATTGCTATCCATATGTAATTTATTGTGTAAGTCAAAATCTGTGTTTATCATACGGTTTATAACTATCATGTTCAAATTTGCATATGTTACGTACAATGACATAACCTCTAGTTGTAGAAAAAAAAACTTAAATGCTTAAAGCAGTGATGTCAACTATTCATTTTTTAGCTATAACTATTTTAAAAGAACAACATCAAGATTCTTTATTATTTATATCAAAATTGATATATATTAAATTTGCACTTAGGCTGTGTTCGTTATAAGAACACGTCACCTTCTCAAACTGAACGTTCAATTCAGGTACTTCAGGCGTAGTTCGCATGAAGTATATATTAAAAACTTCAAATGAAGGTACTCGACACATTTTTGTTGCTTATTTTTACATTTGAAGTTGTTAGTTGCCCTAATTAACCAATTACCATACAAGTTTTGCTTAAGATGTCCATACACGGCATGTTTTTTACATCTGTCATGTCAAAATCGCACTGTTAAACACATACAAATATGTCGTGTAGGGCTGTTAAAAATTGCTTCTGTAAAATATATGTGAAAACTCATCTGAAAAAATTTCGTTTAGGACGTGTTCTATTTTGATCTCACAAACCATCTGACATCAGTTGTTTATATAATTCTAAAAAGTGTTTCCAAAAAACTATGCCGTATGAAAACAATCAACGGCGGTTGACCATTGGCATTAGCATTAGCCGGTTGATGGTAATATTTTATAGGACCAAAATCTGAAGTTGCTTTTAACTATTTGATAACAATTATGTTAATTCTGTGTCATTATTCAATGCAAACTGATCTTGTTCATATTTAGTGTAAAACTTTTTTCAGTAACTTTACTGTCTAATGAATTTTTTTTTTAATAACAGTAAAATCCGAAATTTTACTGCATTATTTAAATAATGCAGTATCTCCATGTATGCACATAGGAAAGTAGCATATCCTGAGCAGCTAAGTAAGCGGTAGCGAAATGGCCATTGGAACGTGCTTTGACCCACAATAATCAATATCGGTAATTAATTAAATCGGGATAAATACAAAAAGAATTAGCCTAGTTTTTTTTAAATTAAATTATTTAATAATATTCCCATGTCTTTAATTTAACATATGGTATATTTCATGAAGTTTACACGATGTGTATTGATTTACATATGGAAAATTAAATAATCCATATAACTTGTACACACTTAGACGGTGTGTACAAGTTAAGTTACACAGCTTAAAAGAGGAAAATATACGAAAATCCATAAACCTATAGTAAACAGTTTTGAAAACAAAAAATGTTGCTGGTTAAAAAAATTATATTAGTAAATCAAAGTAAATTGCTAGGCACGTAGGAGGATACGACAACTTCAAATGTTACTTAACCGAGGTGAATACCACGAAAAAAAATGTGTGTGAAGATAAATACGTCAAGTTAAATACGTTTTTAAAAAAATGTAGCATGCGATAATTTTTTTTTCTCCCATACATACACTACAATTTGTATAGTAAATTCCGGAATTTTTTAACGAATACGATTACAGCTACAAAACCCTACGATCTCGGGGACTCAATCCTATTGGGAAGTCAAGGGCACATATAAAGCTAATAAACTGTAAACACAGTTTATTCAAATTGAATTTGAGAAATTTTTTATAAGACGCGGAAAATTGACTTGGTGCAATTTTCTCATATACGATGAGTTCTGTGAGGGATTTTGTCAATGTGGCCAAACCCTTCGATCTCGCGGAATTACACCTATTGGGAAATCAAGAGCACATATAGAGCTATTAATCTGTAAACACAGTTTATTCAAATTGAATTTGAGAAATTTTTTATAAGACGCAGAAAATTTACTTAGTGCAATTTTCTCATATACGATGAGTTCTGTGAAGGATTTTCTCAATGTGGCCAAACCCTTCGATCTCCCGGAATTACACCTATTGGGAAATCAAGGGCACATATAGAGATATTAAACTGTAAACACAGGTTCACTAGCCAGGCTAACCAGTCGTTAGCTCAGGCATAAGCTAGTAAAGGAACTATGTTAATCCTTCAGTGTTTTCCTTAGGTCTGGAACTAGACATCTCACAAAAGTCAGCAAGTATGCAATTGTCCTGGTGTCTGTGTCTCTTGACATAGCATTTGCAGAGAAGATACAAAACCGTCTCTGCCTCTTTAAAAGAAAGTTTTTAGTTAACTTGCAGGTATCAGAAACATTTACTGACCTTGTTATATTGCCAGTATAACGTGTCTCACATATTCTTCGTATTATGGCTAATTGGAAAACTTCATGTGAAAATTCCAAGATCTTTTTTTCTCTCCAGCCTTGACAGCACTGGCTGAATAATAGAGTTCTGAAGCACTTATTATAGGAATAAAGAGACTTCAGTATCTCCATTTACAAAATTATTATTTACTTAAACAACAATCTTTTTAAAAACAAACAATATGTAACTCACACAATTTAAAAGTACTTCCTTTTCGAAGCGCGGTTCGCATCAACCACCGGCATTTAAAAATAAAATTATGCAGTGTCAATAAAATGTTTAACATTCCCCTAAAGCAGTTCGAAGTCAAACGAATAACGTGTTCAATTTTATTCATATTAATTTGAATTTTGCATTTAGTTAATTTCAGCTCATAAAGATAAATATTTGATAAGATAAACATATCAATTTGCTAAAATAAAAAAGTATTGTTTGAATATTACTTACGTGTATGTTTTCATTAGGCACAATATATTTCGTATCTTCCTGTTCGAAATACAAGGAAGAGCTATTAACATTTCCACCAAACTTTGAAGGGTTCATGCGACATGTTATATTAGCACTGCTGTTGATTTCTATCTCAAGACGTGAAGGTATAGTTTCTACAGACAGAAATTGAGTAGAAAAGAAAACAAATAAGAAAAACAATTACATAAAAATATTTATACATTTATTAGTAAATAAATATACGTCATAAAATAATTTTTAACATTGCTAAAATAAATAAACATAACAAAAGTTGAAAGAACCGAACAGCATGCTATTTTGTTTAAGTTTCTGGCGATGCACACTGGGCGAAACTATCAATTTAGCTCGGATTAATTCAATTTTGAAAGTGAATATATGCGCCGATATTGCTTTGCATTCGATTACTAATATATCCGATAGGACAAAAACACTTTTCGTTTTGTTTTGCTCTTGATATTCGCACAGCTGGACGGTGTCAAAGTAACAAGTGTTTGCATCAACTGAAGTCAAAAGCTTTCCCGCCGTTTTTGGGTGCCTGCTGCAAATTTGTGCAAAAAATAGTTTAACTAAAAAAATTAATAAAGTGAGTGTTTATAATTAACATAAAGGATATGTATTTTCTAAAAGTGTTGTTTTCGTAACCTGTCATTGTGTTTTGTGGCGTCTACCTGTGGTTGTTAAAAGTGCAATTAAAATTCAGTGTTTTGACAAAAATATTAAACTTTCGTGGACTGTAACTTTCTAGTGCCGTCCTGTGCCGTTCTGATTTTGTTTTCTAAAAATTGTATAATGTATTGTTATGTGAAAAAATCAAAATGTGTATCCACCTACGTCCACCTAATAACTGGATTATTCTTTTAGTAAAAATTTCGGTGTCCAGGAGACAGCTGTTTTTGGTTTGGCATGCGGAAGCTGATCCATCAAAAAGAAATTAAGCTGTGGATGCTTATGTATTTGCCAATGTTATTGATAGAGCTAACTACAAAAATGATAAATGCATTAAAATTTCCACGCAAATTAAAACCTTTTCCTCCAAATTGGCAGCAAGGTGGAGAATCAATTAAGAAAAAGAACAAAATGTGGTTGGATGGTGAACTTGTTTTTGTGGATTTGATCTCAAATGCTGGGCGGCCTATAATGAATTTTAGTGATTGTCAAGAAATTGCGAAGAAAAAAAGAGTATGTGGCATTGTCACAGAAATACCATGCGAGGAGCTTATGTCTGCAGCCAGCACAAGCTTATACAGGGCCGGTAAAAGAAATGCATCTATGGTGCATCGATGGCTTCCGATGAAGAGATGCCTTAAAGAATCAAAACTTTCATTCAATCTGACGACAATAAGCCTATAAAATATACACCAGAGAAAGCCTTAGCCCTTTATACTGATGGTGGTTACACAAAGAGAGTTTACATGGACTTGGTGTGTGGCACAAAACAAAGGAATGCAAATATTTTTCCCTCATATGATGTTTTACGGTCTGCAAAGAAACTTTGTTATCCTAATGTATTGCAAGTCTCTGATCATTCTTTCGAGATAACCCTACAATCTTTGTTTGATCACACAGTGGCCAGATTGTTTACTGCGCATAGGTAAGAGCTACAAATTACGGATAGTATTAAGGCAGCAGAGATAACTGCCATATATAAATGGGGTTGTGATGGGAGTAAAGGCAATGCAACATATCGACAGAGCTTTGATAATATTGATGCTTGCATGATCGACCAATACATGTTTGCGGTTTGCTTGGTACCTCTACAAATAGTTTTTGGATCTACTGTTGTTTGGCGAAATACCAAACCGACAACATTGAAACTACTTTGCCAAAATCAAACAGCTGAATTGGTTATAAGCGAGGTGCAGAATGTCGAGAGCCAAATTGCTCAAATACAGCCAACTAGCCTTGAAAACTTCATAGTACGACACCAATTTCATACAACCATGATTGATTGGAAGGTGTTTAGTATTCCCGCAAACTCGTCATCCTAAAAATGTGGAATTTGTGGAACATCAGCGAAAAGCATGTAAAGAAAATCTATATGAGTACGGTCTATCAACTGATTTAAAAATTATTTCTTCGCTAATTCTTATTTGTATATATTTAATCTGTAAAACAAAATTTATTTGACGAAAATCCAACCATTTTTCAGGAAGTTATTAATTAATCCGAGCTAAATTGATGGTTTCGCCCAGTGTGCGATGTGTAGTACTTTATGAAGGTGTTAAAAATCTCAAGTAAATAAAATATTTTGTTATTATTTGTTACGGTTGTAGTTTTTTCTACTTCAAGTTTATAACAGACAAGCAATTCATCTTAGAATTAATACAGCGCTTATTATTGGAAACGCATCATTATGATTAGATAACTTATTTTTGCACACGTTCTTACTTTTTAAATAATTTTTGTTCCATATTATTTGATTAGCGTAAGCCGAAAAAAGTTTTGTTTTATGTGTATTGCGCGTCGCCGCCAGTGAATCTAGATTTCGAATTTTTTTTATTAATGTTAAATAAGTTCCCATCTATATTCTCAAACGACCAAGCCGTCAAGACTCACATTATGTGAGCTATATGTCGTCTCAGCATCTCTTATGCACAGCGTACAAACAAGATCATCCTTGATTTTAATTTTTGAGGGATAATCGTCAATCTTCTGAGAAACAATTGGCGATTTAGATTTGAAAAAATAAATTAACAGGTAGGGCAAAAGTGCCGCTATCAGTTTGATAGCGCGCCATCTTGGTTATGTGACGTTTAGCTCAGTTTAGGTTTAACAATTGCGTTGTGTAGACGTCCACATTTTTATTTTTTTGGACTAGAAACATTTTTCAAGCTTTGAGCCGTACACATAGACGAAAGACAAAAGAGCTTATCGATTTAGAGCAATAAAATCAAATGACTACTATCATATTTTCTACATCCTATTTTAATACTTCTGGCAAACTGCATTTTATGAGGGAACTAGTAAATGAATCATTTTTTTTTATAAATTTGCAATTAAAGATTGGCACTCCATATGAAAAAATCGTCTTCAGTTATTTTTGCGCACATGCTGTTCTCTGTTTGTATTAATGCTAAAACATCATTTATGCAACAAAATTTCGCTAAATGCGAACAAACTCTTCTTAAAAACAAAATATAAAAAGTTGTTTTTGCTTTTAACATAAAGATGCGAAAAAAGTGTTCGTTACAGATTTATTTTTATTTGTAGACTTCTCAATTGATTCTCAGCACTTTAGTTTTAGATTCAGTGTAATGTTTCTTTTGGTTTAGAAGCATACAATCTAACCATACTTAGAACAAATATGTCGTGATTTGTATCTGCTAATTTATCATACACGAAATTTTGGAGTTATTGCATAAACTACAGTTAAACAACTATGTAATCTTCGTTTGCTTAGATGTCTCCTATTTATTTTCCACATTAACTATAATATGAAGTGTCCTGTTACAATACGAATTGCGTTACTGATCTCGAATGTTCCTTTTTTAGTCCAAGATTTTGAGTGCGCTCTCATCGTTACTTTATAGCGATCTCTGAGCCATTGTTGCCTAGTTTTTAAACTCAGTTTTAATTGTCTCGAAAGGTTGAGCTTCAACCAAAATAATTGTTTACATTTTTAAGCCAAAAAACACATGATTTATTAATCGCTTTCCTATAATATAATACGGTTAAGTATTTGACTTACGTACTCTCCGATGTTTTTTCATTTGAGTTTATGGGATATTCCTTAAGACGTTTAGATTTGTAATTTGACGTTATTGTTCGATGACTGTTTTGATTACAATTTTCAGAGCAATAATTGCGTATTGTTTAAATACGAAAATGATTTTGATATTAATTTCAAGAATTTAGACTAAAGATAATCTACAAGACATACATTTTATTTACTGAAGAAATATTTAATTAGCAATTAGTATTACATAATAGTGTTTGTAATTGGCCACTTAGATCGTGCAAATTCTAACTACATCGTTAGAATTCATGTGATAGAGAAAAAGCTGTCACCCTTTTTCCAAATATTCTGTCATAGAATTCCACTTTTATCATTGCGTGTAACAGTTCAAAACGAAATTATTTGCTAAAAAGAATGCTTTGTTAAATGGAGCTTAACATTTTGAAGCAACATACGTTTGAACACTCCTTGCATTTTCCCATAAAAATTAACAAAAGAAAGAAGCTTATTTACTTATCATTTTGATGTGAACCTTAATAAACGTCTTAAAATAGATAAAATGTCTGAGTTGCTATGAAAATATTAAGCCAATCCACTTAATTTAAATGTTAATTAACTTCCCAGCAAAAAAGTTATGCAAAAGAAGTAGGTAATTCACGGGTTTTACTTAAAACTAACTGATTGAATTTTGGGGGAAAAAAAGTATGATTTTAACATTGGGTTGTCATTGTCACATTAAAAAATCGGCTTGGCATTTAAATGAATGCTCACTACCACTGAAAATTCGATGATTAGAATACGCTTTTTATTTCTTTTATTAATTTTTAAAATGAATATAAGAAACTTAAATTGGTAATAAATTTTTCTTGGGACGATTAATACATCTTATTTTGCCATATTTATTTTTAAGTTCAGTTTTAAAAAAACAAAAATTTCATGAATTTTCATTAATTTTTCATGAGTTCAAAAATTATAACTTAACTAGAATAAACGAACGAAAGAATTCTTTCAGTAATTAAAAATTTAACACTTACCGCCAGGAGAATTATTCATGCCACAATGAACATATCGTATTAAATTAATTGTAGTTATCGATAACAGCAGCCATATTGATAAACTGAAAATAAGGGAAAAGGGAAATGTGGGTGTGAATTATTAAAAGAAATTCATAGATATAAAAAGTTAATGATATTTTTATACAAAACATAAAAAGAAAATTATTTATGTGTAGATTTACGAGGGGAAGCGCAAGAAGTCCTTAACAAAAGCATGATATTAACTCTTTGTTATTTTCCACAATAATGATTTTCCAACATTTTTAACAAGTTAAGAACGAGATAGGTCAAATACATAATTCGTAATTCAAGGACGAACTCATTAAACACTAAGCTTTTAATTTAAGCGTTGTTTAATTTTTTTTTTATTTTCAAACCGTCTCAACCGCCTGTCTACAACTGTTCGAAAGTACGGCCATATACATCAAATAAAGTGAACTATTGAGTCACCTTTTAATTTATAAATTTTAAAATGTATACAGTGTTATTATAACGCTCATAGAAATCGGCATTTTGTTCAATTTTCAAGCGTTTTTCTATAACGGTTCAAAAGGTAGGCGCATATAGGTAATTTGCGTCACCTATGGGGACACCCCTTAATTTTTAGATTTATTTTTTATTACTTTTTTTACTTACTATTTGGAGCTATAGTGATACTTAGTTTTTGTTTTAATTTTGGAGTTGTACCCTTTACGTTTTACATTACACTTAAAAAACATGTATGTTGCATGGGGACACCCTTTATTTTTTTAAATTATGAACTGGTTTTAAAATGGGGACTTTTCAAATAAAGAAAGAATTTACAAAATCGGTTCAGAAATGAATGCAGACACAAACATAAAAAAACGTTCAGTAGAATTGATAACATCCTTCATTTTTTGAAGTCGGTTTAAAAAATGCTCTAAATCGGCTCAGAAAGCTGAGTTCTGCGACCACAAAGCATAAAAAAGAAATACTCAGATGAATTCTTTTCTTTTTTAAGTCGGTTAAAAATATTAATTTTACATTAATGGGTGTCCATAGAAATATCGAAATCAAGGTAAAAAGGCCTCTATTTCGAAATAAAAAATAGCAGGCCTTTAAAATATACACCGATTGCGTAACAATATGCAGGCTATAATACGACTTATACAAAATTAAATAAAAAAAAATGAAGGTGTCATAACTATTAAAGCAACCCATAGCACTTGTTCAGAGCCAGAAAATAATTTCTCCAAATTCTGAACTGACAATCGCTATTTTCTATTTTCATAACTTTTTTGAATTCCAACTAAATGAATGATTTAAATCTGACTTAAAATCGGGTATATTTCAATATCTAAATTTATTAAGAAAGACAAATTAGACACTAACAGAATGTAATGTAGGATTTTTTGGATTTTGTATGATACATAATATGTATGAATGTATATTATACATACACATTTATACCCTGGACAGACATACATTTTAATTGCGCAATAAAGGAATTTACGCAATTTAGGCCCTAATTCAACTCAATTTACCATATAAGAAATTAATTAATAAATTGATCAATTAGTAGCGTGCAGTCATACCTTAATCGTACTGACTGGAAGAGTTCTATATTTCAAATAAAAACAAGCAAACTTTCTTCATTTTTCCAAATTTACAAACCCAAACGATAAAGAAAAATAAAAATTTACAACATTACTATTCCAAATGAAAAAAAGTGCATTGTCGTTTGTTATACCCTTCACCACAGGTGGAAAAAGGGTATATCTAAGTGTAATTTCTACAATATCCATTTCCGACCCCATGAAGTGTATACATTCTGAGTTCTTATGCATAGCGAATTCTATTGAGCAATGTCCGTCTGTCCGTCCGTGTTAGTATTGAAATCAACTTAGCCAAGGGACTAGGTGACCTAAAGAAAATTTAAATACCACAATCGATCAGACATAGTTTCGAAAATTTTGCTATTGAAAATCAGCATAATCCATTTTTTTCGAGACAGCGGGCAAAACAACAGGCCTTTTTTTAACATATCATTTGGAACAAATCTAGTTAAGTGAAGTAGTTCCAATCAAAAAATATATGGGGCTGTAGAGAATTGAAAAATAAGAAAAACACAAGTAAAGAGATTGGCGCTCGCCCATATTATCCGAGTTAAATATAATTTTATGCTTTTGGACCATATCACAAATAGGGCCTGTTCGTAAATGCATCAGTGCTCTGCATAATATGATTATTCTGCACTGTCACTGCTGATCAGCTGTTGCGTATGCTTTCTTTTGCTCATTTTAGTGTTTGCATTAACGAACGAAGAAATACTGTGAAAATAGAAAAATTGATAATAAACTCGATTTGTCAACTAGATGATATAAAAATGATAAAAATTTGTGTAACATACTAAAAAAAAAGAAGATTAAAGATAAAAAAAACTAAATTTAATTCTATAAAAATTATTAAACAGAAAAAGACGTTCATTGCATCAGCCATTTTTATGATTAGTTTTTTGCTTTTACTTTGCAGTGCTGCCACTTTTTGCATTTAGGAACGTAGTGTTACTAAAATATTTAACTACAAGTTTTGCTTAGAATTTATAAGAAAAAATGTTTTATTTATTTTGTAAATAGAGGCAACACTCAAATGTTTTTATTTTCCAGTATAAGCTATTTTTTCAGTACTAGCTACCCTAGTAGTAGCAAAGCTTTATTCACACTTTTTGTAGTTTATACTTTTCAGCCTTGCTAGTACTGAAAAGTTTAAGCTAGTGCTAGTACTAGGTACTATGTAGTATAAACTGCCTTTTTATTCACTCGACCCAGTGTGTTAATGAATGAATACCATCCATTAGCATTGTAGTGTGTCCAGCTAAATATAGCATACTGGAGGTATTTTCTGTCGTTGAAATGCATTGGCGTACTTGAGATTTTTTCATTGCCATTGAAATTTTTTAAATTAGTTGAAATAATGACAATGACAAAAAAAAAATAACAACCATTTAATGCTACTGATTTTTTTAAATTATAATTGTTTTTACTTATGGCAATGAAAAAGTTATTCTTTTTACAAGACACAAACTTATGATAGCAGAAGCTTCAAAAAACTATGCACAAAATTAAAAACCATTAACCCATTGTAGATAGATCTACATTTGATAATAATATACCGATTTAAGGTGAGGTAAGTACACAGCATGATAATCTCAAGTCAATGAAAACAATGTGTTCCTATAGTGTCTTATGTTTTCTAAGAATATCAAAACATATAAATTTCACAAACTTGTTGTGGCGTGAATGCCATTTTAAAATAATGCTCTTATTTATTTTAGGATGTTTATTTATTTATGCATTTATTAGTGGTAATAAAGTGACAACATTTAAGGCGTTTTTAGGTGACGTGTATAAGTCATATGGAATGTCAGATTTACCATATGTAAATCAATACACATCGTGTAAATCTCATTAAACATAACATATGTTATTTTCGTTAGGTACATTTATTTTACTAGGTAGTAGCGACTTTACAAGAAATACAACATGGCATTTTATTATTGTTTTGTCCGTTGAAAATGTCAAAAACAGAAAGAGAAATAAGAGATAAGAGATAATTGCTTGCTTTGTTTTACAAATGCTTGTTGTTGACGTTTTTTTTTTGTTTTTTTTTTTTTTTTAATTCGTAAACAAAGCAAAATACAAACAACTTTTGACATTTCCAACTACAAACAAGCTGGGCGGACGACACTATCTACGAGTAGAAATACCTTATTTTCCTGCGTGTTATAGCATGTATAAGTTTTAATTTAGAGCACGCTCTATTTTGAGACGTCAAACTATATGACAACAAATGTTTTCAAGGACGTTATTTTTTAAAATTTTCGCTCAAAATATTTTTACGACAAAAGTTAAACTTCTAATATCTAATTATCTTTTGAACTTTTTTAGGTAATAAATTAATTAATCTTAGGCTAAAAAGAATAATTATACATATAAAAAATATAATGCCGACAGTTTTAAGGTAAACGTTTTTAACAAGTATCAGAAAAAAAGATTTTTGTGCAAATAATTAGGTTTTATGAGTTTGTAATAATTATATGTGGGTTTTTAAAGAGTTAAAATTTTTCCAGCGGCTTTTTAAAGATAAAGGCATGATGTGTGCCTCTTACAGGTAGCGAAAAGTGGAAAAAGATACTTCAAAAACTAATTTGCTTACAACAATTTTTTCTTCAATAGAAATTTTTAAAATGTGTTTCTTTTTTACAACTTATGCTAGGAACACAACAGGGACAAACGACGAATTTTTGGTCGCGTATATTCGTCGTCAAAAATAAAACATATATGTGTATATGAAAATGAACACAATTATTATGTTGGACGAAATTCGTCGTACGCGGAGAACTTGGTAATATAATTATTTCTATTTCTTACGCCGGCGAATGACGAAAAAATCAGTACAACGTGACCATTTTTGCCTTTAGTTTCGAAGTATTTTAGTAAATAATGTGATTTTACTTTAGAACGTTATGTATTTTTATTTTGCAGAATTTATAATAAGTGTATATATTATTAGTTAGTGTGTTAGTTGCTTTTTTGTTTTTAAATATTATTTTTTTTTATGGTCACCTTAGTAGCTCAACGACGAATTTATACAACGGATTTTCGACAACGCATTCGCCGTGTTGGTCGAAACTCGGCGTTTGTCCCAGCTGCGTTTTTAGCATTAAAAATAACAGTTGCAATCATATTATTATTTTGCGTGTTCAATAGGCAAGACTTGTATGTTAATTGCTTTATTAAGGCAACAACTTCAAATGTGAAAACGCAAAAATTTGACGAGTACCTTAATTTTAAGTTATACATACTTCATACGAACTACGCGAACACAACAAAGTGTGTGACGTTCATTGCATCAGCCATTTTTATGATTAGTTTTTTGCTTTTATTTGCGCATAATATACTTCAGTGATGCATTTACGAACAGGCGACATTTGCAGTGCTGCCACTTTTTGCATTTACGAACGTAGTGTTACTAAAATATTTAACTACAAGTTTTGCTTAGAATTTATAAGAAAAAATGTTTTATTTTTTTTTTGTAAATAGAGGCAACACTCAAATGTTTTTATTTTCCAGTATAAGCTATTTTTTCAGTACTAGCTACCTAGTAGTAGCAAAGCTTTATTCACACTTTTTGTAGTTTATACTTTTCAGCCTTGCTAGTACTGAAAAGTTTAAGCTAGTGCTAGTACTAGGTACTATGTAGTATAAACTGCCTTTTTATTCACTCGACCCAGTGTGTTAATGAATGAATACCATCCATTAGCATTGTAGTGTGTCCAGCTAAATATAGCATACTGGAGGTATTTTCTGTCGTTGAAATGCATTGGCGTACTTGAGATTTTTTCATTGCCATTGAAATTTTTTAAATTAGTTGAAATAATGACAATGACAAAAAAAAAATAACAACCATTTAATGCTACTGATTTTTTTAAATTATAATTGTTTTTACTTATGGCAATGAAAAAGTTCTTCTTTTTACAAGACACAAATTTATGATAGCAGAAGCTTCAAAAAACTATGCACAAAATTAAAAACCATTAACCCATTGTAGATAGATCTACATTTGATAATAATATACCGATTTAAGGTGAGGTAAGTACACAGCATGATAATCTCAAGTCAATGAAAACAATGTGTTCCTATAGTGTCTTATGTTTTCTAAGAATATCAAAACATATAAATTTCACAAACTTGTTGTGGCGTGAATGCCATTTTAAAATAATGCTCTTATTTATTTTAGGATGTTTATTTATTTATGCATTTATTAGTGGTAATAAAGTGACAACATTTAAGGCGTTTTTAGGTGACGTGTATAAGTCATATGGAATGTCAAATTTACCATATGTAAATCAATACACATCGTGTAAATCTCATTAAACATAACATATGTTATTTTCGTTAGGTACATTTATTTTACTAGGTAGTAGCGACTTTACAAGAAATACAACATGGCATTTTATTATTGTTTTGTCCGTTGAAAATGTCAAAAACAGAAAGAGAAATAAGAGATAAGAGATAATTGCTTGCTTTGTTTTACAAATGCTTGTTGTTGACGTTTTTTTTTTGTTTTTTTTTTTTTTTTTTTAATTCGTAAACAAAGCAAAATACAAACAACTTTTGACATTTCCAACTACAAACAAGCTGGGCGGACGACACTATCTACGAGTAGAAATACCTTATTTTCCTGCGTGTTATAGCATGTATAAGTTTTAATTTAGAGCACGCTCTATTTTGAGACGTCAAACTATATGACAACAAATGTTTTCAAGGACGTTATTTTTTAAAATTTTCGCTCAAAATATTTTTACGACAAAAGTTAAACTTCTAATATCTAATTATCTTTTGAACTTTTTTAGGTAATAAATTAATTAATCTTAGGCTAAAAAGAATAATTATACATATAAAAAATATAATGCCGACAGTTTTAAGGTAAACGTTTTTAACAAGTATCAGAAAAAAAGATTTTTGTGCAAATAATTAGGTTTTATGAGTTTGTAATAATTATATGTGGGTTTTTAAAGAGTTAAAATTTTTCCAGCGGCTTTTTAAAGATAAAGGCATGATGTGTGCCTCTTACAGGTAGCGAAAAGTGGAAAAAGATACTTCAAAAACTAATTTGCTTACAACAATTTTTTCTTCAATAGAAATTTTTAAAATGTGTTTCTTTTTTACAACTTATGCTAGGAACACAACAGGGACAAACGACGAATTTTTGGTCGCGTATATTCGTCGTCAAAAATAAAACATATATGTGTATATGAAAATGAACACAATTATTATGTTGGACGAAATTCGTCGTACGCGGAGAACTTGGTAATATAATTATTTCTATTTCTTACGCCGGCGAATGACGAAAAAATCAGTACAACGTGACCATTTTTGCCTTTAGTTTCGAAGTATTTTAGTAAATAATGTGATTTTACTTTAGAACGTTATGTATTTTTATTTTGCAGAATTTATAATAAGTGTATATATTATTAGTTAGTGTGTTAGTTGCTTTTTTGTTTTTAAATATTATTTTTTTTTATGGTCACCTTAGTAGCTCAACGACGAATTTATACAACGGATTTTCGACAACGCATTCGCCGTGTTGGTCGAAACTCGGCGTTTGTCCCAGCTGCGTTTTTAGCATTAAAAATAACAGTTGCAATCATATTATTATTTTGCGTGTTCAATAGGCAAGACTTGTATGTTAATTGCTTTATTAAGGCAACAACTTCAAATGTGAAAACGCAAAAATTTGACGAGTACCTTAATTTTAAGTTATACATACTTCATACGAACTACGCGAACACAACAAAGTGTCTAAGTACAATTTTATATTATAGCAATTTTGACATAAATAATAATAATAATACGGAAAGGCAGAATTGTGCTTGTCGTTTATTGCTAAAAAAAAATGTATAGTAAACATCACTGATTTACGCATTTAAGTTTTATTTTCAAGAATAGAGGCCAGGCAGGATTCACTATCATACACAATCGAGAGATTCAATCACACAAAAATCAGAAAGAATTATGACCTACTTTAAAAATCGTTTCAAAATGGCGTAGTAGGTGCCACACTTTTATACAAAAAAGATGCAAAAACATATGGTTTTAATACTTTGTTGTTTTTTTTCCTCATCATCTTAAAAAAAACCACCCTGGTCGCATGGAAAAATTATTTTATGAATTATTTCAAAAGAGTATAAAATCGTACAGATCTGTCAAAAAGTCTGTCACATACATATACTTTTAGTCCACACTATCATACACATGCAATTTTTACAGATCATACGACTGAGTATGATAGTGAATCCTGGCCTTAAGAGGTTATGTCATATGTACGTAACTAATGCAAGTTTGAACGTGAAAATTATAAACCGTATTTTAAACGCTGATTTAGACATACACACCAAATTACATATTGGTAGCAATTTCGACATTCCATATGACTTATACACGTCGTCTAAACACACCTTTAGTCATTAGTTAATGATAATGATTTTGTTTAGCAATGAGCCTATTTCATTAAAAAGCATTACCATTGTTGAAAATGATTGCAATGCCAAAAAATAAGAGTATTATTTAATGCTGATGAAGTTAACAATAAGTCTATCTAATTGATTAATCAATTGAAAGAACTAATACATGAAGATGATTTAGTAGATGATAGTTAACATGGCTTTTGTTGCGTTTTTTAAATAATAATGAAACTGGTGGAATAGTGAAAGCAAGTTTGAATAAAATATTTGGATTTCGTTAATTTGACCACGACTTTTTATGATTGTGGTCAATTTTTAATTATATTCAAGTGAGCCGGTCTGCAATTGGAAAATTTGATTACTTTGACAGTGTGTTTTTCTTGAAAAGTAATGACAATTTTCGAGGCAATCTAGCGGTTTGATCTCTCTTTTATTCATATATAATGAGTTTTATAAAAGAAAATGAGTATACATATATTACTATTCAAAATATAAAGTTGAAGCTATTATTTAGGTATGAATTTTCAGCATTAAAGCTATGCGTTAGGTATCGTTGCGCCTTATGTGCTAATTTAGGTATGTATGTTAGTACTCTACATGATCGTAAGTAGAAATTTATTTAGAGTTTTATCTCTAGATCAAATTAAATGAGAGTAAACTAATTTCCCCCTTTTGATTAATCGTATTGCTTATTTCGCTAATTCTTCGCGCACTCCTACACTTGTCTATGTCATTTACGTTATTTTTTGTAGTCACAAATTGCAAGGCTTGTTTTCAAGGGTGTGAAGATAGCTCCGTCAGTTACCTTCGTTTTAGACAACCCTGTTATAGTTTACATATATTTTAGTCAGAAGATGTTAACAGAATTGAATTATTTTAACATTTGCGTTTGAAATATATATATATATATATATATATATATATATATATATATATATATGTATGTATGTATGTATGTATATAGCAAAATATACAAAGTCAAAATATAAGGATTTTTAAAATGAGGTCGAAAAATTTATTTTCTTTTTTTTATACAGGCATTTAACAAATGCCCAAAAATGGGTACAAATTGAAAAGGTGCGGCTTAGCGGACTACTGGGGGAGAAAACATCGACATTATAGATTTAGAACTGTAAAGGTTATATTCAGAATTTGTATAGGTTTTTAGTAATAGAATTATTTTTTTGCATTTATATCAATCTTTTACATTTTTACGTTTTAATAGAAACACACAACTTAAAATTCCAAGGATATCTTGTTCTTTTTTTGGCAAATCGTTTATGGTAAGAATTGCGCGTTGGTGGAATCTGCTGCCTTTTTCCTTACGTGTGTTTTCACATTCTAATAATGTTTTTCGACTGAAACTTTTGCTTTCCTACTCGCATTCTTAGAAGCAAGTATCGGAATTTGTTTATGCTACTGACTGGGAAATGGGACCTTTTTAGTGCTTAAATTGCTATCGTTTAGATTATTTTCAGCTGGGGAGCTGGTAATTATATTCTATAATTGTATTATGATATTCTTTATCACTTAGGTTTTATTGCTGTTATGTAATATAAGTGTATTATGGCCTCTGAGGCTATTTATTACATATTGTTTGAATAAATGAAATGAAATGAAATTAAGAAAAATGTGAAATTAGGCATTTCCCCGTATGGACATTTTTCAAATGCCCTAAAATGGGTAAAAATTGAAAAGGTGCGGCTTAACGGACTACTGGGGAATAAAGCCTCGAAATTATAGATTTGAAAACTAGAAAGGTTATATTCAGAATTTGTATAGGTTTTTAGTAATAGAATTAAGAAAAATGTGAAATTTCGCATTGCCCCATATGAACATTTTTCAAATGCCCAAAAATGGGTCAAAATTGAAAAGGTGAGGCGAAAGCCTCGACATTATAGATTTCAGAACTGTAAAGGTCATATTCAGAATTTGTATAGTTTTTCAGCAATAGAATTAAGAAAAATGTGAAATTAGGCATTTCCCCGTATGGACATTTTTCAAATGCCCAAAAATGGGTCAAAATTTACTTTGTATATTTTGCTATTAATATATAAACCTAATTTTATATACATTTATATCCTTTTTTATATAATATTTTTATTTTTCAAACGCAAATGTTAAAATAATTCAATTCTGTTAACTTAACATCTTCACACTCTTCTTGTTTTACTGTAACTATTGTTTTTTTATCCAATATGTTAGCAGACGACGAATTGGAGGCTGTAAAACAATTCTGCATTAAAAACTCAATTTCGATGTGTGTAAATCTGTTGGAGAATAAGAGTGAACACCATTATTATATACTTTGTATATATTGTTTTATATAATTTGTATTTTATGTTATTACTGAAAAAAATAAAATTTGTTATTCTTCATTAAACTTTCAAACAAACAACAGGTTATGGGCCTTTCCGTGAAATAAGAGTTTGAATATAATAAATTAATAAATATTTAAAAAAAATATCAGTGATAATTTGTGCTGTGAATTTATACACATAGTGAAGGAGGAAAATGAATTCAAGTTTTCAAATTAAAAAACTCCGTGGAAGTGAAAACTTTGAAGACTGGAAGTTTTCTATTCAAGCATATTTCCAGATGAAGGGATTGTGGAATGCGGTTATAGATGCTGAAACTAATAGTGAAAAGAAAGTTCAGGCAAAGGCAGAACTTATCTTATTAGTTGATAAATTAATTTATCCGCATATTCGAGAATGCAAAAGTGCAAGTGAAATCTGGATTACATTGTGTAAAATTTTTGAAGATAGCGGTTTAGTAAGACGAGTCGGCTTGATACAAAAGTTCTGCTCAACAAAACTTAACGACTGCAAAAGCGTTGAAGAATACGTGAATGAAATTTTGACAACAGCACACAAGCTAAGAGCTGCTGGTTTAAAAATGGATGAAGAATGGGTTGGATCGATGATGCTTGCTGGCCTTCCAGAAAAATATAAGCCAATGATTATGGGAATCCAAAGTTCAGGTATTCAAATAACTGGTGATGCTGTTAAGTTAAAATTACTTCAAGATGTAAAGACTGATTCACAAGATTTAGCTTTGGCTACTAACAAAAAAGGATTCAAGAAAAGAGTACCAAAGTGTTTTAATTGTAATAAGTATGGACATATTGCTACTAAATGCCCAAGTAAATATGAAAAAACAAATATCAAGAAAAATGCAAATGCTATGATGGGAGTTTTTACAGTTCGTGAATTAAAGAAAAATGATTGGTTTTTTGACTCTGGTGCAACAGCTCATATGTGTTCAAATGCTTCATTTTTCAAAAGCAATTACGAAGAACAAAATACTGAGGTAACAATTGCCAATAACTCTGTTATGAACGTTGAAGGTGTTGGTGATGTCGATGTAGTTGTACAATCGGACAAAAATTTGAAAGAAAAGGTTAAGTTTCGTGATGTTTTGCATATTCCTGATTTATACATTAATTTACTCTCAGTTTCTAAAATTGTTGAGAATGGTTACAAAGTAGAATTCAATAAAAAAGGTTGCAAAGTCTTGAATGCTGTTGGTCAAATTATTGTAACAGGCGATCTTGTGAATGGCATGTTTAGAATGAACATAGGAAATGATAGTGCGTGTCTATCAGAAATAAAAATTAAAGAGTCTGAGTTATGGCATAAACGTATTGGCCATGCTAACAATGAAGTTTTAAGAAATATGAATTCTGGATCCGTTACAGGAGTAAAATGTGATATCAGTAAAGAAAACTGTACGACATGTCTGAAAGGAAAATTATCCAGATTGCCATTTAAAGACCTTGGAAGTAGATCCACAGAAGTACTAGGCCTGATACATACTGATCTTTGCGGTCCAATGGAAGTAAAATCAATCAATGGTTCGAGATATATTCTTATCTTTATTGATGATTTTAGCCGAAAAGTTTTTCCATTTTTTATTAAAACAAAAGCTGAAGTAGCTGATAAATTCTTAGAATTCAAGAACTTTGTTGAAAACCAAACAGGTAAAACTATTAAAACTTTAAGAAGTGATAATGGCACAGAGTATTGCAACAACAGAATGAAGAAGATAATGATTGGAAGTGGAATCGAACATCAAACAACAGTTCCATACAGCCCACAACAAAATGGTATGTCTGAGCGGATGAATAGAACAATTATTGAGAAAACAAGATGCCTTTTGATTCATTCAGGCTTACAAAGAAAGTTTTGGGCAGAAGCAGCCAATACAGCCGTGTATTTAATAAATCGTACTCCATGCAAAACACTTAATTATATTACACCCGAAGAAGTTTGGTCAGGTAAAAAACCTTGTTTAAAATATTTAAAAGTTTTTGGATGTAAAGCTTTAACTCACATACCTAAAGAGAAGAGAAGGAAGCTTGACTGCAAGGCAAAAGAAGCAATTTTTGTTGGATATAGTGCTCACATGAAAAATTATCGTTTCTATGATCCTGCTCGTAATGAAGTGTTTTTAAGTAGAGATGCAAGATTTTTGGAAAATGAGTTCTTCGACCATAAGTTACATGATGATAAAGCGGATTTTTATATGTACGCGGAATGTGATTTAGTGGGGGAAAAGCAAGATGATAATAATATACAACAAGAAGAAGTTCTTGATTTAAATCCAGTTGTTGAAAATAGAAATATTGTAAATCGATTAGGAAGTACTGAAAGCCCTTTCATAGATGAAACATCAGAAGATGGATCATCAGAAGAACATTTTTCAGATGCTACTAGTGGTACACCTTTTGAAGGATTTGAAACTGAAAGCACATTACCACAATCCTTAAGAAGATCATCAAGGACTCGAAAGCCAGTACAAAGATATGGTTTTGAGTGTAATATTGTATATACAGAAAAAGAACCTGTCACCGTTAGAGAAGCATTTCAGAGTGAACAAAAAGATAATTGGAAAAGAGCCATGAATGAAGAACTTAGAGCTTTGGTTGAAAACAACACTTGGGATATTGTAAGTCTTCCTAAAGAAAAAAAAGCTATAGAAAGTAAATGGTGCTTTAAAATTAAAAGAGATTCAAGTGGTAATATTGAAAGATACAAAGCAAGATTAGTAATAAAAGGTTACTCGCAACGTTATGGAATAGTTTATGAGGAAACATTTTCTCCAGTTGTAAGATACTCATCAATACGTTTATTGCTAAGTCTAGCAGTGCAACATAACTTAGATATAGATCAAATGGATGTCGTTACTGCGTTTCTACAAAGTGAGCTTGATGAGGAAATATACATGAATATTCCTGAAGGTTTGAATGCAGATAACAAGAAGGTGTGCAAACTTAAAAAGTCCCTTTATGGTCTAAAGCAAGCGAGTAGAGTTTGGAATAAGAAATTAGACAGTACTTTAAAGCAGATGGGTCTAATCCAATCAAAAACAGAACCTTGCATTTACTTCAAGATAAAAGATGAGGAAAAGACATACGTTGCAATATATGTTGATGACATTTTAATTTTTACAAATAACCCCGAAACGAAACTTTTCATAAAAAATAGTTTATTTCAAAACTTTAAGATGAAGGATATAGGGGAGGCGAACTTTATTCTAGGTATGAAAATTACACGAGATCGTGAAAATGGTAAATTATGGTTGGATCAAGAACTTTATATACACAATGTATTAAAGAAATTTAACATGCTTGATTCCAAACCTGTTGCAACGCCATTAGATGTTAATCAAAAAATTTCTAAAGATATGTGTCCTAAAACTGAAGATGAACGCAAAGAGATGAAGTTAATACCATACCAAGAGGCAATTGGAAGTTTAATGTATGCTGCACAAGTTAGTCGTCCAGACATTTCGTATGCTGTAGGTGTCCTAGCAAGATACAGTAACAACCCTGGTAGAGCACATTGGCAATCAGTAAAACGTGTTATAAGATATCTTAGAGGTACAGCACATTACAAGCTGCAGTTTGAAAAAAATTCCAAAGAATATATTGAAGGTTACTCAGATGCTGATTGGGCGGGAGACAGTGATGATAGAAAGTCAACATCAGGTTACGTTTTTAAGTTTCAAGATGGTTGTATTTCTTGGAATAGCAAAAAGCAACAAACAACTGCACTTTCTACAACAGAAGCAGAGTATATGGCGTTGTCAGCTGCAGGTCAAGAAGGATTATGGTTGAGATCATTATTCTCTGAACTTACGAAGACATCAGCAGTAAAAATTAAATGTGACAACAAAAGTGCCATTAATTTAACTCAAAATAGTACATATCACTCCAGAACAAAACATATTGACATTCGTCACCATTTTATAAGAGAACTTATTGAAGAAAAGAAAATTGTTGTTGAATATATTAATACTGAAGAGATGGTTGCAGACATCTTGACAAAGTCACTAACAAATTTTAAACATTCCCATTGTTGCGGTCTTATGTCTATAGGTGCTCAATCTAGTGGGGGTGTTGGAGAATAAGAGTGAACACCATTATTATATACTTTGTATATATTGTTTTATATAATTTGTATTTTATGTTATTACTGAAAAAAATAAAATTTGTTATTCTTCATTAAACTTTCAAACAAACAATAAAATCTCAGAAACGTTATTTCTGCGGTTAGGGCTCGACATGAACCAATAAAAATTGAAAATCCTATGTGCTTAACCTTCGATAAATAAATAGTTACTTTTTTTTAACAAGACACGTAACTTTTGCAATTAGCCATTGAAATTGTAACAATAAAAATAATTGCGATGAAGAAACATAATCACCCTTATTCTAGTTGTCGGCATTCGATTTGTTATTCTACTTGTCGGTATTGACACTTATCGATTTCTGTTCAAATATTGTATTGACGTGACATAACATTGAAAATATAAAAAATTCAAGGTTGGTGGAACAATTGCACCGGGTTTTTGCAGAGGCGCTGCTCCGTGCAATTTTAAAGAAAAATGGGAAGAAATTGGAAAAATTTTAAATTCTCTTGGTGCGCCTACAAGGTTAGCAGATGGATGGCAAACGGTAACAAAATAAAGAATCGCATAGGGATTTATAAAAAAGTTTGTAAAAAATACTTTTAAGTTATGGCGAAATTTTAAATTTAAAGTAAAAAAAAGATGGTTTCTAATAAAGCCGAGTGTAAAGCCACTGGCGGCGGAATGTGTAAACAATTTTCAATCAGTCCGCTGGAAGAAGCTGTGGCAAAAATTCTTGAAGAAAATAGCCATGCAACAACCAAACTGATTTACTGCAGGAGCACAGCCAGGAACAGGCAAAAGATATGTAAATACCTGAGATCCGGCAAATTAAAAATATTGCAGTTTTGCCTAAGAAGTTTTCTTTCCAACACAACTTTTTGTTTCTTTGAGCTTTCATCATCAATTAAATCAAAACTCTCTTCACTTATAGAACACATTTTACCATTAAAGTATCAAACACAAATAAAATTTAACAAAAAACTTAGAGATGTGCATTTTCATTTCATAAAAATCGATAAACCGTCGACGTCGTCACAGGAATGTTATAGAATGCAAAATTTTTATTGAATTAACGCCGACATTGATACGAAGTGATATTGATACTAAAACGACGATGACGACGACGCCGACAACTAGAATAAGGGTAATTGTTTAAAACAATAATTGAGTAGCGCTGTCGCATGTAAGAAAAAAAATTTAACAAATAACTATTAGGAAGTTATTTAGTTTTTATTATATGCTGCACATCCTTTTTTAAATCACTTAGAAGGACATTTTTTCACGCCGAGACGAGGAGGTAAGTAATTTTTAGTTTCTTTTATTTTATTTCGACAGAAATTTAAAGTTTGTTCTTGCATGACTAAATATCTTTAAACGGAAGTAAACCAATAAGCCAATTATGAAAGGGCGTGAAAATTGCAGGTAAAATTTTCGTCATTTTCGACAAAACGAAAAAAGAAAAATACAAAGTATATAGAATCAATTAGTAAAAGTTGAAAGGAGAAAAACAAAAGAATAGCATGGAATTTCATATAATGCATTCCTCATTCTAAATTATTAATATAATTTAAAAACCTGATAACATTCATACAAATAGGATTTACTGAAACTAAGGCAAAAAGATAAATAGAAACGGTGACTGTGTCTTTGAAATGCACAATACTGAGTTTTTGTTAGCAAATAGCACCTGAATTTATTGTTGAATGGTTCTTAATAAAACATGAAAGGCACGTAAATAATGTTTAAAAATACTAGGTAGCCAATTTAGAAAGAACATTTATATGTGTATGTATTGCGTGTTTAAATATACACTTGAAGTAATTATACGTCTAATATATATTTAATATACAGTTACTGACAAAAAAAAAATAGGGTCACCTAAAATATTTTATATAAAATTTTAAAATAAAGTTTTTGTATTGTAGCGGGAATATAGTTGTTTATTTTGCGATTTGGCCGCAACTTAGTTCTTTAAGTTAAAAGATAATACATTTAAATATTTACTAATGATCGTCATAATTTCCAGCAATAATCAATGCAATTGATTCTCAGGAATTAATTATAAAAGTCTCATGCCTTGTTAAAATCATTAGGTTGGTAATCTAGCTTGCCCCTCCGACAAAAATGCTTAATTCCACACTCGATTACCTTTTCTAAAATTTGTTGCTATGTGGTTACTTTTTCTGCAATTTCTCTAATAGTTTTGCGGTTTTTATAATTAATTATGACAGAATGCCTTTCTTCAATTGTAGTTTGATCCTTTTGTACCATTTAAAAAAAAAAAATAAAATTTTAAACAATATGAAATATTATACAACACAAGGCCGAAAAAAGAGATCGCATGTGCCAAAGTTAACGGTATTCCAAAAACATTAAACTGTCCCACTTTGAATGTGAGCATTGTGTTGTAATATAAATTAACAAAAATGTATATAATTTCATAATCGCGCTACACAAATACTAGTGCTTCCAGTTTTAGAACCGCTTAGTTATAATTAAAAAAAAAAAAAAATTGAAAATTTGTTTTGTTTTTGTATTAAAAATATTTTACGTAAAAGATTTAAATTTAATTAATATTGTTGTGTCTCACTTTGACTGTGAGTAGCTGTATATGCGAGAATAACAAATGTACGTAAATAAATAAAATTGTATACCTACATAAAGTTTCTTTATAGCGACTATATTTTTTTAGGAGGTGACATTGCTACAATTCATGAAAAAACACACTGCACATATCAGCTAAGGAAGGATCTAGCAAGAGAACTGAACTTGGAAAAAGCTTAGAAAAGGCTGCATCCGCCAAAAAAAATTGTGCGAGAACAAAAAACTTTTATTTTGTAGTAAATTATAGAACACAGTCGATTGTTATCTGTTTAAATCTGTGTGCATTTTTGGTGACCCTATTTTTTGTTCCTAACTGTAGATATAATCACTCTGTATATAAGTATAAGTGCAAACAATTGCTACTATTTTTACGTTTAATGCCGCAGTTCTAATTAGTTAAAGAAAATTTAAAAAACAAACAAACAAAATGCAATAAATAAAAATGTTGTTATATAGGAATAATACGTAAAAGTTGTTAACCTGAAATTGTTCAAGTAACAAAAACAAATAAATGTAATATTAATAAAAGAAGTACAAACTTCAAAGCAATACATATAAATAAACAGCTTAATAGAAGAACAGTTTATTGCTAGCTTCTATATTTTTTGAAATCAATCTCAAAAAAATGTTACGTATTTTGAGGCGATCCACGTTTGATGCCAATTTTTACATTCTTCGAAAAAACAAGCAATCGGGATTAGATATGACTGTTGGATACTCAAGTTTTTTTTTACTGTTAACGTCTCTCGCGACGTTAGACCGAGTGTAGCTTTGTCGTATTTGTGCAAGTTATCTGGCGTTACTTGCAGTCTGAAACAGAACTTTTTAGCCCGACTATATACAGAACATGAACTTTCGAGCGATTATGTTTTCCAAACTCCGATGTAAACAAATATTTTTTTTCCTTTCAACCAGCTACTCTCAAGCAAAAATCAACTAAAAATATCTCTGATTTCAGTTCGTAAGGCAACCAATTGTCCATAATTATAAGTTATTACTATAGCAACTATTTGTATGCTATTTCCAAACATTTTTAAAGTTCCTCTTGCGCTTTACTCGAATTCTTATCGAATAATGGCTCAAACTTTTCTTAACCAGTAAGATCAATGTTACTGATACGCCGAAATTCTTTCCAAAACGAACTATTAGTATAACCACTACCACTGTATATTTTTTACAAGCGTATGACCTCTCCCAAGCCACCACAACACTGACACTATGAAATATTCTATTTCCCAATATAATATTTGCAAAAAAAAAAAAAAATCTGAGTAATTTATTTGATGTAAAAGCGAATTTTTGCGTTTTCTTAAACTTATTCATATAATTTTACTCATTTAAGCTTGACCAAAGAATATACTATTTGTTGGTTTGTATAAAATTTATAACAATCACTTTTTTTTAGCAATAAAATTTTTTCTTCTTACAATTTTTAAGTTTTTGTCGCTTATAAGCGTCTCTTAATTTTACCCTTCACCACGAAAAGTGGAAAAAGCGTATATCTAAGTCTGTAAATCCTTTTGTAATTTCTACAATATCCATTTCCGTCTCCATAAAGTGTATATATTTTGAGTTCTTATGCATAACAAAGTTGATTGAGCGATGGCTGTTGTAGAAATTACATTACTGAAGTATTTCTTATCTTTGTTCGACATTAATTTATAACAATTATATTGCCTTTAAATTATATAGAAAATTTATGAAGAAACTAGTTAATCCCGGTGCGCTTCGCTATCCCAACGAAAATAATCGTAACTCGGCCACTCTTTCAAGCCAGTTTTTCATATGGTTATGCACATTGATATGGAAGTTACAACAAATTTATTTATGGCTTTTGGACCTTACGCGTTTTTCCTTTCCCCACCCACCCCTCCTGTTCCTTTTTTTGTTATTTTTTTTTTTAATAGGACCAGCACCCAGGGGATGACCCCTACTTATGCAATGCATTGTGCCAGAATAGAGGGAGTAGTGCTTGTGGATATTTGATTTGAATCTTTGCGCATTGAAAGTAGCAGGAAAGACCTCTGCGGGGAGTTTTTTTCCACATGATGCAGAGCGCGTTGCGCGTACGAAATTACAGTTTTCAGGAACAAGTTCCCTGATTTCATAAGAGCACATTTTGTTGTAGTAGCGATAAAACAGTGAAACACACCCCACATTGCGTCGATGCTCCGGTGAGTCAATAGAGCTGGATACCCTACTGTCACCGATGAGCTTCTTCGCTCTCTCCTGCACGCGGTCGCGTAACTCCAAAATAGACTTTGAAGCACCGGCCCATACATGAGAGTTGTATTCCATTTGTGATCTGATAAAGGTGACATAGCTAGTAAGGAGATCAGATTGAGTGAAGTATTTCAGAAAACCAAGGCACTTATATGCTTCTTTTGCGACATGAAAAATATGCTGGTTCCAACGAACATCACATTAAATTTTCATGCCAAGAGCATACGCTCTTCGAACTTATAAATAAATAATTATCTCTGTTCTAAATTTTATCATAATTGATGCAGCCGTAAATTCCTGTGTTTTTTTTTCCTTTTACTTTTACAAAATCATATGTTGTCATGAGAAGCAGTAACTCACGAACGCGTCGACCGACAAACGATCTACAACACAATTCGAACAAACCCTAATAATTTAATCGAATTCAGTTTGACCGTTCTTGATTTATAATGTCACAACATTTTTGCAACAATTTGTTATATAAATGATACGCATTCTGTGTAAGTAGTATATTTTGTTACTATATACAGAGAAACATGTGTTGACTTTATAATCGGAGCACAGAATTAAAGAGTAAATCGTGAAATTTGTAATCTAAGTCTCATTATCGAAAGTCAATGCATCCACAGCAGTTTGGTGTTAATTTTGGAAATTGCTGAAGAAATTTCAAGATTAAATGAGAACTATATTCAACCAACAAAGCAAAGACAATAAAAACTCTACAAACTTTTACACAAAAACACGGTAACCATTGAGAAACCATTTTATTAATATTAATAAATAATTAATGTTGATTTAATTACTACGTATTTTAAAATTTTTGCTGCTTAAGATTTGCTTTTTGATTACAAAAACCGTTCACAAAAAGAGTTCATTCAATCGTCAGTCAAACTCTTAAAGGCACTTAAGAAGCTTTAAAGTGACAAATAAATAATTGACTGAAAGACACACAATGATATCAATTTAGGGATATCTATTATGAATTTACTTTATTTTTAAGGTAAAAGGTAAATAAAAAGAAAGAAACAATAACAGGTCATATGAAAACCAAAATATACGCACAAAATAAATAAGAACAACAACATAAAACAAACACTGACCAAAAAAAAAAACACAACATGGAACAACGCTATCAACGTCACTATTATTTTAAGATGTTTTAAAGCCTTCTCAGAAAAGGGAAAAGCAGAAAACGTCTTTGAACAGAAAAATACATATCTAAACGTATGTTTAGTTTTTGAGTATGCACAAATACATATATATCTCACCACGCAACATAAAAATGTAAATAAGAAACAGTGTTGTTGATCAAGCGGATTTTTATAAAAAAAAAAAAATAAGCATACAGCGGAGAAAGAAAACTGGAATTACTGTTTATTATTGTTTATTTTGCTTTAACTTTGATTTTTACATTTGCTTTATTGTTTGGACAAACATCTTTATTTTCTTTAAAATGTTTGTCAGAAGTTTCCTGAAGAGTTAAGCGGTAACGAAATGGCCATCGAGACGTGCTTTGATCCTCAATAATCAATATAAGTGATTGAAATAATTAATTCGGAAAATAGCACGAAAAAAAGATTTTTTTGAAAATTAATTAATAAGCAGAATGTTTTACCAATACATATAAATTATAAGAAGCAATTCTTCAAAAAAAAATTTTTAACCATTCACTACGGGTAGGAAGATTTATAGTTATACAGAAGTGTATCACTATGTTTGTATGGCCATAATAGTTTCCTCCATACGAGTATCCTGTTATTGATATTTTCGTTGTTAGTTTAAGAACGGAGCTGTGTGGAAATGTATAAAAATTAGTATCTATATTAAGAATATGAGACGTTATCAACCATTTTCAAAACTAAACGTAAATATATATCGAAAGCAGCATAAGTTTTAAACGAAACTTTTATTTTAATAGGTATTAAGAGTGGTAGCAACGCTTTAACTACATTTGCAATTAAAACAAAAGACTTCTAGTCCAAACAATACGCTCTTATTTATTATTTAAACCCTGTTGGTCTTTCTTTCATAAATTTGCTCTTATAGTTTGTAGTGTCCAATGTTTTACAACATATTTAAATCATGTAATAATTCGTTCAATCAAAACTATATTGAAGACCTAATATAAAGATGTCGTATCTCGTCTCTTTTCGAATCTTTTTTTTACATATTCTGGTAGACAAAGCTCAAATCTATGTACCTCACTTAAAAAATTCAGTTTCATGTGTTAACAAATAGCGGATTTACTGTAATTAAAAATAGCCCTAACCCATTTTCAAAATTCTTTGAAAGAAAAAGTCCTAACTCTTTAATTTATAATAAAACAGAGAACTTTTCTAAGTGTTTTTTTTTTTTTTTGATATTTTTCCGAATTTGTGTACATGAAAGTAGCTTTTGTGTATTAGTCAGAATTTATGTACATTAAAGTAGTTTATAAGAAGATGAATTGTTTTGGGAACGTAATAGTTTCATAATTTAGTTCAAAGTTTAGTGTACAATGGCATGCACACGGGTATGGAAGACAGCAGCTGCCATACCAAACAAATCATCGATGCTCCCTAGCTTTCTCAAGAAAAAAATTATTCGACCCTCTTTATTTATAGAGTAGAAAAATTGACCCAATTCAAAACTTGTAATGAAGACTATATCGCTGGTCTCATGTAGAAAGGCCCTAACTCGAATTTTTACAAAATGAAATTTTTTGTGTTTCTCACAAAATTTGAATGCAATAGTATCAAAAATATCGGTTTTCCAGGCATTTGCATTTTAAATATTACATTGTGATAAATACAGTTTCTATTATGTTTTTACCTTCTCCTATAAAGTTACATATATACGAGTTAGGGCCTTTCTACATGATACCAGCGATATATTGTTTCACAGCAATTCAGTGTCGACTTTTATTTATTTATTTATTCATTTATTTAACCGAGCCCTTCATAGGGCCATATATGGTTAAAAGTATTTAAAAAAAAGGAAAAATGCGCGATATACACAAATTAAGCATAAATTACAATCAAAATTTAAATATGTATAATGATGTAAAAAAGAAAAGATAAAAAATAAAACATTAAATCATAAAAAAAGAATTGTATATAAAGGAACATTATTCTATTGGGAAGCTAAGAATTCGCGAAAAAGGTGTTTGGATTTAGGCAAAGAAAAAGAGAAAACCTTGAGATAGTTGGGTAAAGGGTTCCAGATACGTGAGACTCTGACAACGAAGGAATGCTCGTAAGCAGCGTTATGAATTCTATTAATTAGAATCTGAGGAGACCGCACTGAATGAGAAAAAACAAAGCTGCTGTATAAACGACTTGGTTTCATTAAATAGATAATCTTATAAAAGGCAAGAATTACTCTAAGCTTTACAAATGTTGCGAAAGGTAATCCGATTAAACGAACTACAGAAGAAGAGACATGATTACGCATTTTCAGGCAATAAACGTATCTAGTAATTCTGTTAATTATTTTATTAATTTCCTTGAGAGCAGTACGGTTTGAAGCGGAATAGACTTCAATGCCATAATTCACAATCGACATGAGAAGAGAATTGGCAACAATAAGTCTGGTGCTGAAAGGAAGGTAAAAACCTAAATTATAAAGTTTTCTCAAAACAAAACATACCTTTGACTTTACTGAGTTGATGTGTTTGATAAAATTAGGCAACTTGTAGAAGAAATAGTTTTATTTTATACTTTTAAGGTACCTACTTTTCATTTCAACCTTCCGCCCAAAAATCCATAGTTAACCCTCAAATATTTTTTGTTTAAAGCAATTTTTTCTGAAAATAGGTGTTAAAACCTCCAAACAAGTTAAATAAATACTGAACAAAACGCTATAAAAATTAATTAATAAAAAATGTGTATTAAAACTTTAACAAAACAAAAAAAAATCAACTTAGAGATTTCTGATTGTTTTAATTTAGCTTTTAGTGTTCAATAATATAAAACACTGATCTAAATTAGTTTTTTTTTTTGTCACTAAAATTTTACTCACGTTTTAAAATTTAAAGATAAAAGAAACATCAACAATTTATTCTTATATAGATAAAGACATATATAGATATATATATATATATATATTAATAATATAAATAATAATAATAATTAATAATATAAACACACATTTAAAAAAACATCACTTACCCTGAAAACTTCATACTTGTGCCGTTGTTATTCGTTTTTTTAAACTATGTGCATCTACAACGTATGTTGCATTCAAGTACAAATAAAACTGTTTGATCTATTAAATGCACCGCAAACTTCACATAAGCAATGCTAGCAAGAAGTTACTTCATTGGCATTTTGCCAAAGGCACCCAATATAATAAACACCGACGACACTAACAATTTTCCTAATTTAACGAAAAAGTAATTGCATACCCACACAGTTTTAAGTTTTCTGATAAAAAGGAAAGGAACACTTATTTTTTATTCCTTTTAATTCAACGAGCCAACGTAGCGCTACAATAAAATAAACATGTCAATGTTTGATTAAACTTTATTTTAATCACTATAAAAGATAACACGATTAGGGTTTTTTACACTTTTGATGTCTTTTTGATTTGTTTAATATTATTCCACATCACTTAAAATTTGCTCTTGGCAGTAGTTACTGATGTTTGATTTAAAATATAAGTACTTTTAAATACTTTTTATTCACTATAACCTAAATAATAATTAGCGTTTATAGTTCCATTTAATAATTAAAAAGAATAAAAACTAAACGATATAATAGAAGAAAATCCAACACAAAACTAAATATACTTTTAGTGATGCACATCACAAACGGCGACTGGTTACTAAGATAAAAAAAAAATAGTTCTCGTTTTGCAAGTAACCGATGACAGTTTTTCAGGATGCCAGACCTAAATCATGCAAAATAATATTTTTAATTTACCAACAGAAAGTAAACAAAGGTATTTTTACACCACAAAAGAACTTTTGATAAGATGCTTGAAAAATTAAGAAAAATATAATTATTTACATGTTAAAAAAAATCTTACGTCTAGCATTTCAACAAATTTTTTTATTTGTTTCGTAATAAAAAGCTATGAAGACCTAAAAATGCGTACATATATGTATATTTACAAATAAAAAAATAGATATTTTAAAAAACCAACGAAAATTTATTTCATATTACTTGTTTTCTAGATGTAGAACTGAGCGATTAGTTACGTAGGCTACGACCAGTATATAAATAAATAATCATTAAATAAATAGCTCAAAACATTTTTTCAAATGATCTTAAATAAATATATTTAAGTGTTGTATAAATGTTTCGTATCAAAATTTCTTTATATTGCGTTAATTTCTAAGAAAATTAGGAAAATTAGAAATTAAAAGCAAATGAACTTAAGCCAGAATGCAGTATTTTCTCAATCGCTATATTTCTGATCAGCTTTCCTCGCCTCTGTCTTCTCGAACGAACGAAGAAAAAAAAAATTATTTAACATATAAACCGTTTGAACTTATCTCAAAGATTATGTTTCTTACTAATTTCTATCTTTTCCTTGTTACCTTTTTGGAGTGGTAAAAAATTATTTATCCTTTTAAACCCTTTCTTAAAATTTCAAAATCCTTCAAATAAACATATTAAATGATATTCTCATGAAATATTTATTTTTTTTAAAAACTAAAAAATTAATAGTATTACTGCGGGGAAAGCATATCAATATGGCCATTTCGCTACTGCTCATCAGTGGATTTAACATAAATTTTGAGTAACTATTTTTATTTATTTTATTTTTTCTACATAAGGGTTGCCATCGGAAACCATGCAACGTGCACATAAAAACTTTTAGGAAGTAAATTTATTATTTGGAATCTTTTTTATATTTAAAGCAATCTAGCACAGTTAAGGTAGATTAATAGAAACAAGTAAGAGTGCCATCGGCTCTTATTGGGTTAAGCTTTAAAATGATGATGAATTATATCCATATTTATATTTCAGAAAATTAGACATTTTCAGAGCCCCGTAACTCGAGAAATATGAGTGAGCCCCAATTTGTTCACTTGTTGTTTTTTTTCTTATTTTTTAATTCTCTATCTATTTTTTTGATTGGAGTTACTTTATTGTTTCAACTGACAGAAAAAATTAGAGGTAGGCGTGGTGTTTTGCCTGCTTCCTCGAAGGACGTGGACCGACCATGTTGATTTCCAATAGCACCTCTTTCGACACTACTATTTCTGATCGAGTGCATATTTATTTATTCATTTATTGTTTTTTTGTGAAAGCAAGTTTGCCTCGGCAAAATGGATTTCAACACTAAAGGCCAGGATTCACTATCATACACAATTGTACGATTTAATCATACAAAAATCAGACAGAATTCTGTCCTAGTCCATATTTACACTATGCAATTTTTTGAGGCATTTTTTTCTCAATTTTCTATTAAAGTTACAGAGTTATGCGTTATCTAAAAGTAAACATTAACAACAGTAACATCCCCTCAAGACTCAATCAATACCACATTGTTTACTCCTCCTGCTTCACAAACAAACAAAAATTTCATGATAGTTTCATGAAAAATTGCATAGTGTAAATGCGGTACTACTTTAAAAATCGTTTCAAAATGGCGTCGTAGGTGCTACACTATTATATAAAAAAGATGCAAAAACATATGGTTTTAATTTTTTGTTGTCTTTTTTCCTCATTATCTTAAAAAAATTAACCCTGATCGCATAGAGAAAAATATTTTATGAAATATTTCAAAAGATATTAAAATCGTACAGATCTGTCAAAAAGTCTCTCACACACAGAAATATTTGTATGTGTACGTTGCTTATTTGTAGCGAAATGGCTGATACATGAGAATATCATGAAATAAAAATATATTTGTATCTTGTTTTACAGACTTGGACCATCACTAGACTCGTGTAGTTCATAAACGAACTAGATCAATTGAACTAAATGAACTAGTTTATATTTATACGTCTACCTAGTTCAATTTTGAGCTATGCTTTGTGTTTAAACCACAGGTAACTGTGGTTTTAGAACTGCTATTACGAGTAAAATTAATGTGCCTTGGCTACCACCTTATATTTAATTCGCCTTATTTTATTCAGTATTGCCGAAACGGTGGTTTTTCTGCTAGAACTGATGGTTTTTGTTATCAAAAGCGGGAAGTTAGAAAAACGTGCTAAATGGTTTTTTAGTTGCGAAAAGTTTTACTTGACGGAGTTTTAGCGTTTTTTAAGATACAATAAGTTTTGTTTATTTTTTGCTAGTAAATATTACTGTCATACTTTATATAAAAAAATATACTCAGATTTTTTATATATGGAGTTTGACAGTAGTGTTCACTGCGCAAATTAACTAATTCGCCTACGCTGCCACCTGGTAATTGATTCGCTTTGTTACAAAGTAAGCCTTACTGTGTATTTCTAACCTTTGATATAAATATATAGATTATCCGTCTCTGCCTTGTTTTTTTAAAACTTTTAAAAGAAATAATTTAAAAGGCAAATAAAGAAATATATTTTAATTTAGCCATTAAAATATTGCTTAACTAATGGAAACTGTCATTTCAGATTACCAGAAAATCGGGACATTTTAGAAAAAATCTAATAAATAACGTATTGATAAAAAAAAATGAGGATGTCTGTCAATATTTGGAACAACTGGGTTATAGCCAGCTTAATAATATAAATGCTGTAAAATGGAATAATCTAATAAATACTACTACGAAGCTTTTGAATATCAAAATTCGGCTGGAAATGAAATTTTTAAAGGGTAACTAAGTTGTCCTTGCGATTATTATGCACGCCTTGTCTAATTAGTCAACTTAATAAAGCTAAATCAAAGCTCAGAAATCGATTGCAAACCGATATTGTAAATGCTATTTTAACCGTTTGTCAATTCCTCAAAGATAGAACAATAGTATTTCATGTTCCAAAAAAAAATACGTGCTCTTCTTGCGTTAGTTTTATTATTTAGCCTGTGTTTAAGATGATGTCAAAAAAACTGAAATAAAACTCTATTCCAACCAAACGAAAGCTAAAGTTGATGCGCTTGACCAACCAGTTGCTATCTACACATGTATGCGAATGACTATGCGATGAACTGTTGCTTTATTTTCACATATTGTAGACGTAGACATATTGTAGACTCTTACCCTGAATTAAAAAAAAAAAAAAAAACTCAGACATAGGCTTTATCTGGTAGAGTTGGCAGATCACATAATAAAGTTTTTCATTTGACTATCACAAAGAAATCTTGTTAAAAATATTAAGGAACAAATTGATCGCACAGGTGCCTCGCAATGTTATATAACTATTCTAAACTTAATTGGAACGTCTAATATTTATTCCAGTTCTCAAAACGAAACTAATAAGTAGAGATAAGTAAAATCTTAACCAAAGTATATCTATATTAAGTACATGCAGGAGTTCACGTGATAGTTTTATTGGTGTGCGTGTTTATTATGTATTGTGTCAAAATTTGTTTATATTTATTTCAATTTTTATTTTGCTCTTGTTTTTTACGTGTTTCTTTTCATTTTTATTATGTTCTATCAGGGATGGTAAACGAAATATTCAAATTACACTTTTCGAACTCAAGTTAGATTGAACATCCTTTTATTGAATTTTTGTTTAAATTTACATTGATATAGTCATTTAGAGGTCATTCTCTTACTTTTTTTTATAATAATTAAGAAAAATTCATATTAATTTTTTAGTTAGAAAAATGATAAAACGAAGCCACTTTACCGTCTCTGAACTGTTTTTTGACATAATACATGATTTTACACAAACAAAATGCCTGTTGTTGTTCTAATGTTGTATTTGTTGTAGACTTGCAACTACTTAATATAGATATACTTTGATCTTAACTAAAGATGGATATTTATTGCCATATTTATATAATAATATAAGTTTATTTTATGAATACGGCACTTGGTATTAAAATATAAATTGTTCATAAATTTTTTTAGCGGTTTATGTCAGCGTTTTTTCGACTAGTTAGCGGTTCTAGCGTTTTTAAAGTATTATCTAGCGGGAATTGGTTCATCGTTTTGGCAATACTGGTTCTATTCAACATTTGCTTTGAAAATGTCAACAAATAAAGGACGCACATTGTTAAAAAGTAAATTGTAAACAAATGAATTATTAAAACTCTTTGTAAACAAGATGTTTGTCTTCAGGTTCCATGATAAAAGATGAATTGCAAGATGATGGTGGTTTATTGTCACTGGAAAAATTGGACCGTGCATCTCCAGATCTGTGGCCAGAAAAAAGTAAGTTTTTTTATGGCTAATGTATATGCAGTGAATGAATAAAGCTTAGCACCAGAGACCTGCGCCGAGGGGTTTTGATCGGCGGCGGCTGTAAGCCGGCTATTAGCCAATGTTTTATCAGCTAGCCTTTTTATGTACGGCTCATAGAAATAATCGGCTAGAATGAACCCCCAAAATTTATTCAAATAAGTAAAAAAAGGCAAAAAATATTGATCACAATTAGGTTTTATTTATCATGAAAAAAAAAACTCTGTTACCAGTTAGAGAATTTAAATTAAACCTCTTTGCACTGGAAATAGCTCTTCAGCAGCTGCACTCGTTGACGATGTACTTAATATGTAGGGAGCAACCTACGCAATATTCATACAAATTAAAAAAAAATTTTTGCTAGTGTTTGTGAACTAGGTAGTAGTGTATAAATATACTTAATTTTAGTTTTAATAAAAATAAATTTTTATACCCTTCACCACAAAAGGTAGAGAAGAAGGTACATATATCTAAGTTTTTCATTCCGTTTGTAGTTTCTACTATATCCATTTCCGACCCCATAAAGTATATATATTCAGAGTTCATATGCATAGCGGAGTCGATTAAGCGATGTCCGTCTGTCCTTCCGTGATAGTGTTGAAATCGAATTTGTCGAGACACTAGATCAGATATAATTTTGAAAGAGTTTCTATTGGAAATCAGCAAGTTCATTCCATGCAGTGAGCAAAAAACCACGCCTACCTTTAATTTTTTTATATTATATGGAACAATGAATAAACTCCAATGAAAAAAAAACAAATATATGGGGCAATAGAGAATTAAAAAATTAGAAAAACCATCAAGTGAAATAATTTGAGATCGTTCATATTTTCCGAGTTATTGGACGAATGTACACCATATTTTTTCAGATATCAATTTAAGTATCATTTAAACGCTTTTAAAGGGACTAAAATTTTTTAAAAATGGTTAGTCAAATATCAAAAAATCTCATTTATCAAAATAAACTATTTGTAACAAGTTAAGACTCGGAAATTATTTGGATATAGAATTTAAACTATAATCATTTCATGTATTCGTTCTATTATAAAAACCTAGCCAAGGAGCTAATCTTGGTCACAATATACTACTCAATAAATCAGATGCAACATAAATAGAAAAGAAATATTATTATATTGGGCATATTTAAGATTCTTATTGTATGTGTTTACTTTAAATTATAGCGGGCATAAAAGTATACACTTCCGTTTGTTATCTGGCTTATAGTTTTCCCATATAAATTATAAATCAGTATAAACCTGTTTATAAAATTAATCAGTTTATGAAAAATATATTGCAGAGATTTTTTTGTGCAAATCTGTTTTATTACATTATTCTGGCAATCCTTGTAAACTAATAAACGAATTTGATTGTTGTATGCACTATTTTCACAAAATTTCACGCAAAATAGTATCAGTCGGTTATTTAGTTTCACTATATTTAAATTTGTTAAACATAAACTGCATACATGCCAAAATGTAAATTGTTAACGGCAAGGTTTATAAAATTTGTTTTTAATATTAAATTAGTTCTATAGTTTCCTTGTTACAGTTTATTACGGTCCACATTTATACTACTATTTTTTTATGCAATTTTTTGCAATTCTCTTTTTAAGTTGCACCGATATTCGTAATTAAAAAAAAAAACAGAACTAACATAAACATACCCTCAACACTGAAGCCATGCTATATTGCTTACCCGTCTTCCTTCACAATCAAAAATTTCTTGCTTGTTTCATGAAAAATTACATGTGTAAATGCCGTAAGGCTCTCCCTTTTCTATAAAAACACTTTATGTTGTATTGGGACAGTTTTTAGCTTTTAAACTTTTGACTTTTTTTATTAGAACCAGTCATGTTGTTTCAGACATAAACAACACTTAGTCCAAGTTTACAGATGGGATTATTTCATGCCATTTTTTTCAACTTGTGTTTAAAATTTGCAGCGAGTTTCATCGCGTCCTTATAATAAAATTTTTCATCGCATCGAAATTTGTACATTCCGCTTTTAATTTCATGTTCTTTACTGTAGTTGTTTATGTAAGACTACATTCATACAAGCAAATTTTACTTTGACAAAGTTTTGTTAATTTTCTTTTAAACTTTGTTTGGTGTTTAGACAAAAAAAATTCTTTTACAAATTTTTGTTTTCTTCTCTTTGATCGTTCCTTATTTTTGGACGTTTTGTATGTGGTGTTTATATGTAAATATATACAACTGTGTATAAGCAACGAAAGAAAACCAAAGCGACTTTGCAAGTACATCAAAGTCTGTACTGCTCATCAAGCTTTTTCCCTCTCTCTCACATAAAATCAAAACTTTGCAGAGTAAAATTTGCCTGTGTGAATGAGGTATTATTTCAAATAATACATAAACAACAAACCATAAAAATATCCTCAAAATTCAATTATCTCTAAACTTCGTGCCAACAAACAAAAATTTCATGAAACTAGTTACATGAAAAATGCCGTCGTGTAAAATATGTATATTATAAAACATTTATTGATACCTTTCTTCAGCTTTGTATGTTGGGTAAAAAGTGTAACTAAACGTCGGCGGCTAAATTTTAGCTAAAAAAAATGTCGGCGGCGGCTGTAAGCCGGCTATTAGCCGTTCGGCGCAGGTCTCTGCTTAGCACACCATGATTGTCAAGAGTATTCCCTCAATAATTTTGGATCTGCTTAACTTGAGAAAATAATAATGATGCCGTTTTAAAGATAGAAGGTTTTATTCACCATTTAACATAAATAAAAAATAAATCATACCTTTTTATTGTTACTATACAACGCCATAAAAGTAAAAAACAAAGTAAGTCTATGTAAAAAAAGTTTAGCTACGCAAAAGATCCTCTTTAGCTTGGATAATTGCTTCTAATCGTCGACTCGTACTTCTTACTAGTTTAGACGTTTCATCAGGAGTAATGTTTTCCCACTCTAAGCGAAGTGGTTCTTTGGGTGTAATGTAATGGTTTCGTATCTTTTTCGCCAGTAGGTACCAAATATGCTCTATAGGATTTGTATCGGGCGATTGCAGAGGTTTTTTAACTGTTCGCAGTGGTATATAAGCCATTCGTGCACAAGATATAAAGAATGTTTTGGGTCATTATCTTGTTGAAACAAGAATTTCCCACTCAAACCCAGCTTCTCAACGATTTCAAATAAATTTTCTTTTAAAACATTATTTTATTTGTTTATTTTATCATATATAAAGACAAGATTTCCCACTCCAGATGCCGTCATGCATCCCAAACCATAAATTTGCCGCCACAGAGCTTTAGTCTTAATAAGATTATTCTCTTGAAGCTCTTTGTTTGCTTTTCGCCAAATTTTTTGTGGATCATCTGAACCAAAAATGTTAAACTTTGATTCATCGCTAAATATCACGCTGTTCCAGAAGGTTTGGGGCTGGCTAATGTGCAGTTTTGCGAACTTTAATCTTTTTTTGTTGTTGATATCCTAAAGACACGGTTTACGACGCGGAACTCTTTCATGATAGCCAGCTCTGTGCAGCGTATTTCTTATTGTTTGCGGATTGAAGTTTCCATTGAAATTTTGCTTCATTTCCTCGCACAATTTTACAGCCGAAATTCTTGGATTTTGAGCTACTGCAGCAAACATGATACGCTCCTGGCGTGGTGTAAATTTTTTCGGGCGTCCACTTCTCTCACCCTCTAAATTGTTAGTTTTTTCATAATATTTCTTACACTAGTATTGGCCCTACAAACAATAACACCAATTTCCCAATAGGATTTTCCTTGCGCATGAAGATTAATAAAAATTTTTACGGACATCTATGGAAATTACTGAACGACGGCTCATTTTGCTGTTTTCGCCACGAATGAAATACGAAAAAAAAATCTTTTTTACATTTAAAACCTGCCTACTGAGAATTTAACACATGCAGAGAAATAAGTGTAAATTTACCATTACACAAGCGATCAAAGTGCATAAATGCAGTATGCCTCTAAATTTTTTTTACATAGACTTACTGTATTTTTTAGTTTTTAAAGCGTTGTATATAAGATACGAGGGCTGCTACATATATTTCTGGCCTGGAAACACTGAGTGCTGTCAAGTGCAATCTGACATTTCCATTGGAAAGTTTGTCATTTTTAATCACAATCGTACTCAAAACGTTTTGACGTACGACCATTGTTTGTGTTGTTTACAATGCCATCATTTTTCACAACTTTCGACGTGGATTATCACGACAAGAGTGCATTGATGAACTTAAATCTTTGTATGGCGATGAAGCACCATTCTATAGCACTGTGAAAAATTGGTATAATGAATTTAATCGTGGCCAAAGCTCGCTCAAAGACGAATTCCGTGAAGGTCGTCCAAAAACGCCTGTTGTGCCAGAGAACATTGATGCCGTGCGTGAACTCATAATGAAAGATCGACATGCGACATACCGAGAGATAGAGACATCCTTGGACATTTCTTCCACCAGCATACATTCGATACTGCATGAACACCTGGCCGTAAAAATGGTTTGTTCTCGTTGGATCCCGCACAATTTGAAAGTCGCTCAAAAAAGGCTCGTGTCGATTGGTGCAAAGAAATGTTGCAAAAATACGATTGCGGTGCTTCAAAAGACGTTTATAAGATCGGCACAGGTGACGAATCATGGATTTATGCGTATGAGCCCGAAACGAAACAACAATCGACCGTGTGGGTCTTCAAAGACGAGCAAAATCCAACGAAAGTTGTTCGTGGAAGAAGCACTTCGAAGCAAATGGTCGCCTGTTTCTTCGGCAAAACTGGTCATGTGGCGACTGTTCCGCTTGAGCAACGTAGGACGGTCACTTCTGAGTGGTACACTACAATTTGTTTGCCTGAAGTCATCGGAGAAATTCGAAAAACCAACAAGAGAAGACGAATCATTGTTCACCATTTTCACTATTAGGCCAGAAATATATAGAGCAGCCCTCGAAGTATAATAAAATAAAAATTGTTTTTTTTGTGTTAGATTATCTGTACATACAGTGATGGACTTAAGTATAGGCACAACAGCGATGTAGCATTTAAAGCAGAAGGAATATTTTTCATACTAATAATTCTAGTAATCTATTACAGTCTGCTGTATATTTCAAGACTAGCAGTTTTATTCGTGTAGAAAAATGAATTATTTCATTGCTAGATACAACCCTTTGATGCGTGGCATACATTATAATGTACGTTGATTTTTTCAACCCGTCACTGGTTGAAATTTTAGCATACATGCAATTAATTTACAGTTACAGGTTCGTTGTGATGTTGTTTTTTAAATTCTAAAGAGGCTGTAAGATTTCAAGACAACTTGAGATCACTTTTATACATTTTGCCGAGTCATCATCGACGCAGCCCCTTATATGTCAAAGTTTATATTCAAATTAAAAAAGAAAAAAAAAAAAAAATAGATTTTCTCGCGTATCTTTTTGATGAATTTTTATATGTTTCTTTAATTTATGTATGTACATATGTGTTTAAGAAATTTAAAACCAATAAAAAAAAAAATAAAATAAATTGAAAAAGTTTTTAGATGGAAGCAGAATAAAGATTTGTTCCCATAATTTTTTACGCATGCTCTCTGAAGCCATTTTAAGCTCTAAAAACCATATATTGAATTTTTCAACGGCCGAAATTAATTCCCGTGTCAAACGGATAAAGTAAAAAAATTTATAAAATAAACACACTTTTTTAGTCATATGTCCATTTATTTTAATTGTACTAATTTGGCAACAATTCTACATTTGACACATGCTGTTATATTCCGTTATTAATTCTTATTAATACAACTAACTGAAAAGTGGCAAAAGTTTAGACAATAGTTATTTTGCTTGCTATTTTTAAAATGTGTCCTAAACACTGTGAAACTACTCAATATTAACGCAAATTAATTTTACATTTGCATAACCAAGGAAAATTGTTTGCTGAATTCGGAGAATTGATGAACAGCAGCAGAACCTTTTTACCATACGGACCATTGTAAATCGGTCGTTCTCGCAAATTAACTGCGGGAGAACGTGCTCAAATCGTCTAAAAATTACATCTTCTCAGGTTGCCGCAGAGATAAAACAAGATTTAGGCAAAGATGTACGCTTACGTGTGGCTAGACGCAAATCGTGGATATCTTGGCTGACTTTTAAAACGTCAGTTACTTTGTATTCGAAAAATGTATTGTGTTTTTATAATAACCTGGTACTAAATGTTAACAATGCATACCAATCTAAATTGTCGCAGACAAGTATAAAAAAACTTTGCAACCCAGCAACTAGCGCATTAGTTTCTAAATTAATGCTTTGTTTCGCAACTTTGTATATGTACAAGATCTAAATACCGCAGCAGAACTGTATACAAATTGTGTATTAATACATTTTGGAAGTCAGCCCTTCTGTTAACCAAAAAAAAAAAAAAAAGAGTAGAATATGCCAAACAATTTGAAAATAGGCTATGGGATCAGGTACTATTCTTAGACGAAAGTAAATTTAATATTTGCCGATCTGATGGACCCTCTAGGGTTTGGCGCAAACAAAACACTGCATATGAAGCAGAAAAACTTTTACCAACGGTAAAGTATAGTGGCGGAGGTGTTTTGGTATGGTTGTACGACTTCTGCGGATGTGGGAGAGCTTGTATTTATCGAGGGGATAATGGACCAAATAGTTTACCTTAATATTTTAAAGAAAAATAAAAAAAAACTGCAGAAGAGCTAAACTTGCCAGAGTCGTTTGAATTCCAGCAACACAACGACCCGAAACACACAGGTAATGACGTAAAGATGTGGCTTGCATATTTGCGGCTAATGTTTTGAAACACCCCCGCATTTACCAGACCTTTACCCCATTGAGCATTTGTGGGAGGAATTGGGGCGAAGAATCCGAAAACTCACAATTTTGAATAGAAAGCAGTTTTGATGGAACATAACATAGGCGAAAATATAACTAAAAAGTTAGTCCACTCCATGACAAATAAAATTTAGGCCGTTATTAAGCAAAAGGAACTGCCAACTAAATATTAGATAAATGTTCTAAGTATTATTTAATATAATATAAATAGTTGCGCCTATACTTTTGCCCAGCAAATTAATGTATAACTTTTTTTGCAATGAAAGTATATAGAATTTTCATGGTTATTATTTTAATAAGATTTATACCTAAAATTAATTCATAAAATAAATATTTTATGTTTCCTTATATAAGTAAAAAAAAACAGTTTCTCTTAAAATTACTCTAGTGCCTATACTTAAGTCCATCACAAAAAAACTCGGCCTTTTTTTTAAGCTTTGTAATAGATTAAAGATAGCTCGCAACAACTGTCATTAATCTATTACAAAATTGTCGTAGTCGAAATACGCCTACGCCAAACACAATAAGGGCCAATATTAGGATGCATCTACATATACATGTATACTATGGTAGCTAGATCTGATATACAAAGATTTACTATTTGGGTTAAACAGTTTATATATATATGGCAGCAAGCATTTCATTTGAAATTTCGATTCGCAGTTATGGCTTGTAGATTCTAGTGAAGATTTACTTTGTATATTTTTCATTATAAGTAGTAAAAAACACGTTTGCTTAACTGTTACCTAATTTTAATCTTATTTAGGAACCGAATACAATCCCTAATACTGCAAATCGTATCACTTTGTTTAGATAAATTTAGAGCTGATGTAATCACCCTTATTGTGTTTGGCGTAGGCGTATTTGTTGCTTAGAAAGGTTTGACTCGTATTTGGATAATTTGATTGGAACGAGCGAATTAAATAAGCTTTAGGTTGTGTATTAATGCAATTTAAGTGTTACGTTTTATTAAAAGCTTGTTTTGTATCTTTCCTTATAAGTTTATTAATACTAAATTTATTCACCCTTATGCTGTTTGGCGTCGATAACATCGTCGTCAATTTTAAGGCAACATCACACCAACACAACATCAATACTTATTTGGTATTCCTAACAGTTTACTACTTTTGATTGTGTTAAAAACTGACTCCAGTGATTAAGAAAGTAAGAAAACATTAATAGTGCAAATAAGACTTCGTAGACAGAAATCAAGAATCTTTCAATTAACAGATTAATAGTGAGTGATAATTTCAAAGTTATACATTTTAAACTAATTTTCCCTGCGGCTTCTTGTAAATATAATAAAATATCAATAAATTCAAGTGGATCTCTTGGGACAATATGGCTTACGATTTGAAATGATTTAATATGCGTTGTCTATGACTTTAGGAAGTTCCTATTCACTTCAGTCAAAAAAATTTTCCATTATTGTAATTCAGCTCTAAGAAGAGTCTCGTACACGCCTGCAGCAGTTACTCTTAAAACTCCCTACATTTGATCTTAGAAGAAACATAAATTCCAACTCCCCCGCCTCTTGTACCAGGTCGATCATTCCTAAAAAATTTAAATCCCGAAATACTCACAGCACTGCTCGAAACAAGGCTTAAGCCATGTCTCTGAAATAGAGAAAACATCTAATTTTGACTCCAATACCGCCCGATGGCCTAATGCTTTGGCAATTTAGATGAGCAACATTCAGTAAATTATCACAAATTCCAAGCATATCACTGGAATTAATATTACCACTTATTAAAGGCCCAATATTTCCATTAGAACCCATCAATATATGAAAAATACACTACACTGGGGAACCTAAATTGAAAAAACAGCTTGAGAAAAAGGCAATAATTCAAAACTTTAAATTACATTGATTATATTCATAAAATATCTTACGGCTAATCATAAATTATTGAGATCAACAAAAATTATGAATACAAAAATTATATAGTAGGTGTAACTAAAAAAAAAACAAAAACAAGTATAATTTCTTGGCAGAAATATTTAAGTAGATGAATCATCGTTGAGAAGCAGGACACATTTCTTCGTATCATAGATAATGGACTCACCATTCAAGAGTGTAATCTTAGCACGGACTTAATTAGTATTAAGTACCTTAAAATGTTTAATCCTCTTAAAACGCAGCAATTTTCTGCAAATAGCTTTAAGCTTCCCAGCAGCAGGAGAAAGTAGATCATTTAAGTAAATGTGGTTCACAATTTATCACCCAATACATCACACAGCTTCAGATTACGGGATTTGAACTACTATATTCATTAATTGGTGTCTCAAAAATACTGAGTTCTTCTTCCTTGTTAATATAGCAAGAATGTTGTATCTGGGTGCTCGTAAGAATGATATTATAAATTAAGCCAATTTTAATTATAGGTGTAATAACATCATCCAAGCCTAATGGAAGGCCAGAAATTACGATGTCAGCACGGTTCAATCGTCTATGAAGGCTATTATTCTCAACCTCAAGAGAAAAAAAACATTTGCAGCTGTAGAATCATTGATTTGTTCAATTAAGTTGTTGCAACTAACAATTTCCTGATTCAAGTCCTTACGACATAACATAATATCATTCTTCACATAACAGAATATCAGAATATCATTCTTCATTCTTAGAGCATTCGCAATACATCCTATTATTCCTTTTAATTAAAAGGAACAGTGCTTCTTCGAAAACCCTTGGCAGGTGATGAATTTTTTCCAACTCTTTAACTATTTTAGTTGGGATAATCTTCAATTTGTCCATTTTCAATTTTATTTCTACTATTTTAATACCAAGTTTATTTAATTTTTTTTGTTTGTGCACGACACCAAAATCACAGACGACAATATCAAGGGCAATTCGAGGCAATATCAACTTCACATTTCCTTGCACTACGTCTTGACGAGCAGTTGATTTGTTCGCACAAACGCCGGCAGGATAGGTAACATGCATTTGTTTGCGTGGAGAAAACGTGCCTATGTTAAAGCTTCGTTTGCTCATCATTTTTGATATTTCCATTTATTTATTATTGCTTTTTTTGTTAATTCCATACAATTACACATAATTTGAAAAATTTACAGACATTTAGTTTAAATATCACCTCAGTTCAATCTTTTTTAAAATTTTCAAAATGAAAGTGACGTTTGATGGCAGATATGACATCGACAACGATGGTCTACACAAGCCATTTTAATGTGCGCACATTAAATTGTTCAATTGGTTGATCAAATCAATGGCTCGTCAAGACGGCGTGTTACAAAATACCAAATGGCAATATTGACAACGAGAATACAGATTAAAAACAAAAACTATTAAAATTGATATCGCCTTGTATTGCCGACGCCAAACAGAATAATGGTGAAAAAATTTTTTTTGTGCAATCTAAACATGTTTCTGTTAAAATCATGCCATAGTTTGCATAACTTTTCTTAGAACCGATAATTTTTAAGGAGCAAAATAGGCACCTCGAAAAGTAAATCAGGGAAAGAATAGTAACAAAAATAAAACATACAGTCAGCCACATTTTAATTCTTTAATTTTTTTGTTTTATTTTATATTGAATATTCTAAGTTTAGTTTTTTAAATTACTTCATATCAATATATATCAAAAATAATAAAAGCAGCTTAAATTCTCTTGTGATAAGCCCAAAAAAATAAATTTTTTACTTTCATATGGAGTGTTCCAAGGCAAATTGATAACAGGTATACTCACGGCGAAAATAAATACAACACTGCGATAGAAACATGTACATTTTGTTTTTGTACAAATAGTTTTCGGCTGTCAAAATCAAAGGAGATTTTAACTTTTGACACTCGAAGAAGGAAAAAAATTTTCGCCGTGAGTATACCTGTTATCAATTTGCCTTGGGAGTGTTCATTTTTGAATGTGGCTAACTGTATATTAAAATCTAAGTCATTTGTCAAATGCAACAATAGTTGTTTTTCGAATTATTTTTAAAAATAACATAGCGTGCATTGAGAAAAAACTCAAATTATCACTTAATTAAAATTAAATAAAACAAACCTAAACAATACATATTGATTTTATAGTTCCGGGAATTACCGATTTCATAGCTATGAGTGATACTCCGATTCGAACACCTGCTCCTGAATGGTCGCGAGGACTTTCTCAAGAGGATATGTCTGCTATGTTAGGTAAGTTTTTGTATGTTGTTTTTTTTTCTATAAAATACGTTTGAAATCAAATTATTTTGCAGAGTTAAGTTCATTAAAACCAGATGCTTTGATAATGGAGATTAAAAAAATTTATGACGAAGCCTATCAGTTGGGCGTTAGCGAAGCTAAAGAAATGACTCGAGGCAAATACTTGGGTATATTTAATAACGCTAAAAAAAAGACTGTTTAAAATTTATATGCGCAAATGTATTAAAGATAAATAAACTGATTTTGTTATTTTAAAAGTTATTCATAAAAAATATGTATGGCAGTTATTAATTTTTTATGATGAATTTATCATTTGAAGTTCTGCTTCATCCATTATATCAGCAATTTTACGTTTTGTTTTAAGTTGTACGGATAAAGGCATTTTTTGTAATTGTTTTGCATAGCCAAGGAATATTAGCTCCAATGGTGACAAATTTGTAAATGAACTATCTAGTGACATTGCACTTGAATCACTTAGTGCTTCAGACTTTCTTTTTCCATTTACAGTCGTGGTCGCCATAATAATTTTACCTGTTTGTTCAGTTTTAACTCTATTTTCCAACTCAGAAATTTTATAATCTCCTTCATTTTTTGTGGGTTCACATTTTGTAATATGTTCATCGATTCTTTTTGAGTCAATAGCTTTTAAAAGTTCTTCTTCATCAATATTTTCACCATCACTAGCATTAAATAAAACCAACAAAACAAACGATTTTATAAACTATTTACATGTTTTACAAATCGCACTTGATCAACAAGAGGGAATTAATTAACTCAAAATTTTCAAAAATTCACTTTTTGCAAAAAATTCACTAACAACATTAATATCTATCTGCTGTAAAAATTTCAACGCATTCCGATAACTCTTTCATCTCTAAAACAACATATGCAACCATTTTCGTGATTATCTAGTGACTACCTTCATATAAACAAAAAGGTATTATTTTGAGTTAATACAAAAGTTATAATAGAAATGCATTGTATATCTTCGTAAAAAAGGTGTTATTTTGAGTTGAGCCCTTATTCAAGTTAAAAATAATCAAATTGTTTTATTATACTCTTCACCACAAAAAGTAGAAAGAGTATATTTAAGTTCGTCATCAGTGTGCAATTTCTACAATATCCATTTCCGACCCCATAAAGTATATATATTCTGACTTTTTATGCAAAGCGAAGTCGATTGAGCGATGCCCGTCTGTCCGTCCGTGTTCGTGTTAGTTTGCCCCGTCAGACTTGATTAAATAAAAATATGTGAGTTGATTAGATATAGTGTAGAAAAAGGTGCTATTGGAAATCAGCATGATCGATCCATGTCCTTTGAGGCAGCAGGCAAAACACCACGCCTACCTCTAATTTTTTGATGTCATTTAGAACAATAAATCAAAAATAATAAATATATTGGGCGATAGAGAATTAAAAAAATAAGAAAAAAAAACATCAAGTGGGAAAATTGGTGCTCACCCATATTTTCCGACTTACCGGGCTCTTTAAATGATCAATATGAGTATCATTTTAAAGCTTTTGAAACGTTGTTTAACGAAATACTAAAAATTTTTAAAAGTACTTAATCCATTAAGAGCCGATGTCATTTTATGTAAAATTATATATATGTAGTACCAAAATTTTTTTATTTTCTGTCACCCCAATATTTTCTTTTTGATTGAAGTTATTTTGCTTTACATAGATGGTGAAGGGTATATAAGATTCAGCATAGCCGAATATAGCACTCTTACTTGTTTATAGTAAAATTGTTCACATTTTTTTTTTATTTGTGAACCTTTTCACGAAATAATTCAATCATTCTTAAGTAATAAAATACTTGCTGATAACTTAATCGATTGCTCATTGCAATAATAAAAATATTTAAATATGAAAAATTATTGCATTTGTTTGAGGAATGGATTTGGGAAATGCAAAAGTTCTGTTATATCAGAAAGTAAGGGGACTTAAATTGTTTCTGGATGGACATGAGATACCATTTGTAAATAATTTAAAATACTTAGATGTCCATTTTATGAAACTTTTAAAGTTTAATTTTCATGCCAGGATTTCTCTAGATAAAGCCAAGCGGATAAGAATGTCTTTTGCAAGATTGTTGAATTCTAACGATTTGCCAAAGAATACAAAGTTACTTATATATAAAATGAGTATAAGGCCAGTCCTACTATATGCGTTTCCGATTTGGTTTTCCTTTTCCCCAACGGTAATGAGTGAGTTTGAAATATTTGAACATGAAATTGTTAGACAATTCACTAACAAGCACTTTGAAAATACTAATAAAAAATTTCTAATCAATATATATATATATATATATATATATATATATATATATATATATATATATATATAAGTTTGCAAAAATTAAGTGAAAAAATTTCTTAATTCCCTAGATTTTATAGACAATAATTTAGTTCGGGATGTTTTAAACGATCAAGTCGGTCTGAGTTGGTTAAATACCAGTTACTATTCACCATTAGGATTTGTGGAACAGGAAATCGCCTGCGTAAATAGTTTAATGCCAAAGTTTTATGTTTCTAAAATTTAGGGTGCCTATAGAGGGTAATTATTTATTTATTTTTTTTCTTCTTATGTAGGTTTAGGTCTAGTTTTTAAGCACACCAATAATTACAGTCTACTATTCTATAATTTTTTTTACTCATACCCTGTTAAAAACATAACAAGTTTGTTACTGTTAAACTTATAACCTTATTAACACAAAACATTATAGTTTTAAGTTTTTTTTTATGTAATTGATTGTTAACTTTTGTTTTCTTTATATATGTATGATGGTTTCAAGTCTCAAATAAACTTTTCTTTACTATTGTATTTTATATTGCACGAACAAACAATAATTATTTAAAACCTAATATGACGTGTCCAAATCTACAACACTATTGTGGGTTTTTGTGTTTAGAGGGCATACATAGTAACAATAATAGCGAAAGCTCTGCAGATGCTTTCAGCGTTAATTCGGACGACGATTTCAATCCGTCATTAGTGGGTCGAAGCAGAAAATATCACAAAAACTCAAGGAAGTATTTCATGTCCCTTGTGTGCGAAATGGTTTCATTATGGCTGTGTTAGTCTGAACTCCGAGGAACTTGCGTCTCTTGCAAAAACTAAAGGTGTCCTCTACTACATTTGTAATGTCTGCAAGTCAACTCGTATTAATCATGAGTCTTGTTTACACCACTGGCGGAAAAATAATACTACCAATAAAGTACAACTCTGCTACACAACTATACAGAACATTCTTGAAATTAACGTCAGTAGTCAGTCACCATTCGCAGAAACAACATCAAAGAAAACACGCCATAATCTACTTGGTTACGACGCCATTTTTATATTAAAGAATTGTATTTGAAACTTGAACTTTGAATTAATTTAATAAATACATAAATGTTTTATACAAAGTTTTGTTTTTAATCTAAAGTCGCAACATTGTTTTTCTTTGTAAACTGCGAGTGGGTCTGAGAAAGTACTTTAAATCGTTTAAATTTTTTCTTTACGCGAATCAGAATGTCGAATAGGCCAAGAACCAGGTCTCAAACCAGTTCAGATGAGCACCATCATAGCGGATCATCAGACGCTGAAAGCCCTAATAATACCTTGGTCAATACTGGCCACACATCTGATGTTAACGATGGGACATTAAACACATTAGTACTACCAACTACGGTGGTCATGTCGGCTTCGCCAACAGATCTACCAACACATCATCAATCGCCGCAATCGTTTGCCACACCTGAGGTATTGCAAACATTATTGTCTACAATTACATCTTTAAAGTCTGCAGTGGAGGACCTAAGACAAGAGTCATGCCGTAACAACAATGAAATCAACAGTATACGTTCGCAAATTACAAAAAAGTCGAATTTGTCTTCATCAGTGCAAAATGAGGAGATGTCACCACCTACAACACAGTATCAACACACGCCAACTGTAGTCCATCGTCAGCATGTCCCATCATCCCCATCCATGCCGTCAGGTTTTCAGCAACAACAAAATTTTCCAGTTTATGTACAGCAATTGCCGCCGTTAACTAGAGCACACCTAGCTCCATATAATAACCAAATTGTATCGAATTCTATTAACCAAACATCTGAAAATAATTACCAAATGCCACCGCCAACAAATTTGCGACAAGTACCGCCGTTAAGTGATACTTTGCAACAAATGCCGCCGACAACAAATTCGTTACAAGTGCCGCAGCCAGCTAATGTTTTACAACAAATTCCGCCGTCAACAAATTTGCAGCATACGCCACCGTCATCAAATTTACAACAAGTTCTGCCGTCAACAGACAATTTGCCAACATATCAGCCGTCATTAAATAATCAGCAACAGATACCGCCGTCGTTACACAATATGCAGCACAGAACACCGTCATTAACAGAAAGAAATTTTTATTCTAACACAGTACCAACCACATGTCAACACAGTGAGTTTATAACCAAATTATACCAATTGCCACAATTTGATGGAAGGCCGGAGGATTGGCCACTGTTTTTGGCAACATATGAAGACACAAGTGTAGAATTTGGGTACACCAATAGACAAAATTTAATGAGACTCCAAAAATCATTACATGGTGCAGCCAAAAACTGTGTTATGTCTATGTTGATATATCCTGAAAATGTTCCCCAAATAATTGAGGAATTAAAATTTAATTTTGGTCGTCCGGAGCTGTTAATACGATCGCAGTTGGAAAGGATTAAATCGTATCCGTCCATTAGTGAGGGTCGGCTTGAGGGTATTTTAGGTTTAGCCACCTGTGCCAAAAATATTGTCGCATTTTTTAAATCTGCTAAATGCGAAAATCATTTGTTAAATCCAACGTTACTAGAGCAGTTAGTGCTTAAACTTCCTTTGTCTAAACAATACGAATGGGCAAAGTACTCATTTTCTGTTTTGCCATTTCCAACAGTGGAACATTTTGCCAAATGGGTTGGGGAATTGGCTCATTTTTGTAGCTTAATGCCACAACGTGGAATAACTTGCACGACTGAGCGTCAACAATCGTTGCCAACAACAACTCGAAGAGTACTTCACAGTAACAACGAACAACAAAGGCGTAGCGACTGCTACCAATGTAAAGGCCGTCATGAAATTACAGAATGTAAAAAATTTAAGGAACTAACAACTAATGTAAAGTGGGAACAAGTTAAACGCCTTCATTTATGTTTTTCCTGCCTCCGTAAGGGCCATAGTTTGACACAATGCCAGAAGAAGAAAGTATGTACCATAAATGGATGTAGTCGTTATCATCACCCTATTCTTCATCAAGACGTTTCAGATATATCTTTCGCAAATAAAAATGAGCAACCTGAACAAGTCCTGCAGTGTCGTGATAGTAAACGTATATCACAGCTATTTAAAATTTTACCAGTAACGTTGCATGGTCCCAATGGGACAGTCAAAGTTTATGCACTGTTGGATGAAGGGTCTTCAGTTTCACTACTTGAGGAAAACATCGCCAAAGATATGGGTCTAAAGGGTCAGAAATCTTCAATTACCCTCCAATGGTATGACAATATGGTGAAAACAGAGTCTTCCATGAGAGTAAACGTTGAAATTTCACCTGTAAACGAATATAATAAAAAATATGCTATAAAGAACTTACAAACTGTAAGGGACTTAAATCTGCCCTTACAAAGTTTTGATAAAACAAACTTCGAGCATCTAAGACAGCTTCCAATTGAAGGCTACAAAAAGGAAAAACCATCGATGCTTATTGGTTTAGACAATTGTTTACTAGGTCTGTCCGAACAAGTTATCGAGGCAGGTCCGTATTTACCAGTAGCATCTGCTACTAAGCTCGGGTGGGTCGCCTATGGTCCAAATGTAAGAAAAACAAATAGTATAGCCAGAATTTGTCATATAAATGAAAACAGCGCATGGAAGGAAATTCACCAATTAGTACAGGACTATTTTTCAGTAGAGAATTTTGGAGTTAAGGCAACAGATATGATTTTAGAATCTGAGGACAACAAACGTGCCAGAAACATTTTAGAAAAATCGAGCCATAAAATCAACGGCCGGTATGAAACGGGTCTACTGTGGAAGAGAGATGATACGGTGCTGCCCGATAGCTTTGAAATGGCTAAACAACGCTTATTCAAAGTAGAGAATAAGATGAAACGAAATCCAGAGTACGCTGCCAGCTATAAAAGAGAGATTAATAAGTATATGTGCAAAGGTTATGCCAGAAAGCTTTCACCATCAGAGGTTGAGAAACATAATCATGATAAACTATGGTATTTACCACATTTTGGTGTGACCAATCCCCACAAGACAAAAAAGTTGCGGATAGTTTTTGATGCCGCGGCAATATCGTCAAACGTTTCCCTTAATTCGGCCTTATTGAAAGGCCCTGAACGAGCTAAACCGCTCCAAACAATTTTATTTCAATTCCGTCAGGGGAAAATAGCTGTGGCTGGTGATATACAAGAAATGTTTTCTCAGGTGTCGATAATAACTGCTGATCAAAATTCGCAACGATTTTTGTGGCGTGGTGGTGAAGAGGATAAGGAAATCGAAGTTTATGTGATGCAGTCAATGATATTCGGTGCAATCTGTTCACCTTGTTGTGCAGAATATATTAAAAATATTAATGCGAGAGAGTTTGAGTCATCCATGCCTAGGGGGGCTAATGCCGTTATTAATTGTACTTACGTTGACGATCTCGTCATCAGCTTCGATAGTGTAAAGGAGGCTCTAGAAGTTACAACAGAGGCTATACGTATAAATGCAGCCGCCGGATTTAACTTGAGAAACTTTTCATCAAACGCTTTAGAAATTGAATCCAGGTTAAATAATGGTGCCTTAGGTAGCTCGACAACACTCAAAATGGAGAAACAGAATCAAATGGATAAGATTCTTGGCTTATATTGGAACAAAGGTACAGATTGTTTTGAGTTTCATGGGAAGTTTCATAAAATATCTCCGGAGGTTTTGGAGGGACGGCGCTCGCCCACCAAGAGAGAAGTGATGGGAATTGTTATGGCGGTTTTTGATCCATTCGGATTCTTAGCCAACTTTACCATCTTTTCAAAATTACTTGTACAAAGAACATGGAAACTGTGCATACAGTGGGACGACCAACTTCCTCAGTCAATTTTGACACAGTGGGACGCTTGGTGGAGAGAATTCACGAAAGTAAAACAATTCTCAATTCCCCGCTGTTATTCGACGTCACTAGCCAGAGCAGACGAGATCGAATTGCATATATTCGTTGATGCAAGTTCCAGTGCCTACGCCGCTGTTGCGTATTTACGTATAAAGCAGGGAAATGATATTCACGTCTCGTTTGTTTCGGCCAAGGCTCGTTGCGCTCCATTAAGGGGTATGACTATCCCACGTCTTGAATTACAGGCTGCCGTCTTAGGCTGCCGCCTAAAAACATCTATAGAGGAATGCCATGAATTTACGATTAATCGTACGATATTTTGGTCTGACTCAAAAACTGTCATATTTTGGATCCGATCTACTGAGAGAGAATATAAACAGTTTGTGGCCTGTCGAATAGCGGAAATTTTAACAACAACGGATCCTAAACAGTGGAAGTGGTTACCTTCAGATCTAAATGTAGCTGATGGGGCCACGAGAGCTAAATTAAATGTCACATTTGATACGACTTCAAGGTGGATAAAGGGTCCGGAATTTTTGAGTTTTGATGAAAAGTCTTGGCCAAGCGATTCGCCTGCATTGGAAGACAGTCAAGGTCGTGAAGAAGAGTGTGTCGATGTGTTGTTGGTACTAAACGCTGCGATTGAACCACTTCTAAGGTATGATCGATTTTCAGACTTTTTAAGACTGAAACGATGTGCTGCCTGGGCTTTGCGCTTTATAAATATAAAGGTTAGAAATTATAAATTAGCATCAACTGAATTGACGGCAGCTGAAATAAGTGACGGGGAGATATTGATTTGTCGACAAGTTCAAATAGAAGTTTTCAGGGACGAAAGATCGTACCTTATAAAGGGAAATATGGTACCAAAATCGTACAGTATTTATCAGCTAACACCATACCTGGACGACAATATGCTTCTAAGGGTAAATGGTAGAATTCAGAATGCATATTATTTGCCTGAAACAGCTCGGAACCCTATTATTATGCCAACAAAACATCCTGTTACTTTGATGATCATCGCTTACTATCATAGGAAGAGACACCATAAAAATGACAATGCTGTCATAAATGAAGTAAGACATAAATTCTGGGTTCCGTATATTCGATCTGTATTGCGTTCAGTAAAAAAGAAATGTGCTATTTGTGTTATAGACTCTGCCAAACCTGTCCCACCATTAATGGGACAATTGCCTGTTGACCGCGTGACTCCTTATGTTCGTCCATTCAGTTACGTCGGGTTAGACTACTGTGGGCCATTTTATGTTACGATCGGAAGAAGAAGAGAAAAAAGATGGATTGCACTATTTACTTGTTTGGGAACCAGAGCATTACATCTGGAAATCTCTGTTGATCTATCTACAGACTCATTTCTGCTTTGTATGAGAAATTTCGTCAATAGAAGGGGAGTACCTGTCCGTATCAGGAGTGATAACGGAACGAATTTCATTGGAGCGCAGAAAGAGATGGCGAAAGAAAACTGTTACTTTGATTACGACGAAATACAACGAAATGTTTCAAAAGATGGCATCGAATGGATTTTCAATTGTCCGGCAAACCCCCATGCAGGTGGTTGTTGGGAGAGACTAGTGCGATGCGTAAAACAATTATTGCACAAAATTTTTAAGGAGGAAGCGCCACGTTTAGAAACGTTTCGAAGTGCTGTAATAGAAGCTGAATGTATTATCAACAACCGGCCCTTGACTCATATATCAATAGACCCTAACTCTGAAGAGCCTTTAACACCAAACCATTTTCTTATAGGTGGTTTAAACTCCACACAAACACCCGGCCCTGATGAGAAATTGTGTTTGCGAAAACAATGGCGTATCTCCCAGAATTTAAAGGACAGACTGTGGAAGCGATGGGTAGTTGAATATTTACCGCAATTGTTAAAACGTCCAAAATGGAGGGAAAATGCTGATCCTTTGCAAATCGGAGATATTGTTCTTATCCTTGACCCAAACCGACCTCGAAGCCAGTGGAAGAAAGGAAGGATAAACCAGGTGTTTATCGGAAAGGATGGTCAAATACGTACAGCAGAGGTTAAAACGTCAGATGGTTTGATACGACGCCCAGCAGTAAAGTTGGCAGTTATGAAATTTAAGAAATCCTCCTCATAGAAAGGATTTACGGTGGGGGGAATGTTTACACCACTGGCGGAAAAATAATACTACCAATAAAGTACAACTCTGCTACACAACTATACAGAACATTCTTGAAATTAACGTCAGTAGTCAGTCACCATTCGCAGAAACAACATCAAAGAAAACACGCCATAATCTACTTGGTTACGACGCCATTTTTATATTAAAGAATTGTATTTGAAACTTGAACTTTGAATTAATTTAATAAATACATAAATGTTTTATACAAAGTTTTGTTTTTAATCTAAAGTCGCAACAAGTCTGATATACAAATAAAGTTTGACGTTATATTGTCTGAAGTCAAGAGCGAACTTACCTCCAAATTCAGTGAGCTCAAAGATGTTTTACCCGACTGCAACAAAACCATTAAACTAGTAGATGAATCATTTTGTAAAAAACTTGGCTACCTTGAAAATCAGAACGAAGTCTTGCAGAAACGTTTGAATAGAAATGACATTCTTATAAATGGATTGATAACATAGTAACTCAAATCTTCAAGGTACTGAAAGTTAATGTTGAAACGTATGATATTAATAATTGTTTCTTTATCGCACCTTTTAAAGAGATCTTATAATGAGGAACTAATTCAAAACTAGAAACCTGCAGCTTTCATTATTTATTGATTCTGAGATTAATAGAAGGATTTATTAGAATGACCATTTAACGCCTAAAGCTGGAAAGCATTTGTACTTTTTTCGCAGATTAAAGACTGAAGGTAAAATTTAGAAATACCGTTTCACCAATTCTGATAAACCAAAAGTTGATATTACTTTGGGTGATAATACTACGAATATTTTTAATCTAAACGAATTCTGGTTGCATTTTGGAATTAACGCTGGACTGCTGAGCTCCTATGTATATATATATATATATATATATATATATATATATATATATATATACAGTGGTGGACATTAGGTTAGCACACTTCATATATGTTGCATTAAAAAGCGTATATTTTTTTCTAGTTATTGAATTTATGTAAAGTATTTACCCACAAGTGTTGTCTATGGTGTGATCAGTATGTTCCGTTATTTTTTTTTCATTTCTCTTTTGTGGTTTTTATTTTTATTTCGATTAATTGAAAGTACTAAGTAAATTGATCTGGACGCTAATTTAGCACATTTTAAAAATTTTTGTTATTTTTCATAATATTTCGTATTTAAAATCTTAAATTGGTAAGTTTTATAAACTCTTTATTTTAAATGTTTAAATAAAAAACACAAAACAATAATTAGACATGGCTAAAAGTAAATGGTGCACAGAAGCGCAGCGTCAAGTTATTCATCAAATGAGCTCGAGAGGAAGCACCGTCAGTCAAATTGCTTCAATATTGAACTGCTCCAGGAAGATGGTGTATAACGCACTAGGTCATATTCAAACCTATGGGACGTTCAAAAATGCTGCACAGGGTACTAGACCTAGAAAAACAACTCGTAAAGAGGACTCCTTTATTTATAGAGCCTCAGTTGCAGACCCATTTAAAACCTCAACTGAAATTCAAAGAGAGTTTTCAACAAAATTTGGCATTGATATCTCCTCACGAACAATTAGAAGAAGACTAAATGAGAAAAATTTGCGTGGGTGTATTGTACAACATAAGCCACACGTATCAAAGAAGAACTTAAAGTCCCGAATTTCATTTGCCCGTGAGCATTTAGAAAAGCCAATGATTTTTGGAAAAATGTCCTCTGGAGTGACGAATCAAAGTTCTGCCGGTTTGGATCAGACGGAAAATGTTATGTATGGCGTCCTCCTAACACGCAGCACAACCCGCGGTACACATCAAAGACGGTAAAGCACGGTGGCGGAAATGTGATGGTTTGGGCCGCATTTTCTGGGCACGATGTTGGTCCCATACATAAAATTGATACGCGAATGGATCAGTATACTTACAAAAATATACTTGTGAGCACAATGATTCCATATGCAGAGGAAAATATGCCACTTAGATGGCGTTTTATGCACGACAACGACCCAAAACACACTTCGCGCATAGTGAAGTGTTGCTTGGAAGAAAATAATATCGACGTGTTAAATTGGCCAGCTCAATCACCGGATCTCAATCCTATAGAGAACCTATGGAATGATGTAGAGCAACACATTAGTGCTGTAAAACCCAAAAATTTAACAGATTTGTGGATGGAAATCCAAAAGGCATGGTACGCAATACCAAAGGAACGTTGCATGGCCCTGGTGAACAGTATGTCCAGGAGATGTGCAGCTGTAATTAAAAGTAAGGGTTTTCCTACTAAATATTAAGTTTCGCGTTAAATGAATTTTTAGTTTTCTTTTTTTCTTGATGAAAATAAAATTTTTTGATTTGTGCTAAATTACTGTCCAGTTATTTTTTGAGATTTTTTCTATTTTAATAGCAATAAAAATTATTGCAACTAATAAAACTGAAGCAAAATAATGTCAGTTGTTTTTTGGACAGCACGTGACACATTAGGACATAGGAATGATTAAAGTAATAAATATATAAGAAAACTTTTAGTATAGAAAAGCGCACATAGGTAATGTGCTAACCTAATGTCCACCACTGTATATATAAACAGTAGAACTCTTAGGAAGATGTATTGTCTTAAATATATTATAAGAAAAAGTGCCTGCACCCCCCTCAATACAGTAGCTCACGTGAGACATAAGTAAAGTATGAGCAAGCATGTGTTTAACCCTGATAGGCAAGTATAGGCCACAATGAAAAAGTCTTCTGAGCCCAAAAGTAACCCGTGAGGATACAGCATCAAAATGTTCGTTAAAATTAAGCTCATTGTCTATGATGACACCAAGGCAGTTTAAAGAATGAGTGAAAGAAATACTTTCGTTAGATATTCAGACTGAAGGGTAGATGGTATTACGAGGACCGATGCGAAACATAATGGCTTTAGCCTTGCAAGCATTTATCAAAAAAGAGTTGGCGAGTGTCCACTCATTTAAATTATGTAATGATGAGTAAATAGACGATTCAAGAGTATCCGGCTTATTCTTGTTGCTACGAAACAATAGTTGTATGTCGTCAGCAAAATAAATAGATTCACCAAACTAGGGTCAAGACAATTTACACAGTCATTTAAATATAAAAGGAAAAGAATTGGACCAATTATCGAGCCTTGGGGTACACCAAAATGAACAGGAATAGTCTCTGAGTTAAAACCAAGCATGTTAACGAATTGTGATCTATCCTTTAAATAAGAATTTATCAATTTACATGCCATTAAAGAGAAATTGAATATTTCCTTCAGCTTACGGATGAGCAAGGAGTGGTTCAAATGGTCAAAAGCTTTGGACAAGTCAATAGAGACCATTACACAGTCCTTATTTTCGTTCAGATATTCCCTAGCAGTGTCAATAATTGCTAATAGCATTCCAGCAGTATTATGTTTGTCCCTGTAGGCGTATTGGGCACAAGAAATTAGGTTTTGTTCGGAGACATGGGTGAGTATTTGTGACTTCATAACATGCTCCATAATCTTTGAAATTGAGGGCAGAATACTTATGGGACGGAAACTATTCGTACCTTTTTTTTTGGAACCGGGACAACACGTGCGATTTTCCATTGGTCAGGATACGTGGAAGTAGTAATTAGATTTAATTTTCTTCAAAGCATTGAAAACATCATTAACACATAAAATTTTGAAGGAAAACCCATGAAGTTGACCATCAGAAGACTCTAAATCGTACGATTCATGGGGAATATAGTTTACAATGAAAGACTCATTCAATTCATTAATGTCGACGGCCTGTAGGTGAATACTATTGTCCGACCGATTTGAACGGTTTAAAATTTTCCAAATAGTTTTAGTAGTCTCTGCGATTTGCCTGTGTGTAATTGGTTCTAAGAATTACATAAGCACATTACATAGTGAAACAAAACCACTTGTAGAAGTGTGACTTGTAGACTTGTAATTTGCACAATTCGCTTGTAGCCACAAACTTGTAATTGTATTTTTATGAAACACAATTATTGACAAGTTTAAAATTTTACAGGCAAAAACACTAGTAATTGTGAACTTGTAGCTTAGTGAAATAGGTCCCAGTTTTCACCTATGCTCAAAATTTTAATCTTTTGAGTTAAAACCCTCTTTTTGTCAAGTGCGAAATGTTTTATAAAAAAAAAAAAAATTATATCAACTACAATTCAAATAAGCTTTACTTTATAGATATGGCCATTTGTATTCGAATTTTCATTTGGTTGCACTATCAAGAAAAAAAAAATTATTTAATTAAATTAAATCAAATCTAGATAACGGGCGCAGTTTAAAAATGAAAAAAAAGCAGAGTGTAAAATGCATTCAAAATATGTTAAGATGAAAATTTGGGGCAATACAATACAAAAAGGTTACTCAGGGGATGTAAAATGTAATTTTAAGAAAAAAATTATAAAATGAAAGCTTTCAGAAGCCGAGCGCAAGGATTTTTTCCTCTGTAGTAAAGCTACCACTGGCTTGGGTTACTAAATATTCCCTGCATAGCCGGCTTTATACAACCATCACCGGCTTCTCTTATTAAGGATTTCCTGCATAGCCGGTCTGTGGCCGGAGCAAGATATATCTCCTCTATGGTATAACTAACACCGGCTTCGCTTACTAAAAGTTTTCATCATTAGTTCGTAATAGGTTAATTAAAATAAAAATATTAAAAAAATTGAGCACCACGTAATAGAAAATTCTAAAAGCTCTAAACGAGGCCCATATTGACCTAATATGTAAAAAATGTAGTGCAAAATCAAAGTTTCATATGAAAAGTTCAGAGGCTATTTGTGATGGCGATATGATTATTTCGTAGCCAAATAGTTCTTCACTAGTGGTTCTTTTTACTGTGTTAGTGTAGTAACTTATATTAAAAAAATATTGATGGTTTATATTTGAAGAAAAACTAAAACTATTTCTCGTTACAGACTTTTTGGCATATGCGCTAAAACAATTCTGAAGTGACGATGCCTATGTTGTTATGTTCATATGCAAAAGGTTTTTTGGTCCTTACATTAATTGTTTTATTTTTTACTCTTTTCCATTTGAATTGAATAGTTTCAATGATAGGCATATTTTCTTATTTCGCCATAAAATACTTGGCATATACCATATTATACATACAAGCTTTGGAGGTCCATAACTTCGAAACTAAGGGCCAGCCCCAAACTTATCACTTTACATTTTTTGCTCAAAAGTGCATTTTACAGTCCGTAGACAATTTTTTTTGAGCTGCGACCGTAAATTAAATTAAAGGCATATTTTAGGACTTTAAAGGGCAAACATTTTTTTAATGAACCATTAAAAAGCAAACTTTTTTCCATTAAGGAAAAAAATACTTGAAGTTAATATATGTACATAATAGCCGTTGAGTCGCGGAACAAATCTAGTTTACGGGCACCGCTCCAAAATAAAAAAGTTGCATACGGGGTGCAAAATGCAATTTTAAGCAAAAAATTTTAAGTGAAAAAATTGGCGGCAACCCTTAGTTTCGGAGTTACGGACCTCCGAAGTTTTTGTATCTAATAAGGCATATATCGAGTATTCGATGGTAGAACGGGACAATATGGGTATCATTAGAAAGGGAATTTAAGGGCCTATATAAAATAAAAAAATCAGATAAGGCTCCAACAAATCTATTTTTTCCATATTCCATATAAACATTACTCAAAAACGAAAGAATTTCTCCTCTATGGTATAACCAACATTGGCTTCGCTTTCTAAAGGTTTCTTGCGTAGACGGCCTTCGGCCGTGTGCAAAGATTTTCTCCTCTGTGGTATAACCAACACCGGCTTCGCTTTTTAAAGGTTTCCGAATAACTTAATTTATTTTGTAAAAAAAAATGTTTTTCCTCACCACATTTTTTTATTTATTTTTTTTCCTGCTTCAATAAATAGGCTCTTATATTCCGTTTCCAATGATACTCATATTGTCGCATTCCGCCATCAACTACTCGATAAATGCCATATTATATATAAAAACTTTGGAGGACCGTAAATCCGAAACTAAGGGTTGCCGACAAATTTTTCACTTCACATTTTTTGCTTAAAATTGCATTTTGCACCCTATAGACAACTTTTTTTATTTTGGAGCGGTGCCCGTAAACTAGATTTAAGCCCGAGTCGCTAATATATTCAGATTTTACTGTCATAAGCTACTTACTTTATTGTAAAAAAATAAGGCTGTAAAAAGTCCATGTGGTGAGCTAAACTAAATTCTTTATCATTTTTTAAATATTCTATATATCCAATTAAAAGATGATTCCATTGATATTGTGCCTGTGTAATTGTCATTTCGCATTTTTGGGCTACTTCAATCCATTCTTTGCATTCATAATTTTGTTCCACATTTGTAAAAAGTGTGGGATGATTTTTAATCGCTTTTATTAGATTTACTAAAGAATCTATATTTTGCATTTTGTAAATAAACATTTAATAACTATGTGTGGTTATGTATTTCAGATAACTCACTAGTGACGTTTAAAAAAGTGGGTTATCATATTTTCTTCCGGCTTTCGTTTAAGTGAATAAAAAAATATTCAAAAACGCTTAAAGCAATGAGTTGGAAGAAACCGCTACACATACCTATTTCAAACATATGTTTTTATTTAATCAACCAAAAAAATGTATAACAAAATTGTGGTAAAAATATAGTTTTTTAAGAAAAAGTGAAAAAAGTATAAGTTTTAGTGAAAGAAATTAATAAAAAAAAATTATAAAATGTTTTTATAATATTATAGTGTATAAGAACAACTAAAAAAATATTGTTTTCCCTTATTTCAGATTGTACTACAATTCCATCGGAGGCTCCACAAACAAAAACCAAAACAGCTTGCGTGGTTTTATTGGTAAGTAAAAAATTGGCAATTAAACGTGTTTATGCTAAATTTATTGTATTTTAGGACCCGCAAAAATGGAAAAAGAGAAGAAAAAATAATTTTCAATTAGATCTAATTAAACCTGAAGCAAGTAATGAAGAAAAAGATTATAACCTAGTGGAAAATGTCGATGCATGGGCTGATTTTCTTTATGCGCGCTATCATGACGACAATGTCTTAATACTATAAGACATTGTCGTCATGATAATGAAAAACAAACATTAGGCACTTTTGGCTTAAATCTAGTTTACGGACGCAGCCGGTGTTGGTTATACCATAGAGGAGAAAATCCTTGCGCCCGGCCGAAGGCCGGATATGCGAAAAGTCTTTAGTAAGCGAAGCCGGTGTTGGTCATACCATAGAGGAGAAAATCCTTGCGCCCAGCCGAAGGCCGGCTATGCAAAAATTCTTTAGTAAGCGAAGCCGGTGTTGGTCATACAATAGAGGAGAAAATGCTTGCGCCCGGCCGAAGGCCGGCTATGCAAAAATTCTTTAGTAAGCGAAGCCGGTGTTGGTCATACAATAGAGGAGAAAATCCTTGCGCCCGGCCGGAGGCCGGCTATGTAAAAAGTCTTTAGTAAGCGAAGAAAATAAACATTTTAATACTATATGTATGATGCCTTTTACATCTCAACTGCTCAAAAAGGCTTTAGAAGAAGTCCAGCAGTTTGGGTCAGCAGATTCTAACGCCGAACAAACAATTAGTCAACGATTTTGGCAAACAGTGCAAGATCTCTTAAGAAAATCATTTAAGGAATGTCCAGCTCATATAACACAAACTTTACAAGAAGGTTTATGTAAATTACTTAGTTCTATTCGTGGGTTGGAGCAAAGGTTAAATAATGACTTTCTGTTTGATGACGATTTGTTTATTCCTTTAGAGACAGGCTATATAAGTAAGTGCGGTTCTAATTTGAAAGTGTATTGCTGGTGTGGATTTACCCAACAATGAAACTGTTGATAACTTCATAAGAGTAGATTCTTCGGAACATAGTGCTGCTCTAGTAGATGCACGACTAAGTAACGCAGTAGCGGCAGTTTTTATATCCTGCAGTAAAGAATTTTATACAAAATAGAGTCCCAAATAAAACTGGGTCCAGATTCTGTACAAGTAGTTGATTTGCCAAATACACAACAAATCCAAAATACATTTTTGGCAAATACTCTATTTTACTTCAAAGATACTACAAGACGTATGTTACAAGATTTGGGACAGCAATTTGATAAATCCCAATCAACAGCTAAGGAGGACATTGCTAAATTCATGAAACAAGCAGATCTTCTAATAAGTACAATATTGCAACAAATTATGGACTCTATAGTGTCCACCATTAAGATTATTATTTTAAGTATACACCGTGAGCCAGGTTTAAATTCGGAAAAAATTTCTACTGCCGGACCTTCAATGTATATGAAAGAATTGCAATCATAGATTAATAATATTAAAACCACAGAAGATAAATTAGTTATAATATTCTAGGGTACTGCAACAAAACTAATATTTGTGTTTTTATATTTTTTAAGGTATATCAACTCCAGAACCTAAAGCAAAAACGGCCAAGAAAAGCTCGAACAAACGCGCTGATGTGGATCGTTGTTTAGATATTCTAAAGCAATACAAGGAATTTGAATTAACAAAATTAATGCTTTTACGCAAACCCGATTGTGTCGATAGCATACGCTGATAAGGACGATATATTGGCAATTTAAAACAATGGAAACTTTCGGAAGAAGAAGAAACCGCTTTTAAAGCTAAAGCAGAAATCATACGTTATGAAGCTGTTCTAATATACAACAATTTCAAGAAAATCTTTGGCCCTAATTCATCTACACACTTTTGGGAAGAATTCTGCAACCAAGTTCAAGCCTATAAGGAAAATACTAAGCATGTGTATGAAAATAGTTATTTGTTTTCTTAAGATCATTTTGAATGTCTGCAATATTTTAATTTCTTAATTAACAGATTCCAAACATGTGAACAGATTCCAAATATGTGAATAAAAGTGAAAGTTGTAATCAATAATAATAATACTTACTTTTATATTTCAAAAATCTTATATAAAGAAAAAAACATACAATTTTTGTTACAATATTTGTTAACTTTAATGATAAATTTTACGGTTTTTGTTATTTAAGTATATATATTTTTATTTAAGTATAATAAAAAAATAAACAATTTATAATAAGCAAAATTTTATATTTTATTTCACCAGTATTAAAATAATTCCAGCAAATTGATTTCCATTTCAAGATTTTGTACATTGAAAAGGAACACAGTTCCTCTAATGTACGGGGAACTGGTGCAGCTTCTGTCCTTCGGCACAACCCATTATGCAGCGGCGACTACTGAAAGAAACCAAATAATTTCATTAAAAACTGAAACTAAAAAAACAACTTTATTCAACTCACATCTTTCTTGTTAGATTTTTTTTTGTTTTCTTGATGTGGTTGATTTTTCAACCCTTATTTTTTATTATTATTTTAAGAGCACAGATCAAACATAGATATTAAAACACACTCAACACAATTTATTACTTTAAGGGCACAATATTTGGCGCAAAGATAATTATATTTTATATCTGCGCCAAATTTTCTTTACAAATTTTTATAAACAAATAAAATGTCAAATTCCAGCTATAATCAGAAAGAGGTAGTAATATAAAAAATGCAAGAACTGTTACTATCCCTCTCTAACGAAAGCTGGAATCTGGCCACACTGAATTTTTCGTGACTTATCTGGTTATTATCTGTGATGTATTTTTGCCACAGATTAATAATCAGATAACTCACTAGTGACGTTTAAAAAAGCGTGTTATCATAATTTCTTCCAGCTCTCGTTTAAGTGAATAAAAAAATATTCAAAAACGCTAAAAGCAATGAGTTGGAAGAAACCGCTACACATACCTATTGCAAACATATGTTTTCATTTAATCAACCAAAAAATGTATAACAAAATTATCGGCGAGAAGAAAACAAACTTTTTGGCAAACTTTTTCAATGTTTTGGCAAACTTTTTTCAGAGTTGCATTAAAGGTAGTAAAAAATGTAAACAAACTTTTGCAAAAATAATTTATTTTTTAAGCGCTCACAAGTCTTTAATTTTTGTTAAACTTACAAAAAAAAAAAAGTATTGAATTCAAAAGCATAATACCTGCAGTGTCTAATTTTGCAACTGTCACTTAATTCAGCTTGTAGAATCTGATTTTCTGGTTGTCACTTTTACCATTTTAGAAATGAAGGAGCTACATCTAAGACAAAAAGTCATTAAGTGTAATGGTTTTTTAGTTATAAAATCCAAACTAAAAGCCTTACATCAAAATAACTGATGACAATCGATAGAGGCAAAAAATACAATTCTGAACTGGTATAAATCATTTTTCGGAACACTTGCATTCAATAGCTAACGTAACAATCTTCTTAAAATTGTACAAATAGTTTGTTAAATATTTAAACCAAACTAGAAAGTGTGCCACATAGCGGCATACACTAATAGATAGAGGACAAATATACAATTCAAAATTGGTATTTGACATTTTCTGAAATACTTTAATTCAGAAGATATTGCGTAACAAACTTTGACAAATAGAAAAAATCGCAAAAAAGTAAGGTAAAAGTATTTACGTATATTTTCTAAAGTAACCGATCTGCCACATAGCAACATATACTAATGATTAGAGGACAAAAATATAATTCAGAATTAGTATCTGACATTTTCCGAAATACTTGCGTTTAGAAGATATACCACAGCAAACTATTGCAAATTAAAGAACAATAATTTTGCAAGTAAAAAACAATGTCGGTAATAGCGTTCATGCAAACATATAAAAATTTGTAAACAAACTTTTGAAAAAATATTGCAATTTTTAACGCGACCAAAACGTGCCATTTGTGCATGTATTTTAAAATAAAAATATGATATAGGGAGCTGTAGGCTTGTAGAATCTGATTTTCCGGTTGTCACTTTCGCCATTTTAGAAATAAATGGGCTACACGTAAGACAAAAAGTCATTTAGTGTAATGGTTTTTTAGTTATAAAATCCAAACTGATATGCTTTTTATACCAATTTTACAAAACGCACACTTTAACCTCTGTATATTAAAACCTACAACATCAGAATTTATATTTATCGACCCAATGCATGATTATAATGGAAAAACTTATTTTAATAAATTTGTATCAATTGGTCTTCAGAATAAGAATTGGAAATTTATAAACATTTTGGAAAGAACAAAGCAAAATGATTATGTCAACTGTGGCGTTTTTGTTATCTTATATATAATAAGCTTCTTGAAAGGCCTACCAATGACAAATTTGCCATCTCCTAATCATTTCAGATGTAAAATAAAGTCTATTTTAATAAAATATTCTGACGATTGTTCTAATTTTTGTTGCCACTGCGCTAATTCTAAAAATAGTAAAACAAAATGTTCTCTCTTTAACTATAACGTTTGTAAAGACTGCATGATTTATATATATAACAATTCTTTTTCCATATGTAAAATATGTAGCAATAAAGTTTTTAATTAAAGAAGTGTGTTTAATATGCCATCATCGCCATCAACATAAGTTATCAGCTTATTTAATTTATTTTTATACAATTTCGTTTATTTTTATTATACTCATTTTATATTAAATAGGTCTATACTATACTTATTGTATTTATGAATGCATGACAAATATGAGTGAACAAAAATAATCACACTTCTATAAAAATCACTCGAAAAATGATGGCTTAATATTACAAAGTGTATGGCCACATAAATAAGGTTACATTAACTATTGGGACACACTTATATATCCAAACTTTATGCTTTTTCAACTGTTCAATAGTTTGGCAATATACATCAAATTGCAGCAACTACAGGGCTGCTCCTTAATTTCCAAATTCAAATTTTATACTTGCTGTTGTAGTAGCTTTAGCAATCAGGTTCTGTGTACATTTCAACAGTTTGCAAATATATCAGCTATTTAATTTATAATATAACATTTTTATACTTCTTATTATACCAAATGACTGAAACCAATATTAGTTAAATTATTAATATTGATTAAATTATTATTATTATTAATTAAATTATTAAAATCTAAACATTTGCTGTCACCTTTAACACCTCTACCTTTGCCATTCCATTTTACTTTAGATAGTGATTGCGAGAAGTCTACGTGTCATCTATTAAAACATTGTCCATTTTAAAGTAGGCAGCTTCACATGATTTTTGATCTTCAAATTCGACAAAGGCGTATTGTAGAGAATCGCCAGTTTTACGATCTCTTATTACTTCACATCCCTTGACTTTTCCAAAACGACTAAAGATAATTTCCAAGTCATCGTCGGTTGTAACAGGGTTAAGTTTACAAACAAACAAAACATTTTCTGGTGGTGCCATTTCAGCATCTGGGAGATCTCCAACTATTTCCAAAATTGTTGCTCTAGCTTTTGCTTCACGTTCCGCTAACATTTCTTGAATCTCTTCCAAGCTCTTGCCTCCAGTATCATCGATATCTTCATTAGCGGCAATACGACCATTTTTTAATCTTTCAGCAGTCGACGACGGAGATCGACTTGGATCTCGGAAACCCCTAGGATCTGGAAAAGGATCTTCTAATATGACCGTATGTGTTATTCTTATATCTTGATAAGGTCTAAAATTTTCATCCGCTATAGCCTCGTTGAGTTGCCTCAGCACTTCATGTCCCTCTACAACTTCACTAATGACACAATGCTGCTCATCCAAAGAGGATAAGTTCTCACCCAGAGTAAAGAAAAACTGGCTCCGCACTAGGTTTTTTTCCTGCACAAACCAAAGACAAAAGTCCGACAGTTGAATAATGCATTTTCGGTAAAATTTTTGCTTAAAAACCCCGTTTGTGCTGTCCTTCGACGACTCCCCATATTGAACTGCCACCATTTCCAACACCGGTTGGGTCACCAGTTTGTGCAATGAAACCTCCTCCAATAGCGTGAAAAAGATTATAATTGTAGTATTTCAATTTACAAAGCTTCAAGAAATTCAAGCAAGCTATTGGTCTTTCTTCGGTGAATAAATCCACTGTAAGATCACCGATTGTAGTTTTAATAACCACAGACATTATTTATTATATTTTATAATGTACATCGATTTATATTTAATTCTTGTTTTTACAAAACGTTTACCACAGATTAATAATTTATCTGTGACGTTTACTATTTTGGCACTGTAAAACAGTGTTGTCAGATTAGGGCATTTACCCCAAATCAGGGATTTTATTTTTAAAATGGGGATGATTGTTACAGTTTTGGGATTAAGGAATTCTTTGAAGTTATAATTTGCGTTATGATAAAATACCATTTATCTGAAAATTTTCAATAACAAATGAAACAAATTTTATGAACAAAACAGTATCAACTTAAAAAAAATGAAATAAAACAATTTGATTATTTTCTATTTTATTTTTTATTTGATTATTTTTATTTTGAAAAAACTCAAAATAATACCTATTTTATGAAAATATACGATGCAATGTTAACTTTTATATTAACTCAAAATAATACCTTTTTGTTGATATGAAGATAGTCACTACACCATGAATCATGAAAATGGTCTTAACTGTTGTTTTAGATATGAAAGAGTTTTTGGAATACGCTGAAATTTTTACAGTAGATAGATACTGATGTTGTTAATGGATTTCTTATAAAAATTTAAATTTTTAAAGTTTTGAGTTAATACCCTCTTGTTGATCAAGTGCGATATAGATTCTAATACTATTGTACCTTAAAATATGTGTAAGAACATTTGTTGTACATTTATACTTTATCTCCTTTTTTAAGTTATTTTGTAGCCCTAAAAAGGGCTTTTAAACGTTTAATTTGTTTTGCTTTTTTAATCTTTCAAAATGGATTTTTAAGGATTTAATTTATCTCTTTTTTTTAAGTGTTTCATAGCCATGAAAAGGCTTTTGTTTTATATGTAAGCGCCTGTAAGTTAACACATAGTAACATTTCAGATGATACTTACCAGTTTTTGTCTATTTCTGCAAATTAACCAGATCAAACAAATGCATCATTTCCTTCTGTATGTAAGTGCCACTAAGTAAAAAATCATGTTATGTAAGAAAAATTAATGTACACTTTATTTCTAGCCGATACTTAGCAATTTGTTCACTGTTCTGTTAATTATCCATCAGCCAGAGACCTGCGCCGAACGGCTAATAGCCGGCTTACAGCCGCCGCCGAAGGTTTTCAATAGCCGCCGCCGACATTTTTTCAGCTAAAATTTGGCTAAAATTTAGCCGCCGACGTTTACTTGCACTTTTTATCGGACTTCAAAAAATTAAGAAAGGTATCAATAAATTTTTTATGGTATACATATTTTGTTACACTTGCTTTGTGTACGTTCGCTACATATGGTTTGTTGTTTGTGTATTGTTTGAAATAACACAAGCGACGACAATAACGAATATGAAATTAAAAGCGAAATGTACAAATTCCGATGCCATTAAAAATTTAAAAACAAAAAATTGTCCCACTACAAAGCAAAGTATTTTTATAGAAAACAAGGCAACTATAGAACTAATTCAATGTTGTAACAAATTTTATAAACCTTACCGTTTACAATTTAAATTTTGGCATGTATGCAATTTATGTTTGACAAATTTAAATATAAGGATAAATAACTGACTTATAACTATTTTGCATGAAATTTCGTGAAATTAGTGTATACAACAATCAAATTCGTACATTAGTTTAGTAGGAACAACAATCAAATTCGTACATTAGTTTAGTAGGATTGCCAGAATAATGTAATAAAACATATTGCACAAAAAATCTCTACGATATTTTTTTATACTCTTCACCACAAAAAGTGGAAAAAGGGTATATCTTTATTTATCACTCCGTGTGTAATTTCTACAATATCAATTTCTTATGCATAGCGATACGCCAATTGATCAGAAATAGTGTCGAAAGAGAAAGCTCCATATCATTAGACGCAGAGGGCAAGGCACCACTCGTACCTCTAATTTTTCCACATTATTTTGAACAATGAAATAACTTCAATCAAAAAACCAAAAATATTAGGCGATACAGACTTAAAAATTAAGAAAAAAAACATCCTGTGAAAAGATTGGCGCTCGTCCATATTTTCCGAGTAACGGGCCTCTGAAATTTAAAAATTTTTTTAAAATATCAATAAGGTATCAATTATAGCTTTTGAAAAGATCTTTAAGAAAATACACAAAATTTTTTCTCAGTCACTAAACTAGATTTACAGAGATGGTGAAGGGTATATAAGATTTGGCATAGCCGAATATAGCACTCAACTGCTTTTATATAATGAATAATTTTAAAAACAGGTTTATAACTGAATATAAACTTATATGGCAAAACTATAAGCCAGATAATAAACGGAAGTGTATACTTTTATGCCCGCTTTAATTAAAAGATAACACATACAGTAAGAATCTTAAATATGCATAATAAAATGTTATTTTCAGTTATATTACCGCTGTATCAATTTATCCGTATGTCGGTGATTATATTAAATGATATTACATTTTTAATTGATATTTATTTTAATAAACCAGATTTTTTGATATTTGACTTAGTCGTAACCTGTAATTCTCATCAATAACAAGTAAGTGTGTGATATTCAGCTATACCGAATCCAATATACCACTTACCATATATGTATTTATATATTATACTTCAGTGAAGTAACTCCAATCAAAAAAACAAATATTTAGAAGACAGTTAGTTAGTTAGACAATTAAAAATAAGAAATAATAAATCACTTTACATAATTTTACACAAAAATGCAATCGGCTCCTAATGGGTAAGGCATTTTTTAAAAAAATTTAGTATTTAAAAAAGTTCAAAGCCAATAGCTCGGAAAATATGGGCGAGCTCCAATTTTTACACTTGATTATTTTTCTATTTTTTAATTCTCTATCGCCTATTGATTGGAGTTACTTCATTGTACCATATAACATAAAAAAATTAGAGGTAGGCGTGGTGTTTTGCCCGCTGCGTCTGAGGGCATGGACCGATCTTGCTGACATCCAATAGCAACTCTTTCGAAACCATGTCTGATCTAGTGTCTCGGTAAAATTGATTTTAACACTATCACGAAAGGTCAGACGGACATCGCTCAATCGACTCTGCTATCCATAAAAACTCTGAATATATATACTTTATGGGGTCAGAAATGCATATTGTAGAAACTACAAACGGAATGACAAACTTAGATATATGTACCCTTTTTTCTACCTTTTGTGGTGAAGGGAATAAAAATTTATTTTTATAAAAGTTTAAATTAAGTATATTTAGACACTACTACCTAGTTCACAAAAACGAGCAATTTTTTGTATGAATATTGCAAAGTTTGCTCCCCACATACTGAATACATCGTCCACGAGTTCAATGGTTACAATTCTGTGATAAAGTTTAAATTTTTATTTAGTAAATTGTTACTATAGGTAAAGACTTCGTAAAAGGATTTTTTTTATCTACATATAACATAATTAAACAGTTATTTCTGTAATTAAAATTTTATTATTTTTTATTTTAGTGTTGGTGTTCGCATCAGGTAAAAACTGCAGAATGGATTAGAATAAAAATTTGTGAGAAGGTACTTTAGAACCTCGGCTCAAATATATATATATATATATATATATATATATATATATATATATATATATATATATATATATATTTTTTTTTTTTTTTTTTTCGGAAAATATGTCATTTCGTAAAAAAAAAATACAGATATAAATGTGAAAGCTCCCAATTTTACCGGTATAGTGGTAGGTACTGAACAGTTGTCAGCACATTTAATTCTTGTAAATGGAAAATTTTTAACACTTTACCTAACTCTGCAATAAATATTTAAAAAAAAATGTGTTTTTCTTAATTTTAATTTTAAGAAAATTAGAAATGATACGCACACGAAGCTGTGGGTACTGCTAGTTAAACAATGAGATTTTTGCAGTAAGATGTCCTACAAAATTTTTCAAGACCGAAATAATTGACGAGTTTTTAAAATGCATTTTATAATGAGACAAAACAAGAACGCAAGCACGAATAACGGGTCGTTTGCATTGTTGCCAATTTTTACAAATAAGAAGAAAAACCGTTGTTATTTTTTTTCATTTGTTAAAATAATTGTTTCCTTTATTGCTCTTTTGAAATTTAAAGTGAGTAGGCTTTATTTTTGTTATGTTAGCGAACATCGACCGAATGTTCTTTTAGTAGCAGAGCACAAACTTTCACCAAGACATGTTTTGGATTTTAGGGGTTATAAGATCTTTAGGCAGGATCGACTAAATGGTCGTGGTGGCGGGACTGCCATTTTTGTAAAGGATAGTATTTGTTGTAATAGGCTCATTGTCGACTTAGGCCCTGTAGAGAATACAGCTGTCAGGATAAACAAGACTGATGGCAGCAAGATGATTGTGGTTTCGATGTACTCACCCCCACAGAGTACATTCACACTTACAGATTTAGATCCATTAATGGACTTATCTAATGGGGAGGGGCTTTTAATAGGCGCTGATTTAAATGCTAAGCACTCATACTGGGGGGGGGGGGGGGGGTAATGTATGCGACGCTAAAGGTCACACCCTTCGTGAATTTCTGCTGTCGTGCCCTGATAAAACTATACACCGCACTAGTGGTCCGACACGAGTTTCTGGAACCACATCTTCGTTCATAGACATAGTTATGTCATCAACTGATATCCTACCGATAGCAGTTGGAGGGCTAAAAACACTGGATTCCCAATCTGATCATCTTGCGGTAGAAATTGTTGTTCAGATAGGAAACGTGCGAAGAACAATACTGCCTGAATCTTTTGACTTTAGTCGTTTGAATATTAATAGCCTTAATAGACTATTGGCCCAGGACCTTCCGAGTAGTCAACTTCCAGTTGACCGCAATGTGTCATTTCATGAAATCGATGACTGTATAGAATCTATGAACATAGCATTTTCAAATGCTATGAATGGAGCGATTCCTAAAATCACTGCAAGTAATAGGGGACTACTAAGACTTCCGGATAATATCCTACATTTTATCTCTGAGAAAAAGAGACTGAGAAGGATTCTGTGGCGTACCGCTGATCCTAGCAGGTGCTCAATTTTAAAAGCCGATATTAGAAACTTAGACAAAATTATTCAAGGGGCCATTGCAAAATTTGAGGATCTTTATTGGACCGATTTTCTAGAAAATATTCGTCTTAATAGTAGGACATTCCAGAAAGTAAAAAGTGGTGCCGGTCTTAGGAGGCGGATGCCTCTTTCTAGCTTGAGAGCTTCTGGGGATTCTTTTCTTACAGAAGATTGTGATAAAGCCAATATCTTGGCTGATCACTTCTGTGAAGTTCACAGAAGAGGCGTTAACTTACGATCGCCTTCTTTTGAGAACATGGTTTCAGAGGAAGTATCCGCATTAACAGATTACTTGCCATCCCTGACATTCGGGCAGGAAATCATGGCTGATGGCAGGTTAATGGATGGGGGTTTTCAAATAGGGCCTAATTTAATTACATCCCACGATGTAGGATGTGCTCTAAAAATAAGATCAAATAAGGAATCTAGCAGTGGTGATGGAGTTCCTGACTTTATCCTGAGAAAGACGGATGTTACTACATGGCGTTACTTGGCAATAATTTTCAACCATTGCCTCAATATTGGTTATTTTCCTAGAAAATGGAAAGAGGCAGTAGTAGTTTCCATTCCAAAGTCCGGCTTGGACCCAAGGAAAGCTAGCAGTTATAGACCTATCTCTCTCCTATCCTCGTTTGGAAAACTGATGGAATGGTTTTTGTTATCTCGAATACGAAATGAAATTACAGATGGTGGTGTACTTAATGACTGTCAATTTGGCTTTAAGGGAGGCCATTCAACATCACATGCCCTAATGGTTTTCACAGACTTTGTGACCAGGGGCTTGAACAAAAGGTATCCAATTCTTGTAGTAAGTCTTGATTTCTGAAAGGCTTTTGACACCGCCTGACAAGAGGGGATTGTTTTCAAAATGATGGGCTTAGGCTTTGAACGCTCTACATGTAGGATGGTAGCGGATTTTCTTAAGGATCGTTCTTTTAAAGTAAAAGTAGGAAATGAATTATCAGACATCAGAGCAGTGGTGGCAGGTGTTCCTCAAGGCTCCTTATTGGGGCCGGTTTTGTACAATATTTTTGTTTCTGATATTCCGCAGCCACCTGCGGGAGATCTTTTGCTCATGTATGCTGATGATGTATTGATTGCTGCTAGTGGTCCTAGGGCTAAAAATTTGAATACCAGGGTCAATAATTACCTGAACATCCTTCATGAAATGGGGCCTGAAATTAAATATTCAAAAAACCGATGGGGTAATGATAAAGGGTAGGCGTGGTAATCTCTATCCAAATGCAAGAAGTTTTGTGCCAAGCTTAAGCATTGCTAGCGAACGTATCAGCACCTCTGATAGGATAAAGTATTTAGGGGTAGTATTTCACGAGACTTTTGAATTCTATAGACATCTAGATTTCATAATAGAACGAGCTAAAAAGGTTTATTTTTTGTACCATAGAATTTTACGCCGCAGAGGTGGTCTAAGTCCAATGTCAGGCTTCTTATTTACCGTCAGATAATAAGACCTATTATATCTTATGCCTTTCCAGTCTGGTTTGGAATATCTTCCCACCAAATGGAAAGTCTAAGGATATGGGATAGACGTGTTCTCTGCTCCTGCCTACGGCTACACCCTAGGGTGGGCCCTGATGGCATTTTTCGAAAACCGTCCTCTAGAAAAATCTATAGTAGCATAAATTTTGAGAGGATTGATGTTTTTCTCATGAGATCTGCACTCAGGTTTCTTGACAAATCATCTTCTTTAAATAATAGCTTAGTAGGGGAATGCTTTCACCGGGCCCCTGATCTGGAAAATTTGCTTAGGGATAAGCATCATTCCCCAGTTAGCCTTTTGGCTTTGAATACTGGAGGTCCTCTCTTTGGGGATGCAGGCCTCTTATTTTATCATAGGAGGGTGAAAACCCTTGACATAACGGACTTGGTGTACAACACCGCACAGTAGATTTAGGACTTTGTGATAGATATTATATATCGCTTATTTTATTTGTTTTTAATATTAAGTGTTATTTAGTCTGTAGGGTAGTTTAAGTTATTAGTTTTAGGTAAAATTTTAAAAACAAACGAGTGTGCTCCTTTTTATCCTTGTTTTTTTTTTTGGAAATGTAAACAAATGTAATAATTAATGAATGACTGTATACAGCATATCTGTAATGTAATTAATTAAGTGCAAATTAGTCTTAGAAAAGTTGTAATACGTTAAGAAATTTATATAAGAAATGTAGTTTAAGAAACATATGTATAATGAATTTTTGGAATAATAAAGAAATTTTTGTTATGTACTAGAAAAGCGTGTTAAATATACCTACTTTGCTTTTTAATAAAATAATTCATCATAGTAGTTTTTGAATGCTTAATAATTAATGTATTGAAAATACTGTCAGTACGTGGAAAATTTTTTCGTGCAGTAACCAATTAAAAAATTTGTATAGAATTAAACATTTAAAATTTATATTTTAACACAAAGTATCATCTTAATAGTTAACATCTGTAATAATTTTAAATCTGTGGATTCTAAAAGATAGCGTGTCATGCTGAAAACATCATTTTTAATTTAAAACGGAAGAAAGTAAAATCTCCATATTTGAATTTCGATGTAATGAAATAAAAAAAATGTAAGTATAGTTAGAGTTTGCAAATTCATTTGCCCTTCAGAATTCTTTTAAAAAAACGAATAAATTGTTTAATAAATATTTAAACTCTTTTGAAATATTTTTTGTGGCCCTGAAAAGGCCTTTTTTTAAGCAATAGAGAAAAGACAAGTTGGGGTTATTTATTTGGAGCTAGTGTATTTGGTAACGGCTTTTGTACCTTCGCTGACAGCGTGCTTGGCTAACTCACCAGGTAACAATAGACGAACAGCAGTTTGAATTTCCCGGCTCGTAATGGTTGATCGCTTGTTGTATTGTGCCAAACGAGATGCTTCAGCAGCAATACGTTCAAAAATATCGTTAACAAAGCTGTTCATGATACTCATAGCCTTTGAAGAAATACCGGTATCAGGATGCACTTGCTTCAACACTTTGTAAATGTAGATGGCATAACTTTCCTTACGTTTGCGTTTTCGATTTTTATCACTCTTGGTGATGTTTTTCTGGGCCTTGCCGGCTTTCTTTGTTGCTTTACCGCTGGCTTTAGGAGGCATTTTTCACAATGGTATATTTGATTTTCTTTAAATGACACTTCAATTTCACTGTATAAACACTTTGAACACTGCTCACAACTTAAAATTTTGCCGACATACAAACAGCTTTGTGTCTACTTAGTTAATCATTGTCTAATTATCCCCTAACTACGCAACGTGTGCTCAAAAAAGGTATAAATACAGAAAAACAGAAAAATTTTCAACAGGAACAGTTACTCACGATTCATAGAACGCTTGTGACTGTCGTGCAGTAAAGTACGTGTTTACGGATAGTTAAAAAATAAAGTGATAAAAAAAACAAAAACAGAAAAAAATTGTGTGCTTGCATTTATACCTGTCAAACAGGCAAAGTGTTGGTACCTGCGTAGCAGAAACTGGATTACTACTACGCGCTTAATAAAATGGAGGATGATGAGAGCCTTAATCCACACAAGAGGGCGAGGACTGCAATTGCAATTGCCGAATTGCAAAAAGAACTTATTGCAATAAAGGAGGAAAATAAACTTCTTAATATGAATATAATAAAAATGGCCGAAGAAAATAAGGCGCTAAAGAAAAAACTTGACGAAGTTTCACCGACCGACGATGAAACTGATGATAGCGAAACATCCAGTGAAGAGGAGATGTCAGTGGTGGAAGAAGAAATTGTACCATCCGCGGTTACAGTAAGCGAAATGGAATGTCGAACCGAACCGGCAGCAGAAAAAAAAGAAGTTCAGCCTAAAGCAGCGGAAACTTGTGGCTCAAAAAAGAAGGACGAAGCTATCACCAGCCGAATAATTAAAAAAGTAAGTCTGTACCGATAGTTACTACTTATAATATTGATGTTAAAATTATTAGTAATAAGTTAGATAAAGTGTTAGGTCACAAGGATTATAATATGAAAATGTTAGGTAAAAATGTGACAAACATAGGGGTCTGCACCTTGGAGGACTTTTCTAAATTGAAGGACTTCTTAAAGCAAGAGGGGGTTAATTATTATACCCATACACCAAAAGCTGAAAGACCTTTTTCTGTTGTAATTAAGGGTCTATCTAATACTTTTGATTCAAGTGATGTACTTGAGTATATGCAGGGTATAAAGATTAACGTGAAGATTATGGGGCTTCACAAGATAGGAGGAAATAGATGGCTTTTCCAATTATCTAAAGAATCTGATTTGAGAAGTTTTAGGAATATAAACTACATTCTTCACTGTAGGGTGCACATAGAAAAGCACAATCGAAGAGATTTAGTGCAATGCTACAATTGCCAACGCTTTGGACATGTCGCAATTAATTGCAACATGCCCTTCAGATGCGTTAAGTGTGGGGCTTCTCATGGCCCAAAAAATTGTCAGGTTCCTTCAAAAGGAGAAAACAATATCGAGACACGTATGACTGATCCAGTCACAGGTCAAGCAGTAGTAAAGGTCGGCTTACCCGTAAAATGCGTAAATTGTGGAACAGAGGGACATGTTGCCAGTTCAAAGGAGTGTCCAAAACGTCTACAAATTCTTCAAAGAAAGACTGCGGAAAAGGGTGTAAGGGCTCCGGTGAGACGTCCCACCCCAATAGTCCCTTCTAGAACAATAAGTGGTGTATCATATGCCGCTGCTGCTAAAACAGCAGTGACAAAGAACACCCAACCAAAAGTCGCCAGCACTCAGAGAGCTGGCATATCTGTCAAGTCTGCAATGGCTGGTTTTGATATTCTTGATAAAGATTGCAAGCGATTTTTCGGCGGTGATCTACTAAGCTGTCTAGAAAAGATGAAAGGTTTTGCTCGTGAATACAGGGCGCTTAATAATGATGGTGAAAAATCTCGGGCACTACTAGGGATGTTAATATCTTTACAGCACGATGACTAATTCGATAAAGTGCATATTTATTAATGTAAATTCTATTGTCTCTAGACACAAGAGGCATTACTTGAATTTGTTTCTTAGCGAACATCGGCCGGATGTTCTTTTAGTAGTAGAGCATAAACTTTCACCAAGACATGTTTTGGATTTTAGGGGTTATAAGATCTTTAGGCAGGATCGGCTAAATGGACGTGGCGGCGGAACTGCCATTTTTGTAAAGGATAGTATGTGTTGTAACAGGGTTACTGTCGACTTAGGCCCTATTGAGAATACAGCTGTCAGGATAAACAAGACTGATGGAAGTAGGATGATTGTTGTTTCGATGTACTCACCCCCACAGAGTACATTCACACTTGCAAATTTAGATCCATTAATGGACTTATCTAATGGGGAGGAGCTTTTAATAGGCGCTGATTTAAATGCTAAACATTCATACTGGGGGGGAAACGTATGTAACCCTAAAGGTAACACCCTTCGTGAGTTTCTGCTGACGTGCCCTGATATAACTATACACCCCACCAGCGGTCCGACACGAGTTTCTGGAACTACATCTTCATACATAGACATAGTTATGTCATCAACTGATATCCTACCGCTAGCAGTTGGGGGGCTAAAAACACTGGATTTCCAATCTGATCATCTTGCGGTAGAAATTGTTGTTGAGATAGGAAACGTGCGAAGAACAATACTGCCTGAATCTTTTGACTTTAGTCGTTTGAATATGAATAGCCTAAATAGACTATTGGCCCAGGACCTTCCGAGTAGTCAACTCCCAGTTGACCGCAATGTGTCATCCCATGAAATAGATGACTGTATAGAATCTATGAGCATAGCATTTTCAAATGCTATGAATGGAGCGATTCCAAAAATCCCTGTGAGTAATAGGGGACTACTAAGACTTCCGGATAATATCCTACATTTTATCTCTGAGAAAAAGAGACTGAGAAGGATTTTGTGGCGTACTGTTGATCCTAGCAGGTGCTCAATTTTAAAAGCCGATATTAAAAACTTAGACAGAATTATTCAAGGGGCCATTGCAAAATTTGAGGAACTTTATTGGACCGATTTTCTGCAAAATATTCGCCTTAATAGTAGGACATTCCAGAAAGTAAAAAGTGGTGCCGGTCTTAGGAGACGGATGCCTATTTCTAATTTGAGGGCTTCTGGGGACTCTTTTCTTACAGAAGATTGTGATAAAGCCAATATCTTGGCTGATCACTTCTGTGAAGTTCACAGAGGAGGCGATAACTTACGATCGCCTTCTTTTGAGAGTATGGTTTCAGAGGAAGTATCCGCACTGACAGATTACTTGCCATCCCTGACTTTCGGGCAGGAAATCATGGCTGATGGCAGGTTAATAGATGGCGGTTTTTATACAGGGCCTAATTTAATTACATCTTACGATGTAGGATGTGCTCTAAAATTGAGATCAAATAAGAAAACTAGCAGTGGTGATGGAGTTCCTGACTTTATACTAAGAAAGACGAATGCTACCACATGGCGTTACTTGGCAATAATCTTCAACCATTGCCTCAACATTGGTTATTTTCCCAGAAAATGGAAAGAGGCAGTAGTAGTTCCCATTCCAAAGTCCGGCTTGGACCCTAGGGAAGCTAGCAGTTATAGACCTATCTCTCTACTATCCTCGTTTGGAAAACTGATGGAATGGTTTTTGTTATCTAGGATACGAAATGAAATTACAGATGGTGGTGTACTTAATGACTGTCAGTTTGGCTTTAAGGGAGGCCATTCAACATCACACGCCCTAATGGTCTTTACAGACTTCGTGACCAGGGGCTTGAACAAAAGGTACCCAACTCTTGCCGTAAGTCTTGATTTCTCAAAGGCCTTTGATACCGCTTGGCAACAGGGAATTGTTTACAAAATGATGGGCTTAGGCTTTGAACGCTCTACATGTAGGATGGTAGCTGATTTTCTTAAGGATCGCTCTTTTAAAGTAAAAGTAGGAACTGAATTATCAGATATCAGAGCAGTGGTGGCAGGTGTTCCTCAAGGCTCCTTATTGGGGCCGATTTTGTACAATATTTTTGTTTCTGATATTCCGCAGCCACCTGCGGGAGATCTTTTGCTTATGTATGCTGATGATATATTGATTGCTGCTAGTGGTCCTAGGGCGAAAAATGTGAATAGCAGGGTCAACAATTACCTGAACATTCTTCATGAATACTTCATGAAATGGGGCCTGAAATTAAATATTCAAAAGACCGATGTGGTAATGATTAAGGGTAGGCGTGGTAATCTCTACCCAAATGCAAGAAGTTTTGTGCCAAGCCTAAGTATTGCTGGCGAACGTATCAGTACCTCTGATAGGATGAAGTATTTAGGGGTAGTATTCCATGAGAACTTTGAATTCTACAGACATCTGGATTTCATAATAGAACGTGCTAAAAAGGTTTATTTCTTATACCATAGGATTTTACGCCGCAGGGGTGGTCTAAGTACCAAAGTAAGGCTTCTTATTTACCGTCAGATTATAAGACCTATTATTTCTTATGCTTTTCCGGTCTGGTTTGGAATATCTTCCCACCAGATGGAAAGGCTTAGGATATGGGAGAGACGTGTTCTCTGCTCCTGCCTACGGCTACACCCCAGGGTGGGCCCTGATGGCATTTTTCGAAAACCGTCCTGTAGAAAAATCTATAGTAGTATAAATTTTGAGAGGATTGATGTTTTTCTCATGAGATCTGCACTCAGGTTTCTTGACAAATCATCCTCATTAAATAATAGTTTAGTAGGGGGATGCTTTCACCGGGCCCCTGATCTGGAGAATTTGCTTAGAAATAAGTACCATTCCCCAGTTAGCCTTTTGGCTTTGAATACTGGAGGTCTTCTCTTTGGGGATGCAGGCCTCTTATTTTATCACAGAAGGGTGAAAACCCTTGACATAACTGACTTGGTGTACAACACCGCACAGTAGTTTTTTAGAAGGACTTTGTGATAGATATTATATATCGCTTATTTTATTTGTTTTAAATATTAAGTGTTATTTAGTTTGTAGGATAGTTTAAGTTATTAGTTTTAAGTAAAATTTTAAAAACAAACGAGTGTGTTCCTTTTTATCCTTTTTTTTTGGAAATGTAAACAAATGTAATAATTAATAAATGACTGTATACAGCATATCTGTAATGTAATTAATTAAGTGCAAATTAGTCTTAGAAAAGTTGTAATACGTTAAGAAATTTATATAAGAAATGTAGTTTAAGAAACATATGTATAATGAATTATTGGAATAATAAAGTGTAGCAAATTTTCAACAAAAAAAAAAAAAATTTTCAACAGTTGTGTGTATCTAGTGCTTTTGTGAAGTGTTTAATTTTTATTAAAATCCATAAAGTGAAAAATGTCTGGTCGTGGTAAGGGTGGCAAAGTTAAGGGCAAGGCAAAGTCCCGTTCAACCCGTGCTGGTTTACAATTTCCAGTAGGCCGTATTCATCGTTTGTTGCGTAAAGGCAATTATGCCGAACGTGTTGGTGCCGGTGCTCCGGTATATCTAGCTGCTGTTATGGAATATTTGGCTGCTGAAGTCTTAGAATTGGCTGGTAATGCTGCTCGTGACAATAAAAAGACAAGAATTATTCCCCGCCATTTACAGCTGGCTATACGTAATGACGAAGAGTTAAACAAACTACTGTCTGGCGTTACGATTGCTCAAGGTGGTGTTTTGCCAAATATTCAAGCTGTACTTTTGCCCAAAAAAACAGAAAAGAAGGCATAAATTACTCTACAATAACAAGCATATGTATCAGAGAATTGTCGAAGGAATCAATATAATAATCAAACCGTCCTTTTCAGGACGACAAATTTATTTATAAAAGGAGGAAACTATTTTAAACTGGTGAAAATATATATTTTTTTAAATTTTATTCCATTAAACACTTATTAGATACATATATGTGTATATTAGTATGTTGCATATTTTTAAGAAAACAAATGTCAGATTGGGAGATTTTTTTTTTTTTTTTTTCAAACAAATAAGACATAAAAAATTCTTTTAGGAATTTCTAGCTAAAATAATTCTTAACATTAACTTGAATATAAATTTTAATGTGCTATATTTTATTGAAAAGCCTTTTAGTAAGACAACAAAAGGAAGTATCAATGATAAGTCTAGCAAACATAATTGAAGCGTCCTTAGATTCAATATATTTATAGTCCTTAAATTCAATGTATTTAAGTTCTTATCTTGTAGAAGAACTGTTTTTGTCATTTAACGTCAAGAAGATATGAGAAGAAATGATTTCCATTATAGTTTTTACAATCCTCTCCAAATAAAATTCGATAAAATACAATAACAATATTAATTTCTTATAGCTGTCAGATTGAACTATACATCGTCAATTGGCAAAATTAAGATATAAAGATTTTTGACTTTTTTTATATCAGTAAAGGCTAAATAAAAAACCATGCACAATATTACGTTTGCGGTTGAAAATCGGCAAATGAAATAAGTGTTTTTTTTCTTTTTTTTTTTTTAATTTTATATCAATACCTAATATAAATTTTAGTGGACCAAAAACGCTTTTGTTCTTTTAAGTTTATTTTTGGCAGAGAAAAAATTCCGTGTTGGAAAACTTAGAATTTTTTAAAACTCAACCAGTGCAACAAACGAGATTTTTTAATCGAATTAAAAAAAAAAAAAATGAACTAACCTTTCCTTTTCTTAAAATTACAATCAGAATTTTATATAACAATACTTTTAAAAGAATATGGATAAATACAAAAATATATTTTTGCATTATAAAATAGAGGCAACTGGTTTACGCGAAAATAATAAAAATGTAAGTAAGTATTTAAAAAAGAATAAAAATAAATGCATGTACATACATTATGAAAGCCTTTAAAATTTTAAATATTTATAGAGAATAGTGAATTAATATCTATTTTCCAAATAATTTACAAATGTGAAGCATTAACTCTAGTAAATAAAAAAAAAAATTCTTCGCGTACAGTATAAAAAAATATACTTTATGCAAGTGCTTCCTTTGTATTAATATTAAATAAATAATTAAAAAATAAATATTATAAATAATCTTTTTAAGTTCGAAATTAAAATATAATTGAAATTTTTATGAAAGACTCATTTTCCTGTATTTGTCTTGAAGATTTTTTAAAGCGATTTACCGATTTCTAAATTTTTATTTCGAATTTGATCTGGCAGCCTATATCACAATACCTAATATTCATTTTAGTTAGGGCAGAAACCATTTTGCTGTTGGCTGAGAATGATGTTTGTTGGAAAGCGATAGAAAATTAATTAAAAACTCTACTAGCGCCAAAACCGCCAAAAATATTTAGCAAAATTAAATTTCTAAAAATTTCCACAAGAACTTTATAAACAATTCTTTAAAAAAATTATGGGAAATTACAAAGCTATATTTTTTCGTTTAACCTATCATAACAAAAAATGGCGGCAATTGGTTTTTACAAATTTACTAAAGATAATCAAATCAATAGCAAATATCTATAATACCCGTAAATTATCTTTTGAAGATTTTATAAAGGAGGAATATTTAATTTAATTAAGCGGCACTCTTGTCAAATATATTTTAATCTTCCCTTTTACACAAATAAACGCATTTATTACTTGACACAACCATTTTCTTTACACATTGATATGTGCATTGTGCGTGTTTGTGTTTTTTTTTTTTTTTTTTTTTTTTTTTTTTTTTTTTTTTTTAATTATTGATAGTTTGGGTATTATGCCAACTTTAGATTTAAGCAGTCATTTTTAACTATTGAAAAGGATTTTGTTAGTAATTTTAAAATATATCAATAAACACCAACTATTTTAATCACAACACTACAATTTAGCGTTTTAATTATTTAACGATTAAATTCAAAAATGTTTTTGAATATAATAAAATCTCTTTTAAAATAATTGTTGTGGTCCTGAAAAGGACCGATTGGTTTTGTTTGTTGTAAGTCAATTTATCATTTGTTTGCAGAATAAAGATTTGTTTAACCGCCGAAACCGTACAAAGTGCGACCTTGTCTCTTCAAGGCATAGACAACATCCATAGCGGTAACGGTTTTCCTCTTGGCGTGTTCAGTATAGGTGACGGCATCACGTATAACATTTTCTAAGAATACCTTTAAGACACCACGAGTTTCTTCGTAAATCAAACCAGAAATACGTTTCACACCTCCACGACGAGCCAGACGTCTAATAGCTGGCTTGGTAATACCTTGGATATTGTCACGCAATACTTTGCGATGACGTTTAGCGCCACCTTTTCCCAAGCCTTTACCACCTTTGCCACGACCAGTCATTTTTATTCACTTTTAATTTTATTCTTCACTTAAACACCAAACAAGCTTCACAAAGGTTCCACAAGAACTAATGATTATAT